>RWGZ01000968.1:257774-334861 GCA_009725065.1 Utricularia reniformis
AACCATATACTTCATTGCACCTGATCGGTGCGCTCCCGGGTGGCAAATGACGAAAATACCCCTGGCCCCGTCCGGGGCCGAAATGACCCGAAACATCTCAAAATGCTTAAAGAGACTTTATATGGGGCCCAACGAGCCAGAATTACGAGAATACCACTTGAGAATGCCATCCGATAAAAATATGAAAATACCGAAAATACCAATAACCACGTCGGACGAGCTCCCGGGTAAGGACGGATACAAGAGAATATACCCGGGTAATATCACCCGTATTAAGTCTCTGTAAGTATTTTGGGATATTCTGTGTTATTTCGGCCCCGGACGGGGCCAGGGGTATTTTCGTCATTGGCCACCCGGGAGCGCACCGATCAGGTACAATGAAGTATATGGTTATGTATTCGCTATCTGGAAGCATTGGATTATTTTACGGGGTCTTCCGGTATTTTCTCATCTACATTCCCGCCTAATTCTGGATCGAAATGCATTTCCGACGTTATCTTGCGGAGCGGTATTTATTCTAATTTAATTGGAGATTATTTGGGGTGCTTTGGGCTTAACCTAATGAAATTGGACTCTTAACCTAATGAAATTGGACTCTTGGGCCAAAGCTTGTATTATGGGCTCCATTTCCCTATAAATAGAGGTCCCAAGGCATGAAGAAAGGATTCGGATCCTTTTCTCATCTCCCAAGGCAAGGTTTTCACTCGAAATCGCGAGATTTCGCCACTGCAGCCCTTTCTCGCGAGATTTCGTACCAAATCTCGCGACCAGCCCCTTCTCGCGACATTTCGCACCAAACGTCGCGAGAAGCCAAGCTTTAGCCCTAGTCGCGACATTTCGCACCAAACATCGCGACCAGGCTTGCCACAGCCCTGTCTCGCGACATTTCGTTATATTTGGCCTTTTTGAGTCTATTTGATCGTCTTTCGATCCGTTTTCACCCGTATTACCGTTATCATCTCATTGTAATTGTATTACTTGATTATCATAGTGAAAACCAAGGTAGAGCTTCGCTCTCCCGAGGACGTAAGCCCGCACATTGTGGGCCCAACCTCGTATATCGCTCGTGTCCCCACATCAGCATAGTTTACGAATTAATCATAAATTGACTGATCTAAAAATAAATATCTAAAATATTTTTAGACAATATCAGAACTGTTCCGAGAAAGCCAGGATGAATCCGCCATACGACTGTATGGATCGGGCCGGCAAGTTCTTAAACCAGTTTCGGGCATCACCCTGCAACCCCGCCGCGAAGATGCGGCACTTCAATGAATCAGAGGCCCAAACGGTCCCATCCTCAGCTCAAAATCTGCGACGTGATGAATTGGATCACCGTCGCCTTGGAATACGGGTAACCCCTCGGGGTTACGGTAGTATCGATCGGGACTGCCGCCCAGATTTTTTCAGAGAACGGGAGCATCAAATCTCCCAACGCGGCGGATACACCTCCCGATTGTTGGGATGACGCCTGTTCCATTTGTAGATTGCGCCACCAGTCATCATCCTTACTTCGCTTGATCGGGGCATCCATGGCCCGATCGAAAAGTCCTGGAGAAAACCAAAATCGGCATCCTTTTCTCCTGTGCGTTCGCAGGGTCTCCAACTCCCTGGTAAGCTCGTCGATGCTTCTCTGCATCTGTTCCTGGCTCGCCCTAGGGAAGGGAGTTGGAGTTCTAACCGGAGGAGGCGGAGTGGATTGGTATCTCGGCCTCCTCATTGTTATCCCACGCCTGGTTATCTCCTCTTCATCGGAGCTTGGTGCATCAGGGTCACTCTCGTACCCTCTGTTGGCTGGAACAGGGCTTGTAATAGCCGGTGGTTATGTTCCACCCCTCTCCGACGTAACTTCCAGAATAACTTTCCTAACAACAGCCTCCAGGTCTTGCAAAGAGAACGTTGAAGCTGGAACACTGCTGGGAAGCATGTCACTATCGTTCGTCGAAGTCCCAGTTGCCATGCCTTTGATTATCCTATCCCGGGTAAAGACCTCAAATGGGAATTAAAACTCGTCCCCACGGACGGCGCCAAACTGTTGTGGTTCGAAAACCGGGGGTGTCACAGTCGACCGATTCGTTGCAGGACGAACTCGGTTGTTATTTATTTAAGGGTGGAGAAGGTTGATGGTTCAAAGGTAAAAGAGGCAAACAGATTTTTAGAGTGGAAAACTTCGGAGTCGAGGAAAAAACCACTTGGCTAAGGGCTGAAAGAAGTGCCCTCAGCCTGTTCATTAATCAAATTCATCATTGTACAACACATGTTCTGGATTGACCACAAAGAGAGGGAAGACAATCGAAAATAAATCGAGAGTAAGTGGTAAAGCTCTAGCTTCCTGGAGAAAACCAAAATCGGCATCCTTTTCTCCTTCTCTCTGTGTCTTTTTATACTACCACTGTACTATGTACAGTAGGGTGTCCTTTTGCGCCTGTCCTTTGCCACTAGGTCGGCTAACGTCAGGTGAAACAGCCGCCGGGAATAGCCCCTGTAACTGCATGGCGCTGGTCCTTTCGGCGCTGCCAACCGGCTATTCTTTGGCTTCTAGCGGCTTACACCTATTGCCAAACCACACTACTGACCAGTTTGTCGCGGGTTTTTGTCGCATATGACGCATGAGGATGGCCCGAAGTAGCACCTGCAAGAAATGGACCGATCGGTCTGGGCGTACGTGGGGAGCTGGGCCCCACGGCTCGGGACCGATCGCTAAATATGACTGATCGGGCCAAGTGATATAAATAGGCCCTCTGCTGATCTGGGCTTCCAAGTTCAGCTCACTTGCCTGGGCCGCCATGGCCCAGGCCGGTCCTGACCCTGTTCGGGATGTCGGGTTCCGATGGCCTCATCACATATGAATTGACTTATGCGGAGTATGCTTTGCCTCTGTTCATGGGCCACGTGTCGATATAGAAGCGTCCCGGATAATCGGAGACATTACGATTTATATCTGGAGTGAGATCGGGTTTTTTCTTAGAAGTTGGGTTGAATCAGGCCAGATTGTACAAGAGTGGTTTTTGGATCCACAAGTGAGTTAATGGGCCTAAATTCTCTATAAATATAGGTCTCTGGCATTTGAAGGGGATGGGAACAAAGGTCGAAAAAAACCCGGAATCTAAAATCGTAAAACCTTCCAAGTCTCGAAATCCACGACAATGTTACACATGAGCTCAAAATAGCGATAATTTTACATACAATGCGATTTCCGCGACAATTTTTCAGAGTGAATAGTGATTTCCGCGGCTAATACCTTATGAGTTCCAAATCCGCGATAATATTGCTGCAGGAAATCAAATTCGCGACAATTTGCTAAGGAACATCAAAAACCGCGATAATTTTACATGAATGCAATTTCCGCGACAATTTTTCAGTATGAATAGTGATTTATGCGGCAATTTCCTTAAGGGCTTCAAATTCGCGATAACTTGATACAGAGTTCGAAATCCGCGATAATATTACTCAGGAAATCAAATCCGCGACAGTTTGTTAGTGAGTTCAAAATCCACGATAAATTTGCACACGATAATATTTCGAGTGAATAGTGATTTCGGCTGTTTTGCGCTGGTTTCCAATATAAAGCTCATTTTTCGTCCCAGTTCGAGACTACGTTATTTATCTTGATCGAAGAGACTATATATTTTGTATTTGCGAACTTTATATCATAGTGAAACATCCAGGTAGAGCTTCGCTCTTCCGAGGACGTAAGCCCACACATTGTGGACCCAACCTCGTAATTTCTCATATCTTAACAACAACAAAAAAAAAAAAAAATTCTGACTGATAAAAAATATACCAAAAATATTTCAAGACGAGATCACATATCATATTAGCTCGTCCCGAAAGTCGACATTTGCTCGGGAATTTTTCTGGAAAAACTGTTAGTAGGGTTGAGAACCCCTCGCAGACGCGATCGTTTTGACACTAAGAACATCAGATTCCGAGCTCGGACAAAAATCTTGGGATGTTTCCCGACACGAGGGTCCGGCTCTATAAATACCGGATCCCCCCTGTTACAGTACTTATTCGCGGAAACACAAAATTCTCGCGACTTTTCGAACGACTTCTCGCGACTACTCTCATAGTGCAATGTCATTCGCGACTTTTGGAACGAGTTCTCGCGAGTACCTTCATAGCACAGTGACATTCGCGACTTTTGAACGAGTTCTCGCGACTACTTGTATTGCACAGTGCACTCACGACTTTACGAACGAATTCTCTCGACTGGACAGTGACACAGTGAACTTAACACCTGAACGAAAACTCGCGACTACGTAGGCTGCACAGTGACTTTCGCGACTTTTGGTACGAAAACTCACGAGACCCTTAATAAAATCAGGAAAAAATTATAAAAATTTGAAAAATCTTAATTTCGAGAACTTCACGTCATGTCCTCGGACTTCGATGCCTCGTCATCCCATTCCTCGGACTCCTCATCCGGCTCGGGGAGCTCCGATCTGAGTCTTTCACCCTTTCGCTCCCCCATTACGAACACTTATCCACACTTCTTCGAACGGATCACACATCTTGAGAACACCGTAGGTCCTGAGAGTTATTCTGTCAAGGCCTTGAAATCCTTTGATAAGCCATATACCATGCATGATCGGAAGTGGAAATCTCTCGTGGAAAACTACCACCTCCCTTCCGATTGTGTTCTATACAAGCCGAGTCCTTCTGATCGGATCCTGCGTCCGCCGGTTGGCACTCATACCGTTTGTCTTGAATATCTAGAGTGCGGTCTCCGCTTTCTGCTTCACCCATTCATTTCCACTCTCTTTACCTGTTTAAACATCCATCTCTTCCAGCTTAACCCAAACTCGATATCTTTAGTGGTTGCCTTCATTATTTTCATGGAGACCAACGGGATTTCGATAACCGTCGATAGCTTCTTCCAAATCTTCCAAATCAGTACCGCTATCCATTATGGTGCCCAGGGTTGCATCTTTTTTCGCCAGAGGCACAAGAAAAGCTCCTTGCCATTCTCTACTCCTCAATCGAATCATGACTGGAAGAGACATTTCTTTTTTGTCACTGGTGTGGGTTTACTAGATTATCTGTGCTTAGCCTTCCCTGGCGGTTCCCAATTGAAGGGAAACCTTTCCTTCCGGAGTCTTACTATCCTATCTCGCGATCCATTACTCCGAAGGCTTTGGAGAGGATACTTGTCGCGTGCGCTACATCGGATGGTACTGACTGGACCCCGAAGACGCTATTCTATGCCCCGATCTTGGTCGCCTCCAACATTCTTCCGGCCCCTACCCATTTTAGTAGGGGACTATTAGGTATCTGGACCATGCNACCGAAAATACCAATAACCACGTCGGACGAGCCCCCGGGTTAAAGCCCTTAAGTCCTTTAACCAACCTTATAGCATGCATGCTCGGAAGTGGAGATCGATTCTCGAGCAATATTATTTCCCTTCCGATTGTGTGCTATACCAACCTGAACCTAGCGACCGTCTCTTGACACCTCCGATCGCCACCCACACTGTTTCTCTTGAACACTTAGAATGTGGCCTTCGCTTCCCTCTTCATCCTTTCCTTGTAGAATTGCTCTCGCATCTATAAATTCATCTTTTCCAACTGACCTCAAATTCAGTTTCTCTTATCGTCGCCTTCATAATATTTTTGGAGGTGAATTGTATTTCTCCGACTATAGACATTTTCTTCCAAATATTCTACATCGGTGCTGCCGTCAATTTCGGTGCCCAAGGTTGTATATTTTTCCGTCCGAGGCACAAGACGAGCTCATTCCCTTTTTCTGCACCCCACTCCAACCACGACTGGAAGAAACACTTCTTTTTTGTCTGCGGTGTGGGGGATACGAGGCTGTCTTCTCTGAGTCTTCCTTGGCGGTTCCCCGTTGAAGGGGAACCATTTTTTCCCGAACCCACGGCCCTCTTCCTCGGACGGCCCTTCCGAGACCTCTGAGGAAGGCACTCCTCGATTGCGTTAGGTCCGACGGCGCTGACTGGACCGTGAAGACCTTATCCTACGCCCCGATCCTGGTTGCTTTCAACCTCCTTCCGGTCCCTCCCCATTTTAGTAGAGAGCTATTAGGTATCTGAACCGTATATTCATATCGGGGCTAAACTTGATATTCGATAGGAAAGAACCTTAGGAACTTGATTTAATTTGTTTCAAATTTCCATTTCGCGTTTCTCACTTAACTTACTTGTCTTGCAGATAAAATAATGGCTCCAGCTAAGGATCCAACAAAGAAGGGGGACCGGCTGAATTTCCTCCGTGACCTACTTGCGGAGGATGATGAGCTCATCTTCGAGGCGCCACCGTGGACTCGGAACCGAACTGTCGCGGCCGAGCTGGCGTCAAGTTTACAAGAAGCGGCATCCCCGACTGGGGAAATAAGATGTGACACTCCTCCACCACCACAACCTGCTGCAACGGTGGCCAATCCCGAGCCGGTAAATGAGGTGCCGGCTGCAGCAATTACTGAGAGTCCCGAAGACCTAATCCCCTTGTCTCGGCGGTTAGAGTACGCTGTTGAGGAGCCCACCCCTGATGAAGGCATGTACGACTTTGCCGAAACCTTAGTGGATATCATCGGGGACGACGAGGAGGGCGAGATTAGCGAGGACCAACCGATGGACCCGGTGGTGGAGGAAATATGTCAAGAAACCCGTCCGGAGGGGGAGACCAGCCAGGGCGCCCGTCCGGACAAGGGGAAAAGACCGGCGGAGGGTCCCACCGTCTTGGAGATCGCGGAACCCGTCAGAAAAAGTGGGTTAACCGCTGAATTTATCGATGCCTTCCGTATACATGATATCCCGAGACTGACGGTTAAGGAATGGCTCGATATGGGACCCCGGGCCGGTTTCGTGTTGATAAAGAACGGGCTCACCTTTCGAATTCCGAGAGGTGACAACGTATCGAGTCGGCCGGCCCTGGCATAATTGGAGCGCAACCCGAAGTTGCCGCCTCGTGGTCGGGATGACCACACGGTGTTTACCGACGTTGGTCGGTTAATGAGTCAGACCGCGACGATGCGTCGCGCCATTGGGGACAACACTAACGATGATTTCTTTATAACTTTATCCTTTGCACCGTATGTACTAACCCTTCTTGTTTTCATTTCAGATGGAGCGCACCATAATCGAGTTGGGCACCGCAGCTGCAGTAGGGGAATACTGTATGCTTAGACACTCGGAGTTCGACTCTCCGGATATTATCGGGGAGCAGACGAAAAAGGCGGCGGAGAAGCTGATGCAGAATCAGCGAGATAAGCATGCCCAGGAGATGGCAGCACTCCGAGAAGAGCATAGCAAAGCAATGACTCTTTGCTTCGAGCTCACCGCAGCGAGCTGACGGAGAATTCAGCTTTTCATATTGGGCAAAGGCACGCCCTAGAGCAATCTATAGAAAACCTCAAGGTCAACGAGATGTACGCACAGGACAAGCTGATGGAAATCCGAGAGCAAACTGAGGAGAAGCTGAGGAAGGCCAAAGAGGAAAAAGCGGCTGATAAGAAAGCTCTCGGGAAAGCCACGGAGGAGGTTAAAGAGTTCAAAGCAAGGAATGAAGGCCTCCAATCCGTCACTGATCGACTCCGGGCACGAATCACCAAGTTGTCGTCCCAGATCAACGACTGCTTCCGAAAGTTAATATGGGAGTACACAGTACACTCCCCTACTTTCCGGAATCTGGGGGCGGTAGCCCATGCCAAGTCGAATGTCATGTACTTCTTACGAGGGAGTGTCCAGACGCAGAGAATCCTGGGCATATCCCTGACCGCTGAGGAGAAAAAGAAACTCGATCCCAAGCTCAATGGGAAGTTCGAGCCTATACCCGGTGAGGACATGCTGGATTGCTCACAGGATCCGTTCGGGGCGCTACATTTTAGCTTGGATGAAGATCTTCACCAGCAACTTTACTCGGAGGATATCGAGACGGAGGAGGGTCCATCTCCGGATGCATTTAGGAGGTTGGCTACTTTATTCCTGGAGCCAATGGGCCCCCTCGTGGCGGAGCTCCTGAAAGGTGATGATGTAATGGCGGCGTATGATCCTCAAATATATACCCTCGCTAGTGTGACTGGAGCTCGGGAGCGCCACGAAGATGAAATGGCGAGGTTCGCTCCAAGAAGTTGGCGGCTGCAGGGCCTCAAGAAAAAGGCGTCAACCCTCCATCCTCCCAAAAAAAAAAGCTGGTGAAAAAGCGCCCCAGTGGGCCTGGTGAAGGCTCAGGCTCTCAGAAGAAGAAGAAATAAACTTCTATATCTGATTTCTTCACTTTTGTATTCTCTCTACATTTTGTATTCCCCATGTGTATAAAATTCGTTTTTGTTTTCCTTTCAATTTATCCGCTGTACTTTTAACAAAGAACCATACTCGGAATAATATAACCTCACGTCTTCTCAACTTTCTTTTCTCGCCACATTCTTCAAGAAATATATAACATGAATAATTCAATCCAAGAAATACACTTCCGAGATAATAAGAATATATATGAATCTCGGGTATAGATGCTCAATAATAACGCATATAATGATGGTAACAATGATGCGTAGGAGTCCCCAGTGTAGCGGGGCTTGTACAAGTCTGCGATAACTCTAAGACGAACGCCTAATTAAAATGAGTGGATACTTAAAATAAGTCCACCGCTCTACCTTCACCGATATATCTTCGCCACCGGTATATACTTGCACCCGGGGCGATCACACTCTCGCCACCGGTATATACTTGCACCCGGGGCCGTCACAGTCTCGCCACCGGTATATACTTGCGCCCGGGGCCGTCACACACTCGCCACCGGTGTATACTTGCACCCGAGGCCACCACACTCTCGACTCGTTCATAAAACGGTGTCATTCGGCCCGTCCATAAGACGGTGCCATCGTACTCTCGACCTGTTCATAAAACGGTGTCATTCGGCCCGTCCATAAGACGGTGCCATGCGGAAATGGACCAGACTCCGGCGAGGGTGCGACCCTCGTCGGCGTGTCATGGAGGAGTCAGGTATATACTTGCACCCTGATTTGCCACGGAAACATACATCACAACAAACATGCCTCTTAACATATTCCAACATTCATTATGTATAGACGGTTCTGCCGCGGACAGGAAGACTCATCACGTTCAAAATATTTTGACACAGTATTTAATTTGACGAGTTTGAAAATGATCGAGTATAAGACAGGTGGTACATTGCGTTTCTAATCTAACTTATTTAATTTATTCCATCATCCTTCGTACTAAAACGCAATGGACCTACTCCTACATTACCAGTCCCCTAGTTGATTGAATTCATGTCGTCAAAAAAGATACTTAAAAAATTAGAATGTGACCACAAAAAAGAGGGGAAATTTTTATTTTCAAAAATATCGATGAGTCACGTCTATACATAATACTTGCGCAAATTGGAAATATGCCAAGTCCGTGGCAGCTCCCCCTGCTCATATTTGCGATTTTGTACGTTCCTTCCTTTACTACTGCCGTTACTCTGTACGGTCCTTCGCACTTTCGATCCAACTTGCCAACATGCTTCGAGACTTCCATTTTTTTAAGAATCAAGTCTCCAACTTTTAACAACATAGGTCGAACGCCTTTGTCGTGCTTCTTAGCCATGCGCCTTTTACATACCTCCATTCGTATCGCGGCTCTATCACGGATATCATCAATACAATGAAGGTCCAACTTTCTCATATCCTCGTTCAACACCTCGTCATAAGCGATAACTCTTTCTGATAAAATAGTCACTTCTACCGGAGACACAACCTCAGAGCCATATACTAAAGAGAAGGGGCTGAATCCGGTAGTGGACCTCGGTGATGTCCGATATGCCCACATCACATTATACAATTCATCCACCCAAGAGCCTCTGGATTCATCTATTCGTGTTTTTTTAGCTGTTGCAGGATAATACGGTTGATAACCTCTGTAAGCCCGTTTGTTTCTGGGTGTGCCACGGAGGTAAATCGCTGTTCAATTCCATAACTCTCACACCATTCATTAACCCTCTTTCCGGCAAATTGCGTTCCGTTATCTGATACCAAAATCCTGGGGATTCCGAATCGACACACGATGTACCTCCAAAGGAAACTTATAACTTCCTGTTCCCGAACTCGCGATACAACATCAACCTCTATCCACTTAGAGAAATGCTCCACAACCACTATGCAGAACTTCTTTTGGCTAGGTGCCTTCGGAAATTGTCCTAAAATATCGATGCCCCACATATAGAAAGGACATGTTGTCCGTAAAGGTTTCATACTAGCTCTCGGTACATGATGCACGTTTGAGTGGAACTGACAAGCAGAACAAGCCCGACCAAAATTCACACAATCTTTCACCAGTGTTGGCCAAAAATAACCGGCCCTCTTAACCTTGTTTGCCAAGGATCGACCTGCTGAATGATCACCACAGTCCCCAGCGTGAACTTCTTCTATAACGGCCTTTGCCTGTACTGGGGACAAACATCGAAGATATGGGCCTCCGAAATTCTTCTTATACATCTTGTCATCTATATAGACAAAATTTGTAGCTCTTTGCATAGTTCTTCGGGCCTCGCCTTCGTCGGTAGGCAATTATCTCTTGATCAGATAATTCACAATAGCATCCTTCCATGATGGCTCGTCGGTTATGGCATCCAATAAAAACCATGTCTCATTCGAAAGTTCCAAATTAGCCACCTCGGCCGTCTGTTTCTCCAATGGACTGACAGAGGGCTGGTAGTGGATCATTGTTATTATCCTCGACTCATCCGAGAGTTCTAAAATCGTCGCCGCCTTTGCAAGATCGTCTGCACGCGTGTTTTACTCCTTTGGGATATACGTGAGCGTAAATATCTTAAGATTCTTAGACACCTCTTTGAGCTTTTCTAAATATTTGCACAAATGGTTCCCCTTGGTGGAGGAATTATCTGCAAATTGGTTCACCACTAACTGCGAATCCGAATGAGCATGCAAACGAACGATTCCAATTTCCACTGCCAAGTTAATACCAAATATCAAGGCTTCATACTCGGCGACGTTGTTCGTTGCAGGGAAGCGCAACTTTACAGCATACTCATGTTCTTCACCAGAGTTCCTTTCTTTAAAATAAACACCAATACCGGCTCGCCCGGCAGATACCGATCCATCGACAAAGGTGTCCCAATACTCCTAAATACCCAATTCCTCCGACTGAGTCATCTCTACTATGAAATCCACTAATACTTGAGCCTTTAATGCTAGCCTGGAGGTATACTCTATCTGATACTGGCCCAATTCGATATTCCACTTTGCTAGCCTACCAGAGGCATCAATCTTTGATAACACGCTTCGGATAGGCTGATCTGTCAAGACTGCAATGTGATGTCCTTGAAAATAGTGCCTCAACTACCTTGAGGCGACAATCAGGGCTAATACGAACTTCTCAAAATCAGTATATCGGGACTCCGCTCCCTACAATTTCCTGCTCACATAATATATCGGTCTGTGCTCTTTGTCGCTAAGTCTGACCAACGCGGCGCTCACTGCCTCTTTTGTCACTGACAAATATAAACCCAACGGTTCTCCCGGAGATGGAGGAGACATAAACGGTGGTTTACTCAGATAGTCTTTTAAACTCTCAAAAGCCCTGCTACATTCGTCGTCCCAATACAAAAGATTCGTTTTGCACAAAACCTTAAAAAATGGCAAACTTCTCTCTGCAGATCGCGAGATGAAGCGATTTAATGAGGCTAACCTCCCAGTTAGCCTTTGAACTTCCCTAACAGTCGTCGGAGGGGTCATTTCTTGGATAGCTGTTATCTTATCCGGATTCATCTCAATTCCTCTTTCAGATACCATAAAGCCGAGGAATTTGCCTCCTTTCACACAAAAAGCACACTTGAGTGGATTCAATTTCATTTTATACTTTCTCAGCACCCCAAAACAATCATTCAAATACTGGATGTGATTATCCCCATGTTTACTCTTTATTAATATATCGTCGATATAAACCTCCAAAGACTTTCCGATCATATCTTTGAACATCGAATTCATTAAACGTTGATAGGTGGTCCCAGCATTTTTCAACCCAAATGGCATAACTCTATAACAAAAAATGCCTTTGTTTGTCATAAACGAAGTAAACAACTTGTCCTCACAATGCATGAAAATTTGGTTATATCCCTTAAAGGCATCTAACATACTAAGCAATTCAAAGCCACAGGCCGCATCCACCATCATGTCAATGGCCGGCAGCGGATACGGATCCTTCGGGCATGCTTTATTTAAATTAGTAAAATCGATGCAAACTCTCCAGCCACCACTCGTCTTTGGGACCACCACTGGATTCGCGACCCAATCCGTGTATCTAACAGGCTTTATGAATCCTGCCTGCAGCAAACTTTCCACCTCCTCATCAATCGCCCTCTCTTTCTCATGGGAAAACTTCCTCTTCTTCTGATGAACTGGTCGCACATATGGGTTAACATTGAGTCTATGAGAACAGACTTGGGGATCAACCCCCACATAATCCTGATAAGACCAAGCAAAAACATCTACATTACTTTGCAAAAAAGAAATTACCTCCTTCTCAACCTCTGGTGACAACTCGGACCGATTGTCACTGTCTTTTCAAGATTGCCGGGAAATAAAGGCACTGTCTTGATTCCCAAAGGCTCCATCTTCATATCGTTCTCTTTAAACTTCCTAAGAGAGGGTCCGTCGTTTGTGTCAATAACTTCATCAGACGAGAATTCCACCATGCAAACAGGTAACTTGGCTTTCGATCCATCCATACCACTTCTACACATCACATTATAACATGATCGCGCCAGCTCTTGATCTCCCTTCATCTTCCCAACTCCTAATTGTGTTGGGAACTTCATCATCAAATGTGGCTGAGACACCACAGTTCCAAATAAGTTTAAACAACTTCTCCCCAGGATTGCATTATAAGGGAGTATAGGGAGATCCACCACCACAAACTCCACCATCAAAGTTCTTGATATTTCGGGATCGCCCAAAGTCACCGGCAGAAAAACAGATCCCTCAGCCGCAACAACGCTATTATTAAAACCAACTAGTTTCGTGTGCACAGGTTGGAGTTGGGTGGTTCCTTTCAGTGCCATTTGCTCAAAGGCCGCAAGAGTCAATATGTTGGTAGCGGCCCCGGTGTCGACTAACACTCGAGAAACCGGATGATTCGCAATAATAGGAGAGACAACCAATGCATCATCTTGTGGGGAGAAAACCCCAGATAAATCCTCAGGTCCGAAAGAGATCGTCATCTTGTCCAAGTCCGTCAATTGGACCGTGTTAATTTCCATGAATCGCCCCTGTTGGTGTAGTGCCTGAAAGGAACGTTTACGGGCGCGATTCGAATCGCCGACACTTTTTCCCCCTGCGATAGTCATAATGTTGGGGCCTAGGTTGCCCCATCTTGGTTGGGCATTTTTAAACATTCAAAATAGGTTGACCCTAGTTAGGGCCAACCGGAGGAGGAGGCAATGTTTGCTGATTCGCGGGGGCTGGTGGATAAGCTTCATATTCGTACCCCTGCTGATTTCTTTGCGGCTGATGCCTGCCGCGGCCACGATAGTTGTTTCCTCTCCTTCCTCCTCTCTGATTCTATCTGCCACCATTAAAGAATCCTCTCTGGCCACCTCCTTGACGCTGGCCACGCTGTCCTCCGTATCTACGCCCTCTTTCATTTGTCCGTGGTGTATCGGCCCTTGGGGGTTTGGGTGCCGTCCCCTCCGGAATACTTATATTGATATTTTCCAGTTAAGACTCGGGTAGAGCCTCCACAGTGCTGATCAGTTCATCAAGCTGACCCAATTCTAACAACCTTTCTACCTCGGACATTAACTCCCGGCAATCATTGGTTGCGTGCCCAAAACTCCGATGGAAGCGACAAAATACTTGGGACTCGTAAGCCCCCGGCGTTGGTTCATGCAAAGGAGGAGGATAACGAAGTGAACCTGCCTTCTTTTGCTCGATAATCGCAAAAATCTGCTCATAANTGTATATACTTGTGACAAATAACAAACAAGTTGAGTTTGAATGTCATTTTTTTAGTGGATATTATATTATATTATACTAAGGGGTGAAAGAGATTGTTTGATGTATTTAAAAGTTGCTAAATTGCAATTTGTAATGTATTTTATAATGTTAATTTGAAGGAAATGATAGATAATTGAATTTGAGAATACATGACAAGAATGTTAAAACATCACCATTGGGGTTTCATTGGATTTGTTTGGTACCACGGTTAAAAGTGCGGTGAGATGATTCAATCGTGATTTTTTTAATGCACGCAAAACACAAGCTTAATTGCGATGTGATAATCGTTAAAAAATTACGATATCATCACATATGTAGCTTCATCGTTATTTTGGAAAATACTCATTCACCCTGACTTCTATTAATTATAATATAATTATATTTATGATTATTATACATATAAGGGTATATTAGTATTTTTACATAAATCACGATCATAATACCGTAATTTTACCAAACATACTTAAAAATTCACGATCATCATATCTCACCACATCTCACCACGTCTCACTACACCGTAATTTTAAAAAGCTAAACCAAACAAACTCATTGTCTTCTCTCTCATTTCCATTTAAATTGAGAAAATACTGTATTAAACCAACAAACTTTTATAATTTTGGAAATTTGGTTTTCATTCTTTGGAATAGGGTTAATCTTTAAATTTTATTACAAAATGTGATCTTTTAACTTAGCAAAATTTAACAAAAATCCCTAAAACTACAAAATCGAGTCTCCAAAATTTTATTATCTTTTCATATATTGACAACCATTTATCAAAGTTGTTGGATTTGGGCAAAATTAGTCTATGACCAATTTGAACATCGTTAGCAATGTCGTTAGGGTTAGAAATTGAAAATTGGAGCGGTTTTGGATGGTTCACTCTATTCGAGCCTGAAGTGGTACGAAATCCGATCAAGTTAAGAACCCGATTATTTTAATTTAATAGATTTTCAATTCAATAGAGAATTTCATTTTGATACAGAACGATATGGATGATATATTTGTATGCCGGACTGTGGTGATAACATATATTAATTATTATTGTTGTGGTTTGAAAACCGGGGGTGTCAACAGTCGACCGGTTCGTTGCGAGACGAACTCGGTTGTTATTTATTTAAATGTGGAGAAGGTTGATGATCCTAAGGCAAAGAAAGCAAATAGGTTTTTAGAGTGGAAAACCTCGGAATCGAGGAAAAAACCACTTGGCTAAGGGCTAAAAGAAATGCCCTCAGCCTGTTCATCAATCAATTAGCCATTGTACAATACATGTTATGAATAACAAAAAGGAGAGGGAAGACAATCGAAAATAAATCGAGAGTTCTATGCCAAGCTTAAGCTTCCAGGAGAAAACCAGATCGAAAACTGAGAATGAATCCTTTTTCCTCCTTCCCTCTGTGTCCTTTTTATACTGCCACTGTACCATGTACAGTAGGGTATCCTTTTGCGCCTGTCCTTTGCTACTAGGTCGGCTAACGTCAGACGAAACAGCCGCCGGAAATAGCCCTGTAGCTGCATGGCGCCGGTCCTTTCGGGGCTACCAGCCGGCTACTCTTTGGCTTCTAGCGGCTTACATCTATTGCCAAGCCACGCTATTAACCAGTTTGTCGCGGGTTTTTGTCGCGTATGACGCATGAGGATGGCCCGAAGTAGCGCTTGCAAAAAATGGACCGATCGGTCTGGGCGTATGTGGGGAGCTGGGCCCCACGGCTCGGGACCGATCGCTAACTGTGACCGATCGAGTCAAGCGATACAAACAGGCCCTCTGCTGACCTGGGCCTCCAAGTTCGGCTCACTTGCCTGGGCCGCCATGGCCTAGGCCGGCCCTGACCCTGTTCGGGGTATCGGGTTCCGATGATCTCATCAGCGATAAATTTGCATACGAAAGGCATTTCCGCGATAATATTTTGAGTGAATAGTGATTTCGGCTGTTTTGCGCTGGTTTCCAATATAAAGCTCATTTTTCGTCCTAGTTCGAGACTACGTTATTTATCTTGATCGAAGAGACTATATATTTTGTATTTGCGAACTTTTTATCATAGTGAAACATCCAGGTAGAGCNTATTACTCAGGAAATCAAATCCGCGACAATTTGTTAGTGAGTTCAAAATCCGAGATAAATTTGCATACGAAAGGCATTTCCGCGATAATATTTCGAGTGAATAGTGATTTCGGCTGTTTTGCGCTGGTTTCCAATATAAAGCTCATTTTTCGTCCTAGTTCGAGACTACGTTATTTATCTTGATCGAAGAGACTATATATTTTGTATTTGCGAACTTTTTATCGTAATGAAACATCCAGGTAGAGCTTCGCTCTCCCGAGGACGTAAGCCCACACATTGTGGGCCCAACCTCGTAATTTCTCATGTCTTAACAACAACAAAAAAAAAAAAAATTCTGACTGATAAAAAATATACCAAAAATATTTTAAGACGAGATCAGTTTGGCGCCGTCCGTGGGGACCCGAGATTTTATCCCATTGAGAGCTTTATTGCTGGGATTGGATTTCTGTCATCATGACCACTTGTATTTCTGATGATGATGTTTTCGATGAAGAGATTGAGGTAGAAACTAATCCTCGGGCAAACAACGAGGCTGCCGCGTTACCGGCGACTCAATCATCAATCTTGGAGGAGCCTCCTATTCAAAATGTTACTGTTCGACCCTCTCGGAGCGGGTTTTCATCCGGGAGGGCACATACTTTTTATCCTCCTTTGTCTCGATGTTTATCAAGATGTTATGAGAGGACTGGGCGAGTTGCTGTCCGAAACAATGCCCATTTCTCACCGACGGCACGATCTAAATCTATAGATCATAATAATGAGGATGAAGATTTGGAGGAGCGAAGACGCATTCTAATTGCTCAGTTGAAAGAAGTGGAGGCCCGAAGGTCTCAAAAGAGTAATGTTGTGCTTGAGCCTGTTGATGATGGAGTCACTGCTGAGGATATAGCCCCCAATTGGAATCCCAGAGCACCATCTGTTACACTGAGGGGAGAGCAAACTTTTACTCTGCAAAGGATTGGGAATTTGATCGAATCAAAGTTTCGAGAGTTGAGTAACAAGATTGAACAAAATGACGCTCGGATGAATCAGTTGGAGGCCAACCTCGGCCTCGGATATGAAAGGAGACGAGTGTACGGCGAACATACTCGTGATACTCACCACACCCCGGCTTACGAGGGTGATTACGTTGGGCAAGAAAGAGCAATTGAGCCCTACCATGGTAGAGGAAAGATTTTGCCGTCATTGGAAGTTTTACAAAGTCCATGGAATACTTCGAACACCTTATCCCTATTTTCCATGGCGATCATTAATGCTACAAGATCTGAGTACATCGAGATGCCGAAGGATCTTCCACAATATCGGGGATCGACTGACCCCCATGCTCATACTTCGAACCTAGAAATTCATGTCAGTTTGATGAATTTCACTGATGCCGCCATGTGTTTCATTTTCGCTGCATCCTTAAAAGAGTTAGCTCTTCGGTGGTTCAATCGATTGCCGAGGTTTTCTATTGTTTCATACCAGGACTTCAAGGATCAATTCTATTCGGCGTTTGCGCCCTTTAATACACCAGTGAAGTCTATTACATCTTTGACTGCATTGCGATATGATTCGTCAGAAAGATTGTTGAGTTTTGTTACTCGTTTTGAGGCGGAATGTAGGAAGATTCCCCGAATTCCTGTCAGCGAGAAAGTTGGGGTACTGCATCTAATTTTGGCCGGTCATCCTTTGTGTAACTCTTTAAATAGGGATCCACCAGAAAACATGTAGGAGCTTGCATTACGGTGCACACAGTACATTCGAGAAGAAGAAGGATTACGCGATCATGGGGTGATTGAAGTTCGTACTTATGGATCGCAGAATGTTGCTGTGAATCGAGCGAAGGACAAGAAATACAAGCATATAGTTATGAGGAAATCTTCGCTATTATTGAAGAAAAGAAAGGTGGATCCCTCAAGTACCCTCCTCCATTGCAAGCACCGACACCGGGGACTCACGAGTCTCAGATATTTTGCCGTTTTCATCGGAGTTTCGGACACGCTACCAACGACTGTCGATACCTGATGTCCGAAGTTGAAAGATTACTAGAGCTTGGCCAACTGGATGAGCTGATAAATACTGTTGAAAGAATGCCCGAACTCGAACTGGGGAAAGTAAGTTTTAATATCCAGCAAGGGAAGGCAGAGAATTTTCCCAAGATTGATTTTCCAAGACCCGATACAAGAGGGCGTTGATATGGAGGATATCGTGGCCATTACCCTAGGGGTGGCCAACGAGGAAACTTTAATGGTGGTCGGCAGAACCGCAGAGATGCGAGAAGAGAGAATTATCGCGGTCGCGGTAGGAACAATCTACAATGAAATCAGCAGGGTAATCGTCGGGAAGGTAATCAACCTGCACAAAGAAATCAGCAACAACCGCCCCCTCCTCCTCCTGCTGGCCCGAACCCGGGTCAGCCCATTCTGAATATTGAAGAAGTAGAACCCATGTGGGGTAATCTTGGCCCAAATATTATGACTATCGCCGGAGGAAGGAGCGTTGGAGATTCGAACCGTGCGAGGAAGCGATCCCATCAGGAGTTAAAGCAAAAAGGACGCTTCATGGAAGTTAATCTGGTCCAATTCTCCGATTTGGAGAAAATGCCTATATCTTTCGGGCAGGAGGATTTGGCTGACATCTTCTCGCCACAGGATGATGCTCTCGTTATCTCCCCTGTTATTGCAAATCATCCTGTGTCTCGAGTTTTAGTTGATACTGGAGCTGCTACAAATATTCTCACACTAGCAGCATTTGAGCAGATGTCTTTGAAGGAGACTACTAAGCTACAGCCGGTTCAAACCAAATTGGTTGGTTTTAATAATAGTATTGTTGCGCCGAAGGGTCACTTTCTCTCCCGGTCACTTTGGGAGACCCTCAAATCTCGAGGACACTTTTGGTGGAATTCGTGATAGTTGATCTCCCTATCCTCCCCTATAATGCTATTTTGGGAAGAAGTGCGCTAAGTTCGTTCGGGGCAATTGTTTCTCAGCCCCATCTGATGATGAAGTTNTTTTACTCTGCAAAGGATTGGGAATTTGATCGAATCAAAGTTTCGAGAGTTGAGTAACAAGATTGAACAAAATGACGCTCGGATGAATCAGTTGGAGGCCAACCTCGGCCTCGGATATGAGAGGAGACGAGTGTACGGCGAACATACTCGTGATACTCACCACACCTCGGCTTACGAGGGTGATTACGTTGGGCAAGAAAGGGCAATTGAGCCCTACCATGGTAGAGGAAAGATTTTGCCGTCATTGGAAGTTTTACAAAGTCCATGGAATACTTCGAACACCTTATCCCCATTTTCCATGGCTATCATTAATGCTACAAGATCTGAGTACATCGAGATGCCGAAGGATCTTCCACAATATCGGGGATCGACTGACCCCCATGCTCATACTTCGAACCTAGAAATTCATGTCAGTTTGATGAATTTCACTGATGCCGCCATGTGTTTCATTTTCGCTGCATCCTTAAAAGAGTCAGCTCTTCGGTGGTTCAATCGATTGCCGAGGTTTTCTATTGTTTCATACCACGACTTCAAGGATCAATTCTATTCGGCGTTTGCGCCCTTTAATACACCAGTGAAGTCTATTACATCTTTGACTGCATTGCGATATGATTCGTCAGAAAGATTGTTGAGTTTTGTAACTCGTTTTGAGGCGGAATGTAGGAAGATTCCCCGAATTACTGTCAGCGAGAAAATTGGGGTACTGCAGCTAATTTTGGCCGGTCATCCCTTGTGTAACTCTTTAAATAGGGATCCACCATAAAACCTGGAGGAGCTTGCATTACGTTGCACACAGTACATTCGAGAAGATGAAGGATTACGCGATCATGGGGTGATTGAAGTTCGTACTTATGGATCGCAGAATGTTGCTGCGAATCGAGCGAAGGACAAGAATGTCGCATTATCAAAACCAAGGATAAGGACTATCCCAGCATATAGTTATGAGGAAATCTTCGCTATTATTGAAGAAAAGAAAGGTGGATCCCTCAAGTACCCTCCTCCATTGCAAGCACCGACACCGGGGACTCACGAGTCTCAGATATTTTGCCGTTTTCATCGGAGTTTCGGACACGCTACCAACGACTGTCGAGACCTGATGTCCGAAGTTGAAAGATTACTAGAGCTTGGCCAACTGGATGAGCTGATAAATACTGTTGAAAGAATGCCCGAACTCGAACCGGGGAAAGTAAGTTTGAATATCCATCAAGGGAAGGCAGAGAATTTTCCCAAGATTGATTTTCCAAGACCCGATACAAGAGGGCGTGGATATGGAGGATATCGTGGCCATTACCCTAGAGGTGGCCAACGAGGAAACTTTAATGGCGGTCGGCAGAACCGCAGAGATGCGAGAAGAGAGAATTATCGCGGTCGCGGTAGGAACAATCAGCAACGAAATCAGCAGGGTAATCGTCGGGAAGGTAATCAACCTGCACAAAGAAATCAGCAACAACCGCCCCCTCCTCCTCCTGCTGGCCCGAACCCGGGTCAGCCCATTCTGAATATTGAAGAAGTAGAACCCATGTGGGGTAATCTTGGCCCAAATATTATGACTATCGCCGGAGGAAGGAGCGTTGGAGATTCGAACCGTGCGAGGAAGCGATCCCATCGGGAGTTAGAGCAAAAAGGACGCTTCATGGAAGTTAATCTGGTCCAATTCTCCGATTTGGAGAAAATGGCTATATCTTTCAGGCCGGAGGATTTGGCTGACATCTTCTCGCCACAGGATGATGCTCTCGTTATCTCCCCTGTTATTGCAAATCATCATGTGTCTCGAGTTTTAGTTGATACTGGAGCTGCTACAAATATTCTCACACTGGCAGCATTTGAGCAAATGTCTTTGATGGGGACTACTAAGCTACAGCCGGTTCAAACCAAATTGGTTGGTTTTAATAATAGTATTGTTGCGCCCGAAGGGTCACTTTCTCTCCCGGTCACTTTGGGAGACCCTCAAATCTCGAGGACACTTTTGGTGGAATTCGTGATAGTTGATCTCCCTATCCTCCCCTATAATGCTATTTTGGGAAGAAGTGCGCTAAGTTTGTTCGGGGCAATTGTTTCTCAGCCCCATCTGATGATGAAGTTTCCAACACCCTCGGGAATTGGCAAGATGAAGGGAAATCAAGAGTTGGCACGTTCGTGCTATAATATTATGTGTCGTAGCGGTATGGAAGGTTCTAATTCAAAGAAGGCTATGTGTATGGTAGAGCTTATTTCAGATGAGCACGACGATTTTACTAATGTGGTATCTTCTAAGAAGTATCGAGAAAGTGATATGAAGATGGAACCTGTGGGGATTAAGACAGTGCCTTTGTTCTCTGATAATCCAGAGAAGACAGTTGTGATTGGTTCAGAGATGCCTCCAGAGTTTGAAAGAGAGGTAATTTCTTTTTTACGAAATAATTTAGATATTTTTGCTTGGTCTTATCAGGATTATGTTGGGGTAGATCCCCAAGTTTGTTCGCATAAACTCAATGTTAACCCGTATGTGCGACCAGTTCATCAGAAAAAGCGAAAATTCTCCTCGGAAAAAGAAAAGGCTATTGACGAGGAAATCGAGTGTTTGTTGCAGGCGGGATTCATAGGGCATGTGAGATACGCTGATTGGGTCGCAAACCAGTGGTGGTCCCAAAATCGAATGGTGGCTGGAGAGTTTGCATTGATTTCACCGATTTGAATAAAGCCTGTCCAAAGGATCCGTATCCATTACCGGCCATTGACATGATGGTGGATGCGGCCTGTGGTTTTGAATTTCTTAGTATGTTAGACGCATTTAAGGGTTATAACCAAATTTTTATGCATCATGAGGACAAGTTATTTACATCTTTTATGACAAATAAAGGCATTTTTTGTTATAAAGTTATGCCGTTTGGTTTAAAGAATGCAGGGGCCACATATCAGCGATTGATGAATTCAATGTTTAAGGACATGATCGGAAAATGTTTGGAAGTATACATCGATGATATATTGATTAAAAGTCGACAAGGCGACAATCATATCCGATATTTAAGCGATTGTTTTAATTTACTAAGGAAATATCGGATGAAATTGAATCCACTTAAATGTGCATTTTGTGTTAAAGGAGGGAAATTCCTTGGTTTTATGGTATCTGAAAGAGGAATCGAGATAAATCCTGATAAGATCACAGCTATCCAACAAATGACGCCCCCCACCACTATCCGAGAAGTTCAAAGATTAACGGGGCGTTTAGCATCACTAAATCGGTTTATTTCACGATCTGCNTCATTTTTTGTCCCAGATCGAGACTACATTACTTACTTTTGTCAGAAAGAAGATATATTTTGTAATTGTGACCTTTTTATCATAGTGAAACATCCAGGTAGAGCTTCGCTCTCCCGAGGACGTAAGCCCACACATTGTGGGCCCAACCTGGTAATTTCTCGTGTCTTAAAAAAAAAATTGACTGATCAAAAACACCACAAATATTTTAACACAAGATCAGTTTGGCGCCGTCCGTGGGGACCCGAGATTTTATCCCATTGAGAGTTTTATTGCTGGGTTTGGATTTCTGTCATCATGACCACTTGTAATTCTCATGATGATGTTTTCGATGAAGAGATTGAGGTAGAAACTAATCCTCGGGCAAACAACGAGGCTGCCGCGTTACCGGCGACTCAATCATCAATCTTGGATTAGCCTCCTATTCAAAATGTTACTGTTCGACCCTCTCGGAGCGGGTTTTCATCCGGGAGGGCACCTACTTTTTATCCTCCTTTGTCTCGATGTGTATCAAGATGTTATGAGAGGACTGGGCGAGTTGCTGTCCGAAACAATGCCCATTTCTCACCGCCGGCACGATCTAAATCTATAGATCAGAGTAATGAGGATGAAGATTTGGAGGAGCGAAGACGCATTCTAATTGCTCAGTTGGAAGAAGTGGAGGCCCGAAGGTCTCGAAAGAGTAATGTTGTCCTTGAGCCTGTTGATGATGGAGTCACTGCTGAGGATATAGCCCCCGCTCGGAATCCCCGAGCACCATCTGTTACACTGGGGGGGAGCAAACTTTTACTCTGCAAAGGATTGGGAATTTGATCGAATCAAAGTTTCGAGAGTTGAGTAACAAGATTGAACAAAATGACGCTCGGATGAATCAGTTGGAGGCCAACCTCGGCCTCTGATATGAGAGGAGACGAGTGTATGGCGAACATACTCGTGATACTCACCACACCTCGGCTTACGAGGGTGATTACGTTGGGCAAGAAAGGGCAATTGAGCCCTACCATGGTAGAGGAAAGATTTTGCTGTCATTGGAAGTTTTACAAAGTCCATGGAATACTTCGAACACCTTATCCCGATTTTCCATGGCGATCATTAATGCTACAAGATCTGAGTACATCGAGATGCCGAAGGATCTTCCACAATATCGGGGATCGACTGACCCCCATGCTCATACTTCGAACCTAGAAATTCATGTCAGTTTGATGAATTTCACTGATGCCGCCATGTGTTTCATTTTCGCTGCATCCTTAAAAGAGTCGGCTCTTCGGTGGTTCAATCGATTGCCGAGGTTTTCTATTGTTTCATACCAGGACTTCAAGGATCAATTCTATTCGGCATTTGCGCCCTTTAATACACCAGTGAAGTCTACTACATCTTTGACTGCATTGCGATATGATTCGTCAGAAAGATTGTTGAGTTTTGTAACTCGTTTTGAGGCGGAATGTAGGAAGATTCCCCGAATTACTGTCATCGAGAAAGTTGGGGTACTGCAGCTAATTTTGGCCGGTCATCCTTTGTGTAACTCTTTAAATAGGGATCCACCAGAAAACATGAAGGAGCTTGCATTACGGTGCACACAGTACATTCGAGAAGATGAAAGATTACGCGATCATGGGGTGATTGAAGTTCGTACTTATGGATCGCAGAATGTTGCTGTGAATCGAGCGAAGGACAAGAATGTCGCATTATCAAAACCAAGGATAAGGACTATCCCAGCATATAGTTATGAGGAAATCTTCGCTATTATTGAAGAAAAGAAAGGTGGATCCCTCAAGTACCCTCCTCCATTGCAAGCACCGACACCGGGGACTCACGAGTCTTAGATATTTTGCCGTTTTCATCGGAGTTTCGGACACGCTACCAACGACTGTTGAGACCTGATGTCCGAAGTTGAAAGATTACTAGAGCTTGGCCAACTGGATGAGCTGATAAATACTGTTGAAGGAATGCCCGAAATCGAATCTGGGAAAGTAAGTTTGAATATCCAGCAAGGGAAGGCAGAGAATTTTCCCAAGATTGATTTTCCAAGACCCGATAGAAGAGGGCGTGGATATGGAGGATATCGTGGCCATTACCCTAGGGGTGGCCAACGAGGAAACTTTAATGGCGGTCGGCAGAACCGCAGAGATGCGAGAAGAGAGAATTATCGCGGTCGCGGTAGGAACAATCAGCAACGAAATCAGCAGGGTAATCGTCGGGAAGGTAATCGACCTGCACAAAGAAATCAGCAACAACCGCCCCCTCCTCCTGCTGGCCCGAACCCGGGTCAGCCCATTCTGAATATTGAAGAAGTAGAACCCATGTGGGGTAATCTTGGCCCAAATATTATGACTATCGTCGGAGGAAGGAGCGTTGGAGATTCGAACCGTGCGAGGAAGCGATCCCATCGGGAGTTAGAGCAAAAAGGACGCTTCATGGAAGTCAATCTGGTCCAATTCTCCGATTTGGAGAAAATGCCTATATCTTTCGGGCCAGAGGATTTGGCTGACATCTTCTCGCCACAGGATGATGCTCTCGTTATCTCCCCTGTTATTGCAAATCATCTTGTGTCTCGAGTTTTAGTTGATACTGGAGCTGCTACAAATAATCTCACACTGGCAGCATTTGAGCACATGTCTTTGAAGGGGACTACTAAGCTACAGCCGGTTCAAACCAAATTGGTTGGTTTTAATAATAATATTGTTGCGCCCGAAGGGTCACTTTCTCTCCCGGTCACTTTGGGAGACCCTCAAATCTCGAGGACACTTTTGGCTGAATTTGTGATTGTTGATCTCCCTATCCTCCCCTATAATGCTATTTTGGGAAGAAGTGCGCTAAGTTCGTTCGGGGCAATTGTTTCTCAGCCCCATCTGATGATGAAGTTTCCAACACCCTCGGGAATTGGCAAGATGAGGGGAAATCAAGAGTTGGCACGTTCGTGCTATAATATTATGTGTCGTAGCGGTATGGAAGGTTCTAATTCAAAGAAGGCTATGTGTATGGTAGAGCTTATTTCAGATGAGCACGACGATTTTACTAATGTGGTATCTTCTAAGAAGTATCGAGAAAGTGATATGAAGATGGAACCTGTGGGGATTAAAACAGTGCCTTTGTTCTCTGATAATTCAGAAAAGACAGTTGTGATTGGTTCAGAGATGCCTCCAGAGATTGAAAGAGATGTAATTTCTTTTTTACGAAATAATTTAGATATTTTTTCTTGGTCTTATCAGGATTATGTTGGGGTAGATCCCCAAGTTTGTTCGCATAAACTCAATGTTAACCCGTACGTGCGACCAGTTCATCAGAAAAAGCGAAAATTCTCCCCGGAAAAAGAAAAGGCTATTGACGAGGAAATCGAGAGTTTGTTGCAGGCGGGATTCATAGAGCATGTGAGATACGCTGATTGGGTCGCGAATCCAGTGGTGGTCCCAAAATCGAATGGTGGCTGGAGAGATTGCATTGATTTCACCGATTTGATTAAAGCATGTCCAAAGGATCCGTATCCATTAACGGCCATTGACATGATGGTGGATGCAGCTTGTGGTTTTGAATTTCTTAGTATGTTAGACGCATTTAAGGGTTATAACCAAATTTTTATGCATCATGAGGACAAGTTATTTACATCTTTTATGACAAATAAAGGCATTTTTTGTTATAAAGTTATGCCGTTTGGTTTAAAGAACGCAGGGGACACATATCAGCGATTGATGAATTCAATGTTTAAGGACGTGATCGGAAAATGTTTGGAAGTATACATCGATGATATATTGATTAAAAGTCGACAAGGCGACAATCATATCCGATATTTAAGCGACTGTTTTAATTTACTAAGGAAATATCGGATGAAATTGAATCCACTTAAATGTTCATTTTGTGTTAAAGGAGGGAAATTCCTTGGATTTATGGTATCTGAAAGAGGAATCGAGATAAATCCTGATAGGATCACAGCTATCCAACAAATGACGCCCCCCACCACTATCCGAGAAGTTCAAAGATGAACGGGGCGTTTAGCATCACTAAATCGGTTTATTTCACGATCTGCAGAGAGAAGCTTGCCATTTTTCCGAGTATTGCGTAAAACAAATCTCTTGTATTGGGATGATGAATGCAGTACGGCTTTCGAGTGTCTGAAGGATTATCTGAGTAGGCCACCATTTATGTCTCCCCCATCTCCTCGGGAGCCACTAGGCTTATATTTAGCTGTATCAAAAGAGGCAGTGAGTGCCACCTTAGTCAGACTTAGTGACAAAGAACACAGGCCAGTGTATTATGTTAGCAAGAAATTGCAAGGTTTTGAATCTCGCTATACAGATTTAGAGAAATTTATCTTAGCCCTGATAGTCGCCTCCCGGAAATTAAGACATTATTTTCAAGGTCATCATATAGCTGTATTGACAGACCAACCTATCAGGAGTGTATTATCAAAAGTTGATGCGTCTGGCAGGTTAGCTAAATGGAATATCGAGTTGGGACAGTACCAAATTGAATATATCTCGAGACGAGCTTTAAAATCCCAGGTTTTAGTGGATTTCATAGTAGAAATGACCCGGTCAGAAGAATTGGGTAATGAGGAATACTGGGATATATTTGTGGATGGATCAGTTTCTGCCGGACGAGCCTGCATTGGCATTTATTTCAAGGAAAGAAAATCTGGCGAAGAGCATGAATATGCTGTAAAATTGCGCTTCTCTGCAACTAACAACGTCGCCGAGTACGAAGCCCTTATATTTGGTATCAGCTTAGCAGTCGAAATTGGGATTGTTCGTTTGCATGCTCACTCCGATTCGCAGTTAGTGGTGAACCAATTTACGGATACCTTTATCACCAAAGACGAGCATATGTGGATGTATTTGGATAAGTTGAAAGAGGTGTTAAAAACCTTAAGACATTCGTTCTCACGTATATCCCGAGAGAGGAAAACACCCGTGCTGACGGTCTTGCAAAGTCAGCAATGATTTTAGAACTCTCAGATGAATCAAAAATAATGACTATGATCCATTATCAGCCGTCTATCAGTATGGCAGAGAGACAGACCGCCGAAGTCGCAAGCTTGGAACTTTCAAACGATACATGGTTNGTTGCACACAGTACATTCGAGAAGATGAAGGATTACGCGATCATGGGGTGATTGAAGTTCGTACTTATGGATCGCAGAACGTTGCTGCGAATCGAGCGAAGGACAAGAATGTCGCATTATCAAAACCAAGGATAAGGACTATCCCAGCATATAGTTATGAGGAAATCTTCGCTATTATTGAAGAAAAGAAAGGTGGATCCCTCAAGTACCCTCCTCCATTGCAAGCACCGACACCGGGGACTCACGAGTCTCAGATATTTTGCCGTTTTCATCGGAGTTTCGGACACGCTACCAACGACTGTCGAGACCTGATGTCCGAAGTTGAAAGATTACTAGAGCTTGGCCAACTGGATGAGCTGATAAATACTGTTGAAAGAATGCCCGAACTCGAACCGGGGAAAGTAAGTTTGAATATCCAGCAAGGGAAGGCAGAGAATTTTCCCAAGATTGTTTTTCCAAGACCCGATACAAGAGGGCGTGGATATGGAGGATATCGTGGCCATTACCCTAGGGGTGGCCAACGAGGAAACTTTAATGGCGGTCGGCAGAACCGCAGAGATGCGAGAAGAGAGAATTATCGCGGTCGCGGTAGGAACGATCAGCAACGAAATCAGCAGGGTAATCGTCGGGAAGGTAATCAACCTGCACAAAGAAATCAGCAACAACCGCCCCCTCCTCCTTCTGCTGGCCCGAACCCGGGTCAGCCCATTCTGAATATTGAAGAAGTAGAACCCATGTGGGGTAATCTTGGCTCAAATATTATGACTATCACCGGAGGAAGAAGCGTTGGAGATTCGAACCGTGCGAGGAAGCGATCCCATCGGGAGTTAGAGCAAAAAGGACGCTTCATGGAAGTTAATCTGGTCCAATTCTCCGATTTGGAGAAAATGGTTATATCTTTTGGGCCGGAGGATTTGTCTGACATCTTCTCGCCACAGGATGATGCTCTCGTTATCTCCCCTGTTATTGCAAATCATCATGTGTCTCGAGTTTTAGTTGATACTGGAGCTGCTACAAATATTCTCACACTGGCAGCATTTGAGCAGATGTCTTTGAAAGGGACTACTAAGCTACAGCCGGTTCAAACCAAATTGGTTGGTTTTAATAATAGTATTGTTGCGCCCGAAGGGTCACTTTCTCTCCCGATCACTTTGGGAGACCCTCAAATCTCGAGGACACTTTTGGTGGAATTCTTGATAGTTGATCTCTCTATCCTCCCCTATAATGCTATTTTGGGATGAAGTGCGCTAAGTTCGTTCGGGCCAATTGCTTCTCAGCCCCATCTGATGATGAAGTTTCCAACACCCTCGGGAATTGGCAAGATGAAGGGAAATCAAGAGTTGGCACGTTCGTGCTATAATATTATGTGTCGTAGCGGTATGGAAGGTTCTAATTCAAAGAAGTCTATGTGTATGGTAGAGCTTATTTCAGATGAGCACGACGATTTTACTAATGTGGTATCTTCTAAGAAGTATCGAGAAAGTGATATGAAGATGGAACCTGTTGGGATTAAGACAGTGCCTTTGTTCTCTGATAATCCAGAGAAGACAGTTGTGATTGGTTCAGAGATGCCTCCAGAGTTTGAAAGAGAGGTAATTTCTTTTTTACGAAATAATTTAGATATTTTTGCTTGGTCTTATTAGGATTATGTTGGGGTAGATCCCCAAGTTTGTTCGCATAGACTCAATGTTAACCCGTATGTGCGACCAGTTCATCAGAAAAAACGAAAATTCTCCCCGGAAAAAGAAAATGCTATTGACGAGGAAATCGAGAGTTTGTTGCAGGCGGGATTCATAGAGCATGTTAGATACGCTGATTGGGTCGCGAATCCAGTGGTGGTCCCAAAATCAAATGGTGGCTGGAGAGTTTGCATTGATTTCACCGATTTAAATAAAGCATGTCCAAAGGATCCGTATCCATTACCGGCCATTGACATGATGGTGGATGCGGCCTGTGGTTTTGAATTTCTTAGTATTTTAGACGCATTTAAGGGTTATAACTAAATTTTTATGCATCATGATGACAAGTTATTTACATCTTTTATGACAAATAAAGGCATTTTTTGTTATAAAGTTATGCCGTTTGGTTTAAAGAACGCAGGGGCCACATATCAGCGATTGATGAATTCAATGTTTAGGGATATGATTGGAAAATGTTTGGAAGTATACGTCGATGATATATTAATTAAAAGTCGACAAGGTGACAATCATATCCGATATTTAAGCGATTGCTTTAATCTACTAAGGAAATATCGGATGAAATTGAATCCACTTAAATGTGCATTTTGTGTTAAAGGGGGGAAATTCCTTGGTTTTATGGTATCTGAAAGAGGAATCGAGATAAATCCTGAGAAGATCACAGCTATCCAACAAATGACGCCCCCCACCACTATCCGAGAAGTTCAAAGATTAACGGGGCGTTTAGCATCACTAAATCGGTTTATTTCACGATCTGCAGAGAGAAGCTTGCCATTTTTCCGAGTATTGCGTAAAACAAACCTCCTGTATTGGGATGATGAATGCAGTACGGCTTTCGAGTGTCTGAAAGATTATCTGAGTAAGCCACCATTTATGTCTCCCCCATCTCCTGGGGAGCCACTGGGCTTATATTTAGCTGTATCAAAAGAGGCAGTGAGTGTCGCCTTAGTCAGACTTAGCGACAAAGAACACAGGCCAGTGTATTATGTTAGCAAGAAATTGCAAGGTGCGGAATCTCGCTATACAGATTTAGAGAAATTTGTCTTAGCCTGATAGTCGCCTCCCGGAAATTAAGACATTATTTTCAAGGTCATCATATAGCTGTATTGACAGACCAACCTATCAGGAGTGTATTATCAAAAGTTGATGCGTCTGGCAGGTTAGCTAAATGGAATATTGAGTTGGGACAATACCAAATTGAATATATCTCGAGATGAGCTTTAAAGTCCCAGGTTTTAGTGGATTTCATAGTAGAAATGACCCTGTCAGAAGAATTGGGTAATGAGGAATACTGGGATGTATTTGTGGATGGATCAGTTTCTGCCGGACGAGCCGGCATTGGCATTTATTTCAAGGAAAGAAAATCTGGCGAAGAGCATGAATATGCTGTAAAATTGCGCTTCTCTGCAACTAACAACGTCGCCGAGTACGAAGCCCTTATATTTGGTATCAGCTTAGCAGTCGAAATTGGGATTGTTCGTTTGCATGCTCACTCCGATTCGCAGTTAGTGGTGAACCAATTTGCGGATACCTTTATCACCAAAGACGAGCATATGTGGCTGTATTTGGATAAGTTGAAAGAGGTGGTAAAAAACCTTAAGACATTCGTTCTCACGTATATCCCGAGAGAGGAAAACACCCGTGCTGACGGTCTTGCAAAGTCAGCAACGATTTTAGAACTCTCAGATGAATCAAAAATAATGACTATGATCCATTATCAGCCGTCTATCAGTATGGCAGAGAGACAGACCGCCGAAGTCGCAAGCTTGGAACTTTCAAACGATACATGGTTTTTATTAGATGCAGTAACAGATGAGCCCTCTTGGAAGGATGTGATTGTCAATTATTTGGTTAAGAGAGAATTGCCTGCAGATGAAGGCGAAGCCCGAAGAACTATGCAAAGAGCCACCAACTTTGTCTATATAGACGAGAAATTGTATAAAAATAATTTTGGAGGACCATATCTTCGATGCTTGTCCCCAGTGCAAGCAAAAGCCGTTATGGAAGAAGTTCACTCTGGGGACTGTGGGGATCATTCGGCAGGTCGATCTTTGGCGTTGAAAGTCAAGAGAGCCGGGTATTTTTGGCCAACATTAGTAAAAGAATTTGTGAATTTAGTTCGAACTTGTTCTGCTTGCCAGTTCCATTCGAACGTACATCATGTGCCGAGAGCGACTATGAAACCTCTACCCACCACATGTCCTTTTGATACATGGGGCATCGACATTCTTGGCCCTTTCCCAACTGCGCCTAGCCAAAAGAAATTCTGTATTGTGGCCGTAGAGCACTTTTCTAAGTGGGTAGAGGTCGAAGCAGTATCCCGTGTTCGGTAACAAGAAGTCATAAGTTTTCTTTGGAGATATATTATTTGCCGATTCGGAATTCCCAGGATTCTTGTATCAGATAACGGTACACAATTCTCCGGTAAGCGTGTAAATGAATGGTGTGAGTGCTACGGAATTCAACAACGGTTTACATCTGTTGCCCATCCGGAGACGAATGGGCTTACATAGGTTATTAATCGCATTATCTTACAGCAACTAAAGACAAGGATAGACCAGTCCAAAGCGTCATGGGTGGATGAGTTGCACAACGTAATGTGGGCATATCGAACGTCACCGAGATCTACCACAGGATTCAGTCCTTTTTCATTAGTGTATGGCTCCGAAGCTGTTTCCCCGGCAGAAGTAACTATTTTATCCGAGAGAGTTATTGCTTACGATGAGGTATTAAATGAAGATATGCGAAAGTTGGATTTTAGTTGCATCGATGACCTTAGAGATAGAGCGGCTATTCGGATGGAAGTATGTAAGAAGAGAATGGTTAAAAGACATGATAAAGATGTTCGTGCAGTGTTATTGATGGCTGGGGACTTGGTCCTAAAAAGAGTTGAAGTATCAAAATATGTTGGTAAGTTGGATCGAAAGTGGGAAGGTCTGTACCAGGTAACGGCGGTGGTTAGAGANAAATGACCCGGTCAGAAGAATTGGGTAATGAGGAATACTGGGATGTATTTGTGGATGGATCAGTTTCTGCTGGACGAGCCGACATTGGCATTTATATCAAGGAAAGAAAATCTGGCGAAGAGCATGAATATGCTGTAAAATTGCGCTTCTCTGCAACTAACAACGTCGCCGAGTACAAAGCCCTTATATTTGGTATCAGCTTAGCAGTCGAAATTGGGATTGTTCGTTTGCATGCTCACTCCGATTCGCAGTTAGTGGTGAACCAATTTGCGGATACTTTTATCACCAAAGACGAGCATATGTGGCTGTATTTGGATAAGTTGAAAGAGGTGATTAAAAACCTTAAGACATTCGTTCTCACGTATATCCCGAGAGAGGAAAACACTCGTGCTGACGGTCTTGCAAAGTCAGCAACGATTTTAGAACTCTCAGATGAGTCAAAAATAATGACTATGATCCATTATCAGCCGTCTACCAGTATGGCAGAGAGACAGACCGCCAAAGTTGCAAGCTTGGAACTTTCAAACGATACATGGTTTTTATTAGATGCAGTAACAGATGAACCCTCTTGGAAGGATGTGATTGTCAATTATTTGGTTAAGAGAGAATTGCCTGCAAATGAAGGCGAAGCCCGTAGGACTATGCAAAGAGCCACCAACTTTGTCTATATAGACGAGAAGTTGTATAAAAAGAATTTTGGAGGACCATATCTTTGATACTTGTCCCCAGTGCAAGCAAAAGCCGTTATGGAAGAAGTTCACGCTGGGGACTGTGGGGACCATTCGGCAGGTCGATCTTTGGCGTTGAAAGTCAAGAGAGCCGGGTATTTTTGGCCAACATTAGTAAAAGATTGTGTGAATTTAGTTCGAACTTGTTCTGCTTGCCAGTTCCATTCGAACGTACATCACGTGCCGAGAGCGACTATGAAACCTTTACCTACCACATGTCCTTTTGATACATGGGGCATCGACATTCTTGGCCTTTCCCGACTGCGCCTAGCCAAAAGAAATTATGTATTGTGGCCGTAGAACACTTCTCTAAGTGGGTAGAAGTCGAAGCAGTATCCCAAGTTCCGGAACAAGAAGTAATAAGTTTTCTTTGGAGATATATTGTTTGCCGATTCGGAATTCCCAGGATTTTGGTATCAGATAACGGTACACAATTCTCGGGTAAGCGTGTAAATGAATGGTGTGAGTGCTATGGAATTCAACAACGGTTTACATCTGTTGCCCATCCGGAGACGAACGGGCTTAATGAGGTTATTAATCGCATTATCTTACAGCAACTAAAGACAAGGATAGACCAGTCCAAAGCATCATGGGTGGACGAGTTGCATAATGTAATGTGGGCATATCGAACGTCACCGAGATCTACCACAGGATTTAGTCCTTTTTCATTAGTGTATGGCTCCGAAGCCGTTTCCCCGGCAGAAGTAACTATTTTATCCGAGAGAGTTATTGCTTATGATGAGGTATTAAATGAAGATATGCAAAAGTTGGATCTTAGTTGCGTCGATGACTTTAGAGAAAGACCGGCTATTCGGATGGAAGTGTGTAAGAAGAGAATGGTTAAAAGACACGATAAAGAGGTTCGTCCAGTGTTATTGATGGCTGGGGACTTGGTCCGAAAAAGAGTTGAAGTATCAAAACATGTTGGTAAGTTGGATCGAAAGTGGGAAGATCCATACCAGGTAACGAAGGTGGTTAGAGAAGTAACGTATAAGATTGCGAATATGAGCGGAGAGGAGTTGCCACGGACTTGGCATATTTCCAATTTGCGCACGTATTATCTATAGACGTGACTTTTCAATCTTTTAAAAATAAATATTCCCCTCATTTTTTATCATATTCTGAATTTTTTACATCCTTTTTGAAGATATGATACCAATCAGCTAGGGGACTGGTTAGATGGGAGTTAGGTTCATTGCACTTTAGTTTGATGGAGGATGAAAAATTAAATAACGTAGGGTAGATAAGAAGTGCAATGTACCGCCTGTCGCAAAGTCGATCAACCTCAAACCTCATCAAACTGGATGTTGGGTCAAAACATTTTTAAAACGAAAAGTCTATGTTTGCAGCAGAATCGTCTATACATTTATGTTGTTGGAATATGCCAAGGGGCTCGATTATTTTATAGCTTGACTCCGTGGCACACGGGAGCCTTTGCACCCGACTCCTCCATGACACGCCGTCGAGGGTCGGGCCCTCGCCGGAGGCCGGTCACAGTCCGCAGTAAAAGAGGACATCCGCCTCCTCCGCGGTCCTAAAAAGACCATTTAGTCCAAGGAAAACCTCACCACTTCCATCTGGATTGTGAGGATCCTCTGGTGCGAGCCGCCCGTGCTACCCGAGTAGGAGTGAAAAATTTACGTTAGTTTAAGGATTGTACCCTGAACCTGGCGCTACTTCTATTCGGGCTGCGAAGGTTTCCTACGTTTACATACTTTTTCGGAGGAGAACGAGAAAGGTCAGATGGGTGATGGTGGAGCGTGCTAGCAAGTGTAAAGCATAGTGACATCCGTCTCTCCCGATGGTTAAGTGAGTAAAACCTCTTAACGTGAGGGACTCAATCCGTCTAGGCGGAAGTGAAATATTTACGTCAGACTAAGGATTGTACCCTGAACCTGACGCTACTTCCACCTAGATAGTGAGAGCCCATAACGCTTTTCGGTAAAGTGCGGGAAAGGTCCATATATGAGGATGATGATGTAGCATGCAAGCAAGTGTAAAGCATAGTGACATCCGTCTCCTCCGTTGTCCCATTAGGACCTTTTAGTCCGGTGTACTGGATCCATCTAGGCAGAAGTGAAATATTTACATCAGTCTCAGGATTGTACCCTGAACCTGATGCTACTTCCGTCTAGATGGCGAAGGCTCTCCGGTGCGAGACACCCGATCTATATGAGTAGGAGTGAAATATTTACGCCAGTCTAAGTATTGTACCCTGAACCTGGCGCTACTTCTATTTAGGTAGTGAAAGTTTCCTACGTTTACTTAACTTTGCGGAGGAGAACGGGAAAGGTCCAGATGACATACATGTAATTGTTGCATTTCGTGATACTATGTGAGGCGGAAAGACATCCGTCTCCTCCATTTGTCCCAGAGGGATCTTTGGGTCTAGGGTATTGGATCTGTCTAAACTGAAGTGAAAAATTTACTTCAGACTAAGGATTGTACCCTGAACCTGATACTACTTCCGACTAGACAGTGAAGGTCCTCTAGTGCGAGGCACCTGAGCCGCCCGAATAGGAGTGAAATATTTACGCTAGTCTAAGGATTGTACCCAGAACCTGGCGCTACTTCTATTCGGGCAGTGAAGGTTTCCTACGTTTACTTTCTTTTGCGAAGGAGGACGGGAAAGGTCAGGCCTAGTAAAAATCGAACGATTATGGGTGCAAGTTTATACACGAAGGCGAACGTGATAGGCATTAGATGAGGCCCGTGGGTGCTTGTTGAGACCCGAGTTATGAAGTTGGGCGCTAATTGAGGCATGTGATTAATGGGTGCTACTCTAGACCCCGAAGTTGAGAATGGTATCGTATGGTCATTAAGTTCAGTGAAAAGACATATGTTTTCTCCATTGTCCTAAAAACCAACAAAGCCAGGACGTTGGATCCGTCTGTGCGAAAGTGAAAAATTTACGTGAGTCTAAGGATTGTACCCTGAACCTGACGCTACTTTCGCACAGACGGTAAAAGCTCTCCCTGGCGCGGGGTACCGATCTGTTCAGGTGAGAGTGAAAAATTTACGTCAGCCTAAGGATTGTACCCTGAACCCTAAGGCTCCCTACGCTTATTGTTGGAGGAATTTGGGACAAGTCGGTCTAAATAAGAGGTGTTGGGCCCTTGGCAAGGCCCAACATCGGGTTTTCTGGAATTAAATATGTTATCGATATTTTCATTTGTGATCAAGATGTCTTGAGCTCGATCAACTTTTGATGCCAAATACTTACGAGTAATGGTCCTGATTATTGTTAAGGACTATCATCAACTTACCTTGAGAGAAATTGGACTACCGTTCCAAAGAATCCGAAGAATACTCTATGATCTGGTTATTCATACAGGGGCTATTTAGGTGTTTGATTAACGGGAGGAAAACATATAAAGCAGAACAGAAACAGTGGCAATTCATATTCAAAAGATAAATGTCGCAAAAAAAAAAAAAATAAAAAAAAAATAAATAAATAAATAAAAAAATACATTAGATTGCGGGAAGCTAAAACTATAAGCCAGTTTAATTCTTGGCCTTCTTCTGGACCAGCTTTAAAGTCTTCCCGCCAGTTGTAGGCCTTTTCTTAGAGGCCTGACTTCCCTCACCAGAAGGTTCAGAATTCCTCTCTTGAAACTCGCGGAATCCTGCCTCGTTACGCTCTCGAGCCTCCGCGACCATGGTTGGAATAGGATTCTTCGCCGCCTCCTGCTCTTCAAAGATTTCAGCCTCCATGACCTCCCTCATTAGCTGGTCATAATAATCAGAGGAAATCTCCGGAAGGCGGGAGTATAAAGTAGCCGAAGGCCATGTTTCAGTCGGGATATCCTCAGCGTAGCATTCAGCAGCCAAGTCCTCAGAAAGAAATTGTTCCATAGGGCCGAAAGGATCAGTACTAGTATCCCTTTTTTGAAGGAAGGGATCCTCCGCGAAACTGCCGGTTAGAGTGGGATTGAGGCGAGCCCTTTCTTCTTTGCTCAGTATACGCTGGGAGACTCTTTGTGTTTGCTGGGACCCCTTTTTGAAGAAATAATGATTTCCCTTAAGGCCCGCGTAAGAGGTCAAGTTGCGGAATGTCGGGGATTTCACTACGAAGTCCCATGTGAATTTCTTAAGGACCGCTTTCAAACGCCGAGGCCATTTGGCAAGTTCAGCCTTTAAGTTCATGCATTCGATCGTCTTCTCCTCGGCGATCCTCTCTGCTTTGCGCCGAGCTTCTATCTCCGCAGAATTCTTCCCTCTCGCTTCTTCCATTTGCTCCTTGATTCGGGAAATCTCGGCCATTTGTTGTTTAACTGTGTGGCGCTCACTAACCAAATGTTGCGTCAATGAGGAGTATTGTACATGATGATCAGCCCGTTGACGCCCCATGGCAGATATGTGAGCACTTTTCCGGACACTGAGGGTCTTCTTATGCTCAGATTTCAACTTGTTTATTTCATTATCGTGTTTCTCCCTTTGGTTACGAATGATCCGATCAGCCGCAGCCCGGGCCTGCTCCCCTTCGAGCCCCTGTTCATCTAAATTCGAGTGGCGTAAGATACAATATTCGCCGATCGCTGCAGCATGAGCCAAATCAGTCATCGTTTCCTGAATCTGCAAGTTAAAAATGAAGAATTAAGATTTTATTCAGAAGTTATAAGGTGCATATATTATCATATTACGTCATGTCCCGCTTTGATCAACGTCGCGGCATCCAGCATCCCTCGACTGTAATCAGAGAAGACTATGTGATCATCGCGGTTGGGAGGGCGTGGTCGAGGATGCTGTCGGATGTATTCATCCGCCGCATACGTGCTTACCCGAACCCCCGGAGGAATCCTGTTTTTCAGTCCGTCCTCTAACATCGCATGTGCGGTCTCCACACAGTCGTCATACCAGGCTTTTACTGACGATCGGGGGATATCACGAATCCTAAAATGGTCCAGAAATACGGCATCCATACCCCGGGTGCGGCGACTCCCCCTCGGGCCCTCGTCTTCCCCCTCTGCTGTAATTCCTTTACCCTTATCATGCCGTGAGGAACGACGGGACCCCGATGAGTGACGGGGCGAGCTAATCTCTTGTTCAATTGGTGGTTAATCTGGAACCGGTCGAAGGGCTTCAATGATTTCATATCCGGAGGCTGGAATCTCCCCTTCTTCAGCAAATCTCTCATCGACATCGCCCTCAACATCAAAACCCCCCATGCATGATCCTTGAAGTGGTGAAGAAAGCGGGAGTGGGGGACTCGTATTCCCGATTGTTTCTGTCGGAAGATCATCTACAGTGTAAGGGTCGCCGAGTATTTTATTTGATCCCCCCGAAGGAATCTCAGTGAGCATGTTCAAGGCCAGGTCTTCAGGATCCTCAATGGTATCTAAAAATTTCAGTCGGTCGTTGGAATCAGCACCTCTGTAAGCGGCCATTATTCGATCTGCAAAGATAGAAATACGAATAATAAGTTATAAACGTGAAATTCACTATTATAAGAATCGTAGCATATTAGCGAGACAAAGTCAAAGTTTGGATGCAAAAAATGTTAAAAGACTAGAAAGCGAGTCTCATGTTCTAGCACGTGGGTACCTAAGACATGGAAAGGAATATGAGGAGGAGCTTGCGCAGTCCGAGTAACAACCATGAGGGGTAAGGTGAAAAGAGTTTCGGCGGTCAAGTTAGTGTGAAATTTTTCGAATATGCCCAAGAGTTGTTGGACAATAGTTCTATCTACAAGTTTCGAGGGATTACGAATGGGACCGCACCAATCCGGAAATGAAAATTCAGTTTCGACAGGAAAACGCCAAGGCAGTGTAATGGTAGAAATGCTAGGTTGGAAATTACGAGAAGTCACATAAAAGTAACGCCGTTTCCAATCATGATTGGATTTCGACAGTGTGAAGCAGAAAGGACAGTTCTTTTCCCACAGACGTAGATAACAACACCCTAGGACCCTTTGAGAGGAATGGGGAACAATTTGGAAAAGACTAAAAAAGAGTTCAATGGATCTCTTTATTTCTGCGGCAGAGGTGAAAATGATGAAAGCTACGATGTAGCCGTAGAAGTTCGGGTTCAGTTGAAAAAAATTAATCTTGAGGAAGTCTAGCATCTCCAGGATAAAAGGATGCAAAGGAAACCGGATTCCATTTCGAAGATGTTCCAGGGACACGGTACACCAACCAGGAGGCGGTGTTAATATTCTCCCAAGAGGCTCCGGGTGTTGGATGATAAATCCGTCCGGAAAGTAGTATTCCGACCTCAATGAGGCCCAAGCGGTTTTCCCCATCCGAGCTTTTTGGTCATACGACTCAAACTTCTTAACGATAGACTCATATCGTCCGCCCATCGCTCTATAGCCTTCGAGGCGCTCATAAAATTCAAGGTTTGAAGTGTGCGAGTTAATTTCGGTTTGTTCGATAAATTCGGAATCCGACGATGCGTTGGAAGACATTTATATTGCTAATCCTTTTATTAGTTGTTTCTTAAAGCTGATTACACTCGGGAACGCAAACGTCGTTGAAAATCGAAGTTCGAATCTGCATTTTTAGCAACAAGGCAGAAATTCGCGATAATGAAACAAGGGAGACAAATTAGCGATAATTTTACAAGGCAGACAAATTCGCGATAATTTTACAAAGCAGACAAATTCGCGATAATTTTACAAAGCAGAGAATTTCCGCGATAATTTTACAAAGGGGGGAATTCCGCGATAATTTTACAAAGCGAGAGATTCGCGATCATTTTCCAAAGTATGAGATTTCCGCGATAAAATTACAAAAGCCGAAACTTCCGCGACAATTTCAAAGGCTTAATTTTCGCGATAATTTACCACAATTTTCGCGATAATGCTGCTTTCTCTGATAATTCGCGAATGAAAATGAGATTCTAAGGCTTCCAACGTGGTATTTATATAGGAGTGGGCCTACGGGCCGGAATTCCGAGAAATTTTCGAATGTGTCCGAATTCAGCGTGCTTACTGTCATAACGGACGTATCGACGAGACGAGTATTCTGAGCTGCATGGTTTTTATCTCCGAAAATCCGGAAATGCATTGGGATCCATGCACAAAATGAAGGTTAGTGGTTTACGACTCAGAAGCTGAATCTGCAAACCAGGGGACTATTGATATTACCCGGGGACATTTTAGTGATTCGCACACCCCGGTAACCTTTTGGCACGTTCCCCAAGGTATTCTAATTTTATTTCAGGTCGAAATGGCGTCGGGGGTATTTTCGTAATTTTGACACCCCCGGGTCCAATCGGTGCGCCCACTGGTATTTTCGGCATTCTAATTTTATTTCAGATTGAAATGGCGTCGGGGGTATTTTCGTAATTTGGACACCCCGGGTCCAATCGGTACGACCATTGGTATTTTCGGTATTCTAATTTTATTTCGGGTTGAAATGGCGCCGGGGGTATTTTCGTAATTTGGACAGCCCCGGGTCCAATCGGTGCGCCCACTAATATTTTCGGTATTCTAATTTTATTTCGGGTTGAAATGGCGTCGGGGGTATTTTCGTAATTTGGACACCCCCGGGTCCAATTGGTACACCAACTGGTATTTTCGGTATTCTAATTTTATTTCGGGTTGAAATGGCGTCGGGGGTATTTTCAGAATTTGTACACCCCCGGGGCCAATCGGTACGCCAACTGTGGTATTTTCCGTAATCTGATATATTGTTATTGGCTTTGGGCACCTGGAGACCGCATGGGAAGTTTCCGGAGGAGACGCGACTATTTTCGTATAGTTACGAGTCGGAGTGACTCCAAGGGTATTTTCGTAATTTTGCTTCCGAAAGATATCACGACGCATGTTCATCGACAGGCTTATGTGGAGTATGCTTTGCCTCTGTTCATGGGCCACGTGTCGATCTAGAAGCGTCTCGGATAATCGGAGACATTACGATTTATATCTGGAGTGAGATCGGGTTTTTTCGTAGAAGTTGGGTCGAATTAGGCCAGATTGGACAAGAGTGGGTTTTGAATCCACAAGTGAGTTGATGGGCCTAAATTCTCTATAAATATAGGTCTCTGGTCATTTGAAAGGGGATCGGAATCAAAATCGAAGATAAACTCGGAGTATGAAATTCTAGAACCTCCATGTCCTAGAATTCGCGATAATTTTACTCCATGAATCAAATCCGCGACAATTCTTGCTTCGGGGCTCAAATTCGCGATAATTTTACCCTCTGGATCAAAATCCGCGATAATTTTACTCTCTGGCTCCAGATTCGCGATAATTTTACCCTCCGGCTCCAGATTCGCGATAATTTTACTCTAAGGCTCGAGATTCGCGATAATTTTACTCTCTGGATCAAAATCCGCGACAATTTTACCTTCTGGCTCCAGATTCGCGATAATTTTACTCTCTGGATCAAAATCCACGATAAAATTGCATATGAAAGCCAAAATCCGCGACCAAATATGTTCACATGAAAAATCCGCGAAAATTTGCACATTGCAAGTGAAATCCGCATTAAAGATGCATGTGAAAGCCGAAATCCGCGACAATATTTTCCCATGAACAGTGATTTATGCACTTTTGCACCGGTTTCCAGTTTTGAGCTCATTTTTCGTCACGGATCGTGATTACGACGCTTACTTTTATCGGAAAGAAGATATATTTTGTATTTGTGAACTTTTTATCATAGTGAAACACCCAGGTAGAACTTTGCTCTCCCGAGGACGTAACCCCACACATTGTGGGCCCAACCTCGTAATTTCTCGTGTCTTAACAACCAGAAAAAAAAAAAAAATTCTGACTGATCAAAAATACATCAAGAATAAATATTACTTGTTGTTTGGGGTCATAACTGAGAATCCAGAGTAATAAATATAATTTAGTGAAATCCACGTCATAAGTCAATCAATTGATCATCTTGATCGTAAATGAAAATATCTTATCTTAAATAATGAAATCTATGTTGTAGGACCATCACTTGGTCATGTTGATCGTAAATGAAATTATCTGAGCAATAATAATGAAATGTATGTCATTGGACCATCACTTGGTAATCCTGATTGTAAACGAAAATACCAGATCATGAATTAGAAAAATCATTCATAATACAATAAGAATACCGCTTAGCCATTTTGTTATGCAACGAAAATATCAAACCATAAAGAGAATCCATGAAATCCCGGTGTTGGTCCTCAACAAGCACCCAACACCCCTTACTTAGATCGGGTATAATCCCGCATAGGCAGATCCAGTATCTTGGCTTAGGTGAACTTTTGAGGGCCCTGGAGAAGGCAGATGTCTTATCACGGATCTCAATAAGCATCCAATATCGCCCTCACTTATGGGTCTCAATGAGCACCCAACAATCACGGGCCTCAACTAGCGCCCCACTTAACTTCACAGCTCGGGTCTCAACAAGCACTCGTGGGCCTCAAGTAGCGCAGTACTTAACTTCATAACTCGGGTCTCAACAACCACCCGTGGGCCTCAAGTAGAGCCCTAATTATTCTAATATGATAGGGTCTCAACAAGCACCCGTGGGCATCAAATAACGCCCATCACGTTTACCTTTCGGGTATAAACTTGCACCCAGGGTCATCAAACTTTCCCTCCGATATAAACTTGCACCCGGGTTCTTCTCACTTTCCCACCAGTATAAACTTGCACCTGGGGCTATCACACTCTCGCCACCGATATATACTTGCACCCGGGGCCATCACACTCTCACCGCCGGTATATACTTGCACCCGGGGCCATCACACACTCGCCGCCAGTATATACTTGCACCCGGGGCCATCACACACTCGCCACCGGTATATACTTGCACCCAGGGCATTCACACTCTTGCCACCGGTATATACTTGCACCCGGGTTCATCACACTCTCGATCCGTCCATAAGACGGCGCCATCGCACTCTCGACCCGTTCATAAAACGGTGTCATTCGACCCGTCCATAAGACGGCGCCATCGCACTCTCGACCCGTTCATAAAACGGTGTCATTCGTCCCGTCCATAAGACGGTGCCATGCGGAAGTGGACCAGCCTCCGGCGAGGGCGCGACCCTCGTCGGCGTGTGATCTAGTCTAAAAATATTTTGGATATTTATTTTTAAATCAGTCAATTTATAATTTACTCGAAATTAGATTGTTTGTGTGGGACACGAGCGATATACGAGGTTGGGCCCACAATGTGTGGGCTTACGTCCTCGGGAGAGCGAAGCTCTACCTTGGTTTCCACTATAATATTCGGAGGATACAATTACAATGAGATGATAATGACGATACGGACGAAAACGGCTCGAAAAACGATCAAATCTGCAATCACGTTCCACTGGACGCGAGTGAACAGTGCAAAGCCAGGCGGGTCGCGACCAACGCGAGAGGTACTGTTCGCGACCAACGCAGATAACGATTGGTCGCGGATAGTGATGATAGATGATCCGTCGCGGGTCTAGCTACTGGTCGCGAGTGGGCGCTTGGTTAGTTACTCGTCGCGACTGGCTGACTGATTGGTCGCGGCTGGAAGGCTGGTCGCGACTAAGTGGGTTTCGTCGCGAGTCAAAATATCAGGTTCTGCCTTGGGAAGCGTATAAAAGTCCGAACCCTTTCTCAACGCCTTGGGGCTACTATATATAGAGAAATGCATCCCAAAACCCACTCACTTGAGCCCATAAGCCTATTTACTCCACTAAGCCCAAAAATAATTAAATATTCCAAATTGCAATATAATAAATACCATGTTGAGGACGAAGCTTCGGTAACCACTTCGGACAAGATATTAGTCGGGAATACGATCAGAAATTTCCCGAGAACTTCGTATATTGGTCTTTTACCTTTAGATAGCGAATAAGCAGCCATATAACATCATTGCACCTGACCGGTGCACTCCCGGGTAAAAAATGACGAAAATACCCCTGGCCCGATCCGGGGCCGAAATGGCCCGGAACATCTAAAAATGCTTGCAGAGACTTTCTTTATATGGGGCCCAGACAGCTAGAATTGCGAGAATACCACTTGAGAATGCCATCCGATAAGAATACGAAAATACCGAAAATACCAATAACCACGCTGGACGAGCCCCCCGGGTAAGGATAAATACAAGAGAATATACCCGGGTAATATCAATAGTCCCCTTGTTTCCAGATGCACAGTCTGAGTCGTAAACCATATATCAATAGCTCGTCCTGAAAGTCAATTATCGTTCTGGGGCCCCGTCGAGGAAATCCTTAGCACGGTTGAAAACCTCTCGTCGATACGATCGTTTTGACGCTAAGTATGTCAAATTCTGAGCTCGGGTGAAAATTTCGGGATTTTCCGGCTCGGGATTCTGCCCCTATAAATACACTGTTCGCTCCTCACAATTCATTCTCTCACGCGTATTTCTGAACTCTCGCGACGAATCAACTGTCGCGACCAATCGACTCAACTGTGTAACTCGCGATCAGTCACACCACTGTACCACTCGCGACCTATCGCTTGCTGGACTTCTCGCGACCAAACACAATACTGTACTACTCGCGACCAAACTCGTAAGTCGCGACGAAACGCGTAACCTTAAACCAGGATCACTGTTCTACTCGTGACGATAACTCGCGAGTACTGTACCATTCGCGACGAAACTTCAACTGGTCGCGACTCGGACTTAAAAATTGTAAAATTAACTTCAAAAAATAAGTTTGAATTTAAATTTACCAATGTCTTCCGATCGCACCGAATCTTCGTGGTCTGCCACCTCATCTTCAAACCATTCGGACTCCTCATCCAATCCGGGGAGTTTCGATTCGATCTCAGCACCGTTTCCTCCTTGCCTTTCCACTGTAAATTCTCATTTTTTCGAGAGGGTAGCTCATCTTGAAAACACCCTCGGCCCTCAAAATTCCGCCGTTAAAGCTCTTAAGTCCTTTAATCAACCTCATAGCATTCATTCTCGGAAGTGGAGATCGATTCTTGAGCAATATTATTTCCCTTCCGACTGTGTGTTATATCAACCCGAAACTAGCGATCGTCTCTTGACGCCTCCTATCGCCACCCATACTTTCTCTCTCGAACACCTAGAATGTGGCCTTCGATTCCCTCTTCATCCTTTCCTTGTAGAATTGCTCTCGCATCTATAAATTCATTTTTTCCAACTAACTCCAAGTTCAATCTCTCTTGTCGTCGCCTTCATAATATTTATGGAGGTGAATTGTATTCCTCCAACCATAGATCTTTTCTTCCAAATATTCTATATCAGTGCTGTCGTCAATTTTGGTGCCCAGGGTTGTATATATTTCCGCCCGCGGCACAAGACGAGCCCATTTCCTTTTTCTGCACCCCACTCCAACCACGACTGGAAGAGACATTTCTTCTTTGTCAGCGGTGTGGGGGATACGAGGCTTTCTCCCTTGAGTCTTCCTTGGCGGTTCCCCGTTGAAGCGGAACCATTTTTTCCTGAGGCCTATGGCCCTAAATCCCGGGCGGCCCTTCCGAGACCTCTGAGGAAGGCGCTCCTTGACTGCTCTAGGTCTGACGGCACTGACTGGACCGTGAAGACCTTACTTTACGCTCCGATCTTGGTTGCTTTCAACCTCCTTCCGGTCCCCCCCCAATTTTAGTAGAGAACTGCTAGGTACCTCATCCGTATATTCATATAGGGGCTAAATTTAATAATTCTTCTTTGATAGGATCAACGCTTAGGAACCTGATTTAACTTGTATTTAAATTGAAATTCGCGTTTCTCACTTAACTTGCGTATTTTGCAGATAACATAATGGCTCCTGCTCACGATCAAACCAAAAAAGGGGATCGGCTGAATTTCCTCCGTGATCTTCTCGCGGAAGACGATGAGCTCATTTTTGAGGCGCCACCGGGGCCTCGGAACGGAACTGCCGCGGCCGAGCTGGCGTCAAGTCTGCGAGAATCGGCGTCCCCGACTGGAGGAATAAGATGTGACACTCCTCCACCACCACAACCTGCTGCAGCGGTGGCCAATTCCGGGCCGGTAGAAGAGGATCCGGCTGCAACAATTATTGAGAGCCCCGAAGACCTAATCCCGTTGTCTCGGCGATTAGGATACACCGTTGAGGAGCCCACCCCTGATGACGGCATGTACGACTTCGCCGAAACCTTAGTGGATATCATCGGGGACGATGAGGAGGGCGAGATAAGTGGGGACCAACCGACAGATCCGGTGGTGGAGGAAACACGCCATGAAGCTTGCTCTGAGGGAGAGACCAGTAAGGTGCCTCGCTTGGACGAGGGAAAAAGACCGGCGGAGGAGCCCGCCATCTTCGAGATCGCTTAACCCAATAGAAAGAGTGGGTTAACCGCCAATTTTATCGATGTCTTCCGTATACATGAAATCCCGAGGCTGATGGTCAAGGAATGGCTCTGATCTAGTCTAAAAATATTTTGGGTATTTATTTTTAGATCAGTCAATTTATAATTAATTCGAAATTGGGTTGTTGTGGGGACACGAGCGATATACGAGGTTGGGCCCACAATGTGCGGGCTTACGTCCTCGGGAGAGCAAAGCTCTACCTTGGTTTCCACTATAATATTCGAAGAGTACAATTACAATGAGATGATAATGATGATACGGACGAAAACGGCTCGAAAAACGATCGAATGTGCAGTTGCGCTGCAATGGACGCGGATGAACAGTGCAGGCAGGTGGGCTGGTCGCGACTAACGCGGTTGGGCGCGAGGTGAAGGACTCGTCGCGACTAGGTTGGTTGGCCACTCGTCGCGAGTTGGCAGTTGGTCGCGAGTGTGGTGCTTGGTCGCGGGGAATCGACGACTGGTCGCGAGTTGGCGGTTGGTCGCGAGTAGTGAGTTTGGTCACGACTGGGAGATCAGATTTTGCCTTGGGAAACGTGATAAAAGTCCGAATCCTTTCTCGAAGCCTTGTGACTCCTATTTATAGAGGAATTTAGCCCAAAACTCACCCTCTTGGGCCCGTAAGCCTAGTCCACCTCACTTAACCCAAAATGATTAAATATTCCTAATTATGATATAATAAATACCATGTTGATCTCGAAGCCTCGGGAACCAACCCGGACAAGGTATTAGTCGGAAGTACGATCAGAAAATTCCCGAGAACCTCGTATATTGATCCTTTGCTTTTAGATAGCGAATTCGCAGCTAGACAACGTTATTGCACCTGTTCGGTGCACTCCCGGTGGAAAATGACGAAAATACCCCTGGCTTCGCCCGGGGCCGAAATGGCCCGAGGTATCTCAAAATGCTTACAGAGGCTTTATATGTCGTTCGACAAGCCAAAATTACGAGAATACCACTTGAGAATGCCATCCGATAAAAATATGAGAATACCGGAAATACCGAGAATACCGAAAATACCAATAACCACGTTAGGCGAGCTCCCGGGTGAGAATAAATACAAGAGAATATACCCGTGGTAATATCAATAGTCCCCTGGTTTTCAGATTCAGAGTCTGAGTCGTAAACCATATGTCATGAGCTCGTCCCGAAGGTCAGTTATCGTTCTTGAGACCCGCCGAGGAAATACTTAGCACGGTTGAAATTCTATCGTCGATACGATCGTTTTGACACTAAATACGTCAGATTCTGAGCTCGAGTGAAAATATCGGGATTTTCCGGCCCGTGATTTTTCTCCTATAAATACACTGCTCGCTCCTCACAATTCATTCTCTCTCGCGCGTTTCTGGACTCTCGCGACGAATCAGCTGTGTCACTCGCGATCAGTCATACCACTGTACCACTCGCGACATATCGTAATACTGTACCACTCGCGACCAAACTCGTAAGTCACGACGAAACGTGTATAACTTAAACCAGGACTGTGCTACTCGCGACGATAACTCGCGAGTACTGTACCACTCGCGACGAAACTTCCACTTGTCGCGACTCGGACTTAAAAATTGTAAAATTAACTTCAAAAAATAAATTTGAATTTAAATTTACCAATGTCTTCCGATCGCACCGAATCTTCGGGGTCTGCCACCTCATCTTCAAGCCATTCGGACTCTTCATCCAATCCGGGGAGTTTCGATTCGTTTTCAGCCCCGTTTCCTCTATGTCTTTCCACCGTAAACTCTCATTTTGTCGAGAGGGTAACTCATCTTGAAAACACCCTCGGTCCTCAAAATTCCGCGGTTAAAGCTCTTAAATCCTTTAACCAACCTCATAGCATGCATTCTCGGAAGTGGAGATCGATTCTTGAACAATATTATTTCCCTTCCGATTGTGTGCTATACCAACCTGATCCTAGCGACCGCCTTTTGACGTCTCCGATTGCCACCCATACCGTTTCTCTCGAACATTTAGAATGTGGCCTTCGCTTCCCTCTCCATCCTTTCCTTGTAGAACTGCTTTCACATCTACAAATTCATTTTTTCCAACTAACTCCAAATTCAATCTCTCTAGTCATCGCCTTCATAATATTTATGGAGGTGAATTGTATCCCCCCAACCATAGATCTTTTCTTTCGAATATTCTATATCGGTGCTGCCGTCAGTTTTGGTGCCCAGGGTTGTATATATTTCCACCCGCGGCACAAGACGAGCCCGCTTCCTTTTTCCGCACCCCATTCCAACCATGACTGGAAAAAACATTTCTTCTTCGTCAGCGGGGTGGGGGAGACGAGGTTGTCTCCCTTGAGCCTTCCTTGGAGGTTCCCCGTTGAAAGGGAACCATTTTTCCCTGAGGCCTACGGCCCAAAATTCCGGACGTCCCTTCCGAGATCCCTGAGGAAGGCGTTCCTCGATTGTTCTAGGTCTGACGGTGCTGACTGGACCGTGAAGACCTTACTTTACGCTCCGATCCTGGTTGCCTTCAATCTCCTTCCGGTCTGATCTTGTCTAAAAATATTTTGGATATTTATTTTTAGATCAGTCAATTTATGATTAATTCGTAATTTATGTTGTTGTGGGGACACGAGCGATATACGAGGTTGGGCCCACAATGTGCGGGCTTACGTCCTCGGGAGAGCGAAGCTCTACCGTGGTTTTCACTATAATAATCAAGTGGTACAAATACAATGAAGTGATAATGATAATACGGGTGAAAACGGATCGAAAAACGGTCGAATATGCGGTTGCGTCGCACTGGACGCGAGTGAACAATGCAGGCAAGTGGACTGGGCGTGATACGGGTACTGTTCGCGACGAGTGGAGGACTCGTCGCGGCTGGGCTGTTTAGGGTGACTGGACGCAAGTCAGGGTGACTCGTCGCGGCTAGGTTCAATGAGCCACTGGACGCGAGTCAGGGTGACTCGTCGCGGCTAGGCTGTTTGGTCGCGAGTCAGAGGTCAAATTTCGCCTTTGGAAGTGTGACAAAGTCCGAACCCTTTACCGAAGCCTTGTGACTCCTATTTATAGAGGAATTTAGCCCAAAACTCACCCTCTTCGGCCCATAAGCCTAGTCCACCTCACTTAACCCCAAAATGATTAAATATTATTAATTATGACATAATAAATGCCATGTAGATCTCGAAGCCTTGGAAACCAACTCGGACAAGATGTTAGTCGGAAATACGGTCAGAAAATTCCCGAGAACCTCGTATATCGATCCTTCGCTTTTAGATAGTGATTTCGCAGCCAGGCAACCTTATTGCACCTATCCGGTGCGCTCTCGGTGGCAAATGACGAAAATACCCCTGGGTTCGTCCGGAGCCGAAATGGCCCGAAACACTTCAAAATGCTTACAGAGGCTTTACATGTCGCTCGGCAAGCCAGAATTACGAGAATACCACTTGAGAATGCCATCCGATAAAAATATGAGAATACCGAAAATACCGAGAATAGCGAAAATACCAATAACCACGCTAGACGAGCTCCCGGGTGAGAATAAATACAAGAGAATACTCCCGGGTAATATCAATAGTCCCCTGGTTTTCAGATTCAGAGTCTGAGTCGTAAACAGTATATCATCAGCTCGTCCCGAAGGTCAGTTATCGTTCTGGAGCCCCGCCGAGGAAATGCTTAGCATGGTCGAAATTCTCTCGTCGATACGATCGTTTTGACACTAAGTACGTCAGATTCTGAGCTCGGGTGGAGATATCGGGATTTTCCAGCCCGGGATTTTTTCCCCTATAAATACACTGCTCGCTCCTCACAATTCGTTCTCTCTCGCGCGTTCACTGGACACTCGCTACGAATAAGCCTTCTCGCGACGAATTGCAATAAACTGTTTCACTCGCGACGAATTGCTCTTCTCGCGACGAATCGAACAAACTGTTTCACTCGCGACGAATAAGTAAGTCGCGACGAATCNTCAAAATTCCGCAGTTAAAGCTCTTAAGTCCTTTAATCAACCTCATAGCATGCATTCTCGGAAGTGGAGATCGATTCTTGAGCAATATTATTTCCCTTCCGACTGTGTGTTATATCAACCCGAAACTAGCGATCGTCTCTTGACGCCTCCTATCGCCACCCATACTGTCTCTCTCGAACACCTAGAATGTGGCCTTCGGTTCCCTCTTCATCCTTTCCTTGTAGAATTGCTCTCATATCTACAAATTCATTTTTTCCAACTAACTCCAAGTTCAATCTCTCTTGTCGTCGCCTTCATAATATTTATGGAGGTGAATTGTATTCCTCCAACCATAGACCTTTTCTTCCAAATATTCTATATCGGTGCTGCCGTCAATTTTGGTGCCCAGGGTTGTATATATTTCCGCCCGTGGCACAAGATGAGCCCGTTTCCTTTTTCTGCACCCCACTCCAACGACGACTGGAAGATACATTTCTTCTTCGTCTGCGGGGTGGGGGAAACGAGGTTGTCTCCTTTGAGCCTTCCTTGGCGGTTCCCCGTTCAAGGGGAACCATTTTTTCCTGAGGCCTACGGCCCTAAATCTCGGACGGCCTTCCGAGGCCTTTGAGGAAGGCGCTCCTTGACTGCTCTAGGTCTGACGGGGCTGACTGGACCGTGAAGACCTTACTTTACGCTCCGATCGTGGTTGCTTTCAACCTCCTTCCGGTCCCCCCCCATTTTAGTAGAGAACTGCTAGGTACCTCATCCGTATATTCATATAGGGGCTAAATTTAATAATTCTTCTTTGATAGGATCGACGCTTAGGAACCTTATGTAACTTGTCTTTAAATTCAGACTTCGCTTTTCTCACTTAACTTGCGTATTTTGCAGATAACATATTGGCTCCCGCTCAGGATCAAAACAAAAAGAGGGATCGGTTGAATTTCCTCCGTGATCTTCTCGCGGAGGATGATGAGCTTATCTTTGAGGCGCCACCGGGGACTCGGAACCGAACTGCCGCGGCCGAGCTGGCGTCGAGTTTACAAGAAGTGGCATCCCCGACTGGGGAAATAAGATGCGACACTCCTCCACCACCACAACCTGCTGCAACGATGGCTAATCCCGAGCCGATAAATGAGGAGCCGGCTGCGGCGATTACTGAGAGTCCCGAAGACCTAATCCCGCTGTCTCGGAGGTTAGGATACGCGGTTGAGGAGCCCACCCCCGATGACGGCATGTACGACTTCGCCGAAAACTTAGTGGATATCATCGGGGATGATGAGGAGGGCGAGATAAGTGGGGATCAACCGACAGATCCGATGGTGGAGGAAACACGCCAGGAAGCCTGCTCGGAGGGAGGGACCAGTCAGGTGCCTCGCTTGGATAAGGGAAAAAGACCGGCGGAGGAGCCCGTCGTCTTCAAGATCACGGAACCCAACAGAAAGAGTGGGTTTACCGCCAATTTTATCGACGCCTTCCGTGTACATGACATCCCGAGGCTGACGGTCAAGGAATGGCTCGATATGGGACGCCTGGCCGGCTTTGTGTTGATAAAGGACGGGCTTACTTTCCGAATTCCGAGGTGCGACAATGTGTCGAGTCGGCCGGCCTTGGCATACTTGGAGCGGAACCCGGAGTTACTGCCTCGTGGTCGGGATGAGCACACAGTGTTTACCGACGTCGGTCGGTTAATGAGTCAGACCGCGACGATGCGTCGCGCCATTGGGGAGGTTCGTCGCGACACTAACGATGATTTCTTTATAACTTTATCCTTTACACTGTATATACTAACCCTTCTTGTTTTCATTTCAGATGGAGCGAACTATAATCGAGTTGGGTACCGCAGCTGCAGTAGGGGAATACTGTATGCTCAGACATTCGGAGCTCGACTCGCCGGATATTATCGGGGAGCAAACCAAAAAGGCGGCGGAGAAGCTGATGCAGAATCAGCGAGATAAACATGCTCAGGAGATGGCAGCACTCCGAGAAGAGCATAGTAAGGCGATCGAGTCTCTACTTCAAGCTCATCGCAGCGAGCTAACGGAGAACTCCGCCTTCCACATCGGACAAAGGCATGCCCTTGAGCAATCTTTAGAAACCCTCAAGGTGAATGAGAAGTACGCACAGGACAAGCTGAAGGAGATCCGAGAGCAAACTAAAGAGAAACTGAGGAAGGCCAAAGAAGAGAACGTGGCCGACAAAAAAGCTCTCGGGAAAGCTATGGAGAGGTCAAAGAGCTCACATCAAAGAATGAAGGCCTCCAGTCTATCACTGATCGACTCCGGGCACGAATCACCAAGCTGCCGTCCCAGATTATTGACTGCTTCCGGAAGCTAATATGGGAGTACACAGTTCACTCCCCTACTTTTCGGAACCTTGGGGCGGTAGCTCATGCAAGTCGAACGTCCTGTACTTCTTAAGGGGGAGTGTCCAGACGCAACGAGTCCTGGGCGTATCCCTGACCGCTGAGGAGAAAAAGAAGCTCGATCCCAAGCTCAACGGGAAGTTCGAGCCTATATCCGGTGAGGGCGTGTTGGATTGCTCACAGGATTCGTTCGGGGCGTTACATTTTAATTTGGATGAAGATCTTCACCAGCAACTTTACTTGGAGGATATTGAGACGGAGGAGGGTCCATCTCCAGATGCGTTTAGGAGTTTGGCTATTTTATTCCCGGAACCAATAGGCCCTCTCGTGGCGGAGCTCCTGAATGATGACGATGTAATGGCGGTGTATAACCCTCAAATATATACCCCCGCTAGTGTGACTGGAGCTCGGGAGCGTCACGAAGACGAGATGGCGAGGTTTTCAGCTGCCAAAACTCCATCATCTCAAAGAATAAAGCTGGTAAAAAAGCGCCCCAGCGGGCCTGGCGAAGGTTCAGGCTCCCAGAAGAAGAAGAAGAAATAAACTTCTATAACTGATTTCTTCGATTTTTGTATCCTCTCCTCATTTTGTATTCCCCGCATATATAAAATTTGATTTTATTTTCCTTTCAATTTTTCCGCTGTACTTTCGAAAAAAGAACCATATTCTGAATAACGCAAACTCTCCTCTTTTCAACTTTATTTTCTCGCCACATTCTTCAAGAAATATATAATTCCGAATAATCCATCTCGAGTTAATAAGAACATATGTGAAAAAGCCATACTCTGAATAATGCAAACTCTCCTCTTCTCAACTTAATTTTCTCGTTACATTCTTCAAGAAGTATATAATCCCGAATATTCCACCTCGAGAAATAACAGTTCTTTCACATAAGAATATATGTGAATCTCCGATATGGATGCGCAACAATAGCGCATATAATAATAATCAGGATGCGTAGAAGTCCCCAGTGTGGCGGAGCTTGTATAAGTCTGCGATAACTCTAAGGGGAAAGCCTCTTTGGATTGAGTAGGTACTCAAATTAAGTCCACCGCTCTGCATTCACCAATATATCTTTGCCACCGGTATACACTTACACCCGGGGCCATCACACACTCGCCAACGGCATATACTTGCACCCGTGGCTATCACACTCTTGCCACCGGTATATACTTGCACCCGGGGCCATCACATTCACGCCACCGGTATATACTTGCACCCGGGGCCATCACATTCATGCCACCGGTATATACTTGCACCCGGGGTTGTCATACACTTACTCGGCCCGTCCATAAGACGGCACCATCGTACATTCGACACGTTCATATAACGGTGTCATTCGGCCCGTCCATAAGACGGTGCCATCGCACTCTCGACCCGTTCATAAAATGGCGTCAATCGGCCCGTCCATAAGACGGTGCCATGCGGAAAAAGACCAGCCTACGGAGAAGGCGCGACGCCCGTCGGCGTGTCATGGAGGAGTCAGGTATATACTTGCACCCTGATTTGCCACGGAAATATACATCACAACAAACAGGCCTCTTAACATATTCCAACAGTCATTATGTACAGACGGTTCTGCCGCGGACAGGAAGACTCATCATGTTCAAAATATTTTGACACAGTACTTAATTTGACGAGTTTGAAAATGATCGACTATAAGACAGGTGGCACATTGCGTTTCTAATCTAACTTATTTAATTTATTCCATCCTCCTTCGTACTAAAACGCAATGGACCTACTCCTACCTTACCAGTCCCCTAGTCGATTGTATTCATGTCGTCAAAAAAGATACTTAAAAAATTAGAATATGACCACAAAAAGAGGGAAAAATTTTATTTTCAAAATGATCGATGAGTCACGTCTATACATAATACTTGCGCAAATTGGAAATATGCCAAGTCTGTGGCAGCTCCTCCCCGCTCATATTTGCGATTTTGTACGTTCCTTCCTTCACTACGACCGTTACTTTGTACGGTCCTTCCCACTTTCGATCCAACTTGCCAACATGCTTTGAGACTTCCATTTTCTTAAGAATCAAGTCTCCAACTTTTAATAGCATAGGTCGAACGCCTTTGTCGTGCCTCTTAGCCATCCGCCTTTTACATACCTCCATTCGTATTGCGGCTCTATCGCGGATATCATCAATACAGTGAAGGTCCAACTTTCTCATATCCTCGTTCAACACCTCGTCATAAGCGATAACTCTTTCCGATAAAATGGTTACTTCAACCGGAGACACGGCCTCGGAGCCATATACCAAAGAGAAAGGGCTGAATCCGGTAGTGGACCTCGGTGATGTCCGATATGCCCACATCACATTATGCAATTCATCCACCCAAGAGCCTTTGGATTCATCTATCCGTGTTTTCAGCTGTTGTAAGATAATACGATTGATAACCTCTGTAAGCCCGTTTGTTTCTGGGTGTGCCACGGAGGTAAACCGCTGTTCAATCCCATAACTCTCACACCATTCATTAACCCTCTTTCCGGCAAATTGCGTTCCGTTATCTGTTACCAAAATCCTGGGAATTCCGAATCGACAAACGATATACCTCCAAAGGAAACTGATAACTTCCTGTTCCCGAACGCCTGATACAACTTCAACCTCTATCCACTTAGAGAAATGTTCCACGGCCACGATGCAGAACTTCTTTTGGCTAGGTGCCTTCGGAAATGGTCCTAAAATATCGATGCCCCACATATCGAAAGGGCATGTTGTCGGTAAAGGTTTAATATTAGCTCTCGGTACATGATGCACGTTTGAGTGGAACTGACAAGCAGAACAAGCCCGAACAAAATTCACACAATCTTTCACCAATGTTGGCCAAAAATAACCGGCCCTCTTAACCTTGTTCGCCAAGGATCGACCTGCCGAGTGATCACCACAGTCCCCAGCGTGAACTTCCTCTATTACGGCCTTTGCCTGTACTGGGGACAAACATCGAAGATATGGGCCTCCGAAATTCTTCTTATACAGCTTATCATCCACATAGACGAAATTTGTAGCTCTTTGCATAATTCTTCGGGCCTCGCCTTCGTCAGTGGGCAATTCTCTCTTGATTAGATAATTCACAATAGCATCCTTCCATGATGGCTCGTCGGTTACGGCATCCACTAAAAACCATGTCTCATTCGAAAGTTCCTAATTAGCCACCTCGACCGTCTGTTTCTCCAACGGACTGACAGATGGCTGGTAATGGATCATTGTTGTTATCTTAGACTCATCCGAGAGTTCTAATATCGTCGTCGCCTTTGCAAGACCGTCTGCACGCGTGTTTTCCTCCCTCGGGATATATGCAAGCGTAAACATCTTAAGATTCTTAGCCGCCTCTTTGAGTTTTTCCAAATACCTGCACAAATGGTTCCCCATGGTGGAGTAAATATCTGCAAATTGGTTCACCACTAACTGCGAATCAGAATGAGCATGCAAACGAACGATTTCAATTTCCACTTCCAAGTTAATACCAAATATCAAGGCTTCATACTCGGCGACGTTGTTAGTTGTAGAGAAGCGCAACTTTACAGCATACTCATGTTCTTCACCAGATTTCCTTTCTTTAAAATAAATACCACTGCCGGCTCGCCCGGCAGACACCGATCCATCGACAAAGGCGTCCCAATATTCCTGAATACCCAATTCCTCCGACCGAGTCATCTCTACTATGAAATCTACTAACACCTGGGCCTTTAACGCTCGCTTGGAGATATACTCTATCTGATACTTGCCCAATTCGATATTCCACTTTGCTAGCCTACCAGAGGCATCAATCTTTGATAGCACACTTCGGATACGCTGATCTGTCAATACTGCAATATGATGTCCTTGAAAATAGTGACTCAATTTCCTTGAGGCAACAATCAGAGCTAATACGAACTTCTCTAAATCAGTATATCGGGACTCCGCTCCCTGCAATTTCCTGCTCACATAATATATCGGTCTGTGCTCTTTGTCGCTAAGTCTGACCAACGCCTCGCCCACTGCCTCTCTTGTCACTGACAAATATAAACCCAACGGTTCTCCAGGAGATGGAGGAGACATAAACGGTGGCTTGCTCAGATAGTCTTTCAAGCTCTCAAAAGCCCTGTTACATTCGTCGTCCCAGTACAAAAGATTTGTTTTACGCAAAACTTTGAAACACGGCCAACTTCTTTCTGCAGATCGCGAGATGAAGCGATTTAATGAGGCTAACCTCCCAGTTAGCCTTTGAACTTCCTTAATAGTCGTCGGAGGAGTCATTTCTTGGATAGCCGTTATCTTATCCGGATTCATCTCAATTCCTCTTTCAGATACCATAAAGCCGAGAAATTTGCCTCCTTTCACACAAAAAGCACACTTGAGCGGATTCAATTTCATTCTCTACTTTCTCAGCACCCCAAAACAGTCATTAAAATACTGGATGTGGTTATCTCCATGTTTACTCTTTATTATATATCGTCGATATAAACCTCCAAAGATTTTCCGATCANTATTTACTCTTTATTAATATATCGTCGATATAAACCTCCAAAGATTTTCCGATCATATCTTTGAACATCGAATTCATTAAACGTTGATAGGTGGCCCCAGCATTTTTCAACCCAAATGGCATAACTCTATAGCAAAAAATGCCTTTGTTTGTCATAAATGAAGTAAACGACTTGTCTTCACAATGCATAAAAATTTGGTTATATCCCTTAAAGGCATCTAACATACTAAGCAGTTCTTCTGATGAACTGGTCGCACATATGGGTTAACATTGAGTCTATGAGAACAGACTTGGGGATCAACCCCTACATAATCCTGATAAGACCAAGCAAAAACATCTACGTTATTTCGCAAAAAAGAAATTACCTCCTTCTCAAAATCAGGTGACAACTCGGAACCGATTGTCACTGTCTTTTCGAGATTGCTGGGAAATAAGGGCCATGTCTTGATCCCCAAAGGCTCAATCTTCATGTCGTTCTCTTTAAACTTCCTAAGAGAGGGTCAGTCATTTGTTTCAATAACTTCATCAGACGAGAATTCCACCATATAAACATTCGACTTTGCTTTCGATCCATCCATACCACCCCTGCACATCACGTTATAACATGATCGCGCCAGCTCCTGATCTCCCTTCATCTTCCCAACCCCTAATTGTGTTGGGAACTTCATCATCAAATGCGGTTGAGACACCACAGCTCCGAATAAGTTTAAACAACTTCTCCCCAGAATAGTATTATATGGGAGTATAGAGAGATCCACCACCACAAACTCCACCATCAAAGTTCTTGACATTTCGGGATTGCCCAAAGTCACCGGCAGAAAAACAGATCCCTCAGCTGCAACAACGCTATTATTAAAACCAACTAGTTTCGTGTGCACAGGTTTGAGTTGGGTGGTTCCTTTCAGTGCCATTTGCTCAAAGGCCGCAAGAGTCAATATGTTGGTAGCAGCCCCGGTGTCAACTAACACTCGAGAAACAGGATGATTCGCAATAATAGGAGAGACAACCAATGCATCATCTTGTGGGGAGAAAACCCCAGATAAATCCTCAGGTCCGAAAGAGATCCTCATCTTGTCCAAGTCCGTCAACTGGACCGTGTTAATTTCCATGAATCTCCCCTGCTGGTGTAGTGCCTGAAAGGAACGTTTACGGGCGCGATTCAAATCGCCGACGCTTTTTCCCCCCGCGATAGTTATAATATTGGGGCCTAGGTTGCCCCATCTTGGTTGGCCATTTTCAACATTCAAAATAGGTTGACCCTGGTTAGGGCCAACCGGAGGAGGAGACAATGCTTGCTGATTCGCGGGGGCTGGTGGATAAGCTTCATATCCGTACCCCTGCTGATTTCTTTGCGGCTGATGCCTGCCGCGGCCACGATAGTTGTTTCCTCTCCTTCCTCCTCTCTGATTCTGTCTGCCACCATTAAAGAATCCTCTCTGGCCACCTCCTTGACGCTAGCCACGCTGTCCTCCGTATCCACGTCCTCTTTCATTTGGCCGTGGTGCATCGGCCCTTGGGGGTTTGGGTGCCGTCCCCTCCGGAATACTTATATCGATTTTTCCCAATTTAGACTCGGGTAGAGCCTCCACAGTGCTGATCAGTTCATCAAGCTGACCCAATTCTAACAACCTTTCTACCTCGGACATTAACTCCCGGCAATCATTGGTTGCGTGCCCAAAACTCCGATGGAAGCGACAAAATACTTGGGACTCGTAAGTCCCCGGTGTTGGTTCATGCAAAGGAGGAGGATAACGAAGTGAACCTGCCTTCTTTTGCTCGATAATCGCAAAAATCTGCTCATAATTGTATGTGGGAAATGCTCTCAACTTCGGTTTTGCATGTGGGACAATCTTGTCCGGCCCGCGACTTGCAACAATATTGTGGGAACCTGATATTGTCTAAAAATGTTTTGGATATTTATTTTTAGATCAGTCAATTTATGATTAATTCGTAATTTATATTGTTGTGGGGACACGAGCGATATACGATGTTGGGCCCACAATGTGTGGGCTTACGTCCTCGGGAGAGCGAAGCTCTACCTTGGTTTTCACTATAATAGTCAAGTGATACAATTACAATGAGATGATAACGATAATACGGGTGAAAACGGATCAAAAAACGGTCGGATATGCAGTTGCGTCGCACTGGACGCGAGTGAACAGTGCAGGCNCTAATCACATAAATCGTGGTATAACCAAGTTATTCATGGTTCTAACAACATGTATTCATTGTTTTAACAACATCAATTCAAGTTTAACTGAAATCAAAATCATCACACCAAGAACATGTGAACTATGTGATAAATGAACCAAATGGTATTCTTACAAATCAGATTGTAAAATTGGTAAAAACAAGTGTATTCAAACTAAATAAAACCAAACAGCACGAATACTTGCTGTGTATACAAAAAAAGTAATTTCGAAAATGGAATGATCGTGTTAGTCATAACAGCACGACTTCATGTCATATCATTTAAACATAGTCTAATCACATAAATCGTGGTATAACCAAGTTATTCATGGTTCTAACAACATGTATTCATTGTTTTAACAACATCAATTCAAGTTTAACTGAAATCAAAATCATCACACCAAGAACATGTGAACTATGTGATAAATGAACCAAATGGTATTCTTACAAATCAGATTGTAAAATTGGTAAAAACAAGTGTATTCAAACTAAATAAAACCAAACAGCACGAATACTTGCTGTGTATACAAAAAAAGTAATTTCGAAAATGGAATGATCGTGTTAGTCATAACAGCACGACTTCATGTCATATCATTTAAACAACAGTTTAATCACATATATCATGGTATAACCAAGTCATTCTTGGTTCAAACAATATGTATTCATGTATTAACAACATCAATTCATGTTTTTACTGAAAGCAAAAGCATCACACCTAGAACATGTGGAACTATGTGAAAAATGAGCCAAATGATACTCATACAAATCACATTGTAAATTTTTGAAAACCAAGTGAATTCAAACTAAATAATGCCAACATCACGAATACTTGTTGTGTGTACAAAAAAAGTAAGTTCGAAAACGGAATGATAATGCAAGTCATAACAACACGACTTCATGTCATAGCATTTAAACTATAGTCTAATCACATAAATCGTGGTATAACCAAGTTATTCATGGTTCTAACAACATGTATTCTTGTTTTAACAACATCAATTCAAGTTTAATTGAAATCAAAATCATCACACCAAGAACATGTGGAACTATGTGATAAATGAACCAAATGGTATTCTTACAAATCAGATTGTAAAATTGGTAAAAACAAGTGTATTCAAACTAAATAAAACCAAACATCACGAATACTTGCTGTGTATACAAAAAAAGTAATTTCGAAAACGGAATGATCGTGTTAGTCATAACAGCACGACTTCATGTCATAGCATTTAAACTATAGTCTAATCACATAAATCGTGGTATAACCAAGTTATTCATGGTTCTAACAACATGTATTCTTGTTTTAACAACATCAATTCAAGTTTAATTGAAATCAAAATCATCACACCAAGAACATGTGGAACTATGTGATAAATGAACCAAATGGTATTCTTACAAATCAGATTGTAAAATTGGTAAAAACAAGTGTATTCAAACTAAATAAAACCAAACATCACGAATACTTGCTGTGTATACAAAAAAAGTAATTTCGAAAACGGAATGATCGTGTTAGTCATAACAGCACGACTTCGTGTCATATCATTTAAACAATAGTTTAATCACATATATCATGGTATAACCAAGTTATTCATGGTTCTAACAACATGTATTCTTGTTTTAACAACATCAATTCAAGTTTAATTGAAATCAAAATCATCACACCAAGAACATGTGGAACTATGTGGTAAATGAGCCAAATGGTATTCTTACAAATCATATTGTAAATTTGGTAAAAACAAGTGTATTCAAACTAAATAAAGCCGAACATCACGAATACTTGTTGTGTGTACTTAAAAAGTAAGTTCGAAAACAGAATGATAGTGCAAGTCATAATAACACGACTTCATCTCATAGAATTTAAACTTTAGTTTAATCACATAAATCATGATATAACCAAGTTATTCTTGGATCTAACAACATGTATTCATGTTTTAACAACATCAATTTAAGTTTAATTAAAATCAAAATCATCACACCTAGAACATGTGGAACTATGTGAAAAGTGAGCCGAATGATTTTCATAAAATTACATTGTAAATTTGGTAATACCAAGTGTATTCAAATTAAATAAAGCCTAACATAACGAATACTCGCTGTAATTACAAAAAATGTAAGTTCGAAAACAGAATGATCGTGCAAGTCATAATATCACTACTTCATGTCATAGAAATTAAACTAGAGTTCAATCACATAAATCATTGTATAGCCAAGTTGTAATAGCCAGGAAAAATGTATGATGGAACAAATAGTAGGGAATGTAGCGGAAAATTCTAGACAAGGAATTATGAGGGATACAGTAATGAAAGATATAAAAGGAAACGAAAAATAGAAAAGTAAAGCAAAATATAAAGGAGGGGTCAAAATGAAAAGAAGGAGGGGTTATAGTGTGAGTTCGAAAAGTTAGGATGTCTATAAATAGTTGTGGGGAGGCCCAAAAACTAGATAATTATCATTAAGACATGAAAATTCGGAAATTGTCGCGAAGGAAGGAAATTGTCGCGGCAATTTTGTGCTTAAAAAATTGTGGCGAATTTGCACGCTTTGGAAAATTATCGCGATCTTTTGAGAAAGGCAATTATTGTAGCGAAAGCGATTCTGTGGAAATTATCGCGAAATTGAATAAGAGCAAAATTATCGCGGAAATGTTGAAGAACAAAATTGTCGCGAAAATGCTTGGAGTGTCAAATTGTCGCGGATCTTTATTCTAGCACAAATTATCGCGGATTTTGATTTTAGCACAAAAATTATAGAGGATCCTAGTTTCAGCACAAATTATCGCGAATTTTTAAAGAAGAATCGAATTATCGCGGAAATACTAAATTTGAGTGTTTTCGTTACGTCTCAACGTCGGATCGTGGGAGGAACAGGACACATAGGGTCTACAGTAATCACATAGTTAACAATAAGACATTAAAGTCGGAAATCGAGTACTAAGACCTGTTACGAAATGCAGGGAAGTAAGGGAAGATTATAACAAGCGAAAGCAAACGGAAAGCGGAGTGAATACAATATAGTAAGGGAAGGTTCAGACTTAAGATACGGGATTGGGTTAATAAAGAAGAAAGAAAAGACACGAATGAACGAGATAAATGGTAAAAAGACTCAGGGTGAGAAAGGATGGACCGTCATACCGAACCCGGCATCGTGCCTAGCACACGATTCGCCAAAGGAAGGGCATGCCTGATGAAGGGAACGATAAGTTCCAAATAGGAAAATATACGTACGAAAAGGGCAGAATGGATCCGGGTGGAAAAAGGGGTAGCGCCTAAGTACCCACCCGGGGAAGGGAAGCATATGGCCCGTCGAGTCATCCAACAGCTAACGGTTGGCTTGGGAGGGACATGCACCTAGCATGTTACTCTCGACAATAGTAATGTTAAAGAATGAGGGGAATGATAAGGGTAAAAGAATAAGGAAATAAGAAAACGGTTAAAAAGGAATTATTCGCGAGTGGGTGTACAGTTTAATTAAGAAATAAAAAGATAATGTGTAGCGTGTGTGAAGTTTCCTTTAATAAATTGTAACCGCTTTATAGATTTTGTAGGTGACGCGGACGAGGTATGAGGAGGTCATGGGGAAGAGGTCGTCGGTTGTCCGGTGATAGAATCCGGTCTTTGGAGAACACTCTAAATTATGTTGTCAAACATTAATGTTTTCGAACTATGTTTTAAATTTACATTCGAACGTTTCGTTTTATTTAGTAAGTTTCACCGAAACTGCTACGCCGAATTAGGGTCGTTACACAAGTTATTCAGGGTTCTAACAACTTGTATTCATGTTTTAACAACATCAATTCAAGTTTAATTGAAATCAAAATCATCACACCTAGAGCATGTGGAACTATATGAAAAATGAGCCGAAAAATATTTATGCAAATCACAATGTAAATTTGGTAAAACCAAGTGTATTCAAAGTAATAAAGCCTAACATCACGAATACTTGTTGTATATACAAAAAAAGTAAATTCGAAATCAGAATGATCGTGCAAGTCATAATAACACGATATCATGTCATAGAATTTAAACTATAGATTAATCGCNACATCACGAATACTTGTCGTATATACAAAAAAAGTAAGTTCGAAAACGGAATGATCGTACAAGTCATAAACAACACGAGTTCATGTTATAGTATTTAAACTATAGTTTAATCACATAAATCATGGTATAACCAAGTTATTCTTCGTTCTAACAACATGTATTCATGTTTTCACAACATCAATTCAAGTTTAATTGAAATCAAAATCATCACACCTAGAGCATGTGGAACTATGTGAAAGATGAGCCAAATGATATTCATATAAATCACATTGTAAATATTTTAAAACCAAGTGTATTCTAACTAATTAAAGACTAACATCACGAATAAATTTTGTATATACGAAAAAAGTGAGTTCGAAAACGGAATGATTGTGCAAGTCATTACAACACTACTTCATGTCATAGCATTTATACTATAGTTTAATCACATAAATCATGGTATAACCAAGTTATTCTTGGTTCTAACAACATGTATTCATGTTTTAACAACATCAATTCAAGTTTAATTGAAATAAAAAACATCACACCTAGAGCATGTGGAACTATGTGTGATCTCTTCTAAAAATGTTTGTTTATGATCAGTCAATTTTTAATTACTCGAAATTTAATTGTTGTGAGGACACGAGCGATATACGAGGTTGGGCCCATAATGTGTGAGCTTACGTACTCGGGAGAGCGAAGCTCTACCTTGGTTTCCACTATAATAATCAAAGGATACAAGTACAATGATATGATAATAACAATCCAAATGAAAACGGCTCGAAAAACTGTCGAAAACACTTCATTGCACCCAAATGGAGTGTAGTCGCGGGTTGTGGTCAACAACTCGCGAATGGGCGATAACTCGCGAACACGATCCGGCGACAATAAGTCCCGAGTTCCGGCTGCTGAGCGATAACTCGCGAGTACGACAATTGGTCGCGATTACGTGCAATAAGTCGTGTTGCAGGCACAGCAACAACTCGCGAATGACAACAAGTCGCGACTACAAGCAATATGTCGCGACTCCGGGAGAAGAAACGTGCAACAACTCGCGACTCAGGCAGGTGAACAACCGATGAGTCGCTACTCAGAGCAATAAGTCGCTACTCTGAGCAATAAGTCGCGAGTCTACAGTGCAGAAAAATAAAGCTTTGCCTTGGGGAGAGTGATAACAGTCTGAATCCTTTTCTGGGGCCTAGGGTCGTGTATTTATAGATAAACTCATTACAACAAGTCAACTTAAGGTCCAAAATCCCAATTTTTGTCAAATTAGCCGAACTTACTTAGAAAATATCCAATTAATCCAGAATAAGTGTCACAGCGCCACGAAACTTCGGGACTCCCTCCCGATCGAGAGTTTAGTCGGAATTTCGATTAGAAAATACCTTAAAACCTTATATATCAGTTCTTTGCCTCCAAACAGTGAATACGCAGCCCCATAACATCATTGCACCCGGCCGATGTGCTCCCGGGTTGCAAATTACGAAAATAGGTGTAGCCGCGTCCGGGGACGAAATAACCCAAAACATCTCAAAACACTTACAGAAGCCTTATACGGGGTCCAGCATGCCTGAATTACAAAAATTCCCTCGAATACGCCTCGCGATAGACGTATAAAAATATCGAAAATACCACATAGCCACGTCGGACGAGCCCCGATGTTAAAATAATTACATAAATAACCTCGGGCAATATCAATGTGAAAGATGAGCCCAATGATATTCATACAAATCACATTGTAAATATTTTAAAACCAAGTGTATTCAAACTAAATAAAGCCTAACATCACGAATACTTGTTGTATATACGAGAAAAGTAAGTTCGAAAACGGAATGATCGTGCAAGTCATAAACAACACGAGTTCATGTTATAGCATTTAAACTATAGTTTAATTACATAAATCATGGTATAACCAAGTTATTATTGGTTCTAACAACATGTATTCATGTTTTAACAACATCAATTCAAGTTTAATTGAAATCAAAATTATCACACCTAGAGCATGTGGAATTATGTGAAAAATGAGCAAAATGATATTCATACAAATCACGTTATAAATTTGGTTAAACAAGTGTATTCAAACTAAATAGAGCCTAACATCACGAATACTTGTTGTATATAAAAAAAAATTAAATTTTAAAACGGAATGATCGTGCAATAAATAAACAACACGAGTTCATGTTATAGCATTTAAACTATAGTTTAATTACATAAATCATGGTATAACCAAGTTATTATTGGTTCTAACAACATGTATTCATGTTTTAACAACATCAATTCAAGTTTAATTGAAATCAAAATTATCACACCTAGAGCATGTGGAATTATGTGAAAAATGAGCAAAATGATATTCATACAAATCACGTTATAAATTTGGTTAAACAAGTGTATTCAAACTAAATAGAGCCTAACATCACGAATACTTGTTGTATATAAAAAAAAATTAAATTTTAAAACGGAATGATCGTGCAATAAATAAACAACACGAGTTCATGTCATAGCATTTAAACTATAGTTTAATCACATAAATCATGGTATAACCAAGTTATTCTTAGTTCTAACAACATGTATTCATGTTTTAACAACATCAATTCAAGTTTGATTGAAATCAAAATCATCACACCTAGAGCATGTGGAACTATGTGAAAGATGAGCCAAATGATATTCATACAAATCACATTGTAAATATTTTAAAACCAAGTGTATTCAAACTAAATAAAGCCTAACATCACGAATAAATGGTGTATATACGAAAAAAGTGAGTTCGAAAACGGAATGATCGTGCAAGTCATTAGAATACGACCTCATGTCATAGCATTTATACTATAGTTTAATCACATAAATCATGGTATAACCAAGTTATTCTAGGTTCTAACAACATGTATTGATGTTTTAACAACATCAATTCAAGTTTAATTGAAATCAAAATCATCACACCTAGAGCATGTGGAACTATGTGTGATCTCTTCTAAAAATGTATGTTTATGATCAGTCAATTTTTTAATTACTCGAAATTTAATTGTTGTGAGGACACGAGCGATATACGAGGTTGGGCCCACAATGTGTGAACTTACGTCTTCGCGAGAGCAAAGCTCTACCTTGGTTTCCACTATAATAATCAAAGGATTCAAGTACAAGGATATTATAATAACAATCCAGATGAAAACGGCTCAAAAAACTGTCGAAAACACTTCGTTGCTCCCAAAAGGAGTGCAGTCGCGAGTTGTGGTCTACAACTCGCGAATGGGCGATAACTCGCGAACACGATCATGGCGACAATATGTCGCGAGTTTCGGCTGCAGATCGATAACTCGCGAGTATGACAATTGGTCGTGATTACATGCAATAAGTCGCGGGTGCAGGCAAAGCAACAACTCGCGAATGACATCAAGTCGCGACTACAAGCAATATGTCGCGACTTTAGGAGAAGAAACGTGCAACAACTCGCGACTCAGGCAGGTGAACAACCGATAAGTCGCGACTCCGAGCAATAAGTCGTGACTCTGAGCAATAAGTCGCGAGTCTACTGTGCAAAAAAATAAAGCTTTGCCTTGGGGAGCGTGATAACAGTCTGAATCATTTTCTGGGGCCTAGGTTCTTGTATTTATAGATAAACTCGGCCCAACACGTCAACTTCAGGTCCAAAAGCCCAATCTTAGTCAAATTAGCCCAACTTACTTAGAAAATATCCAATAAATCCGGATTAAGTGTCACAGCGATACGAAACTTCGGGACTCCCTCCCGGTCGAGAGTTTAGTCGGAAATGCGATTAAAAAATACCGGAAAACCTTGTATATCAGTTCTTTGCATCCAAACAGTGAATACGCAGCCACATAACATCATTGCACCCTGCCGATGTGCTCCCGTGTGTCAAATTCAGAAAATAGCCATGGCCCCGTCCGGGGCCGAAATAACCCAAAACATCTCAAAACACTTACAGAAGCCTTATATGGGTCCAGCATGCATGAATTACGAAAATACCCCCGAATACGCCTCGCGATAGACATATAAAAATACTGAAAATACCACATAGCCACGTCGGACGAGCCCCGAGGTTAACATAATTACATAAATAAACTCGGGAAATATCAATGTGAAAGATGAGCCATATGGTATTCATACAAATCACATTGTAAATATTTTAAAACCAAGTGTATTTGATATCACCCTGAGATATTTATTATTCGAGGACACATATATTTCTATATAGTCATTCCCAAGTCGAGAAATGTAGCAGATCGAGATATTTTGATGATTGACATTGTTTATTGCTTATCGTGGTATTTGGATCGGGTTACTTATTTACTGGACCCATGTGTCTAATTTAGATATTAATGAGTCATTATATATTGCACTCAATTATTTGTGGGCTTAGGGAGTTATAATTGGGCTGGACAAATCAACTATATAAACATGGTTAAAGTGTTAAGAAGGAGAGCTTGGATTCTTGACTTAAATAGAAGGCCGCTATTCTTTTCTTTTTCGCCCGTGAAACCTACGATTACGGCCATCAAAACATCATCTTTTTTCTTTGGTTTTCTACCTCATGTTCTCCTATTGTAAATCTACGAACTTGACATTTATAGTAGATTCAAAGGCTACGGCCGGGGTGGTTTTTTATCCTTTCTTTTACAGAAAGGTTTTCCACCTACAAAAATCGTGTCTTTTTACTTCTTGCTTTCGTATTACTTTTTCGTTCGACCCCTATCCGTAAAAGGGGTCTAAATTCTGTTATTGCAGATTATTAGCAGCGATAACATTGGTGCCGTCCATGGGGACGTTTTTAATCCCATTGTGTTTTTATCCGGAGTTTAGGATGGAAAACGCGAATATATTTTCGATTCATCGCAGCTTCGGTATTAAGTTTATTTCTGATTATTGAACCATTGGATCAGTTTGAAATTTTGGTATATCGTTATAAACATATTTATCTCGGTTCTGAACGGTAAAGATCGAATTTTATGGTCGTTTGGATTTTCGAATTAACGTTGGTTTTCAAGTGACTGTTTCTGATTTTTCAAGTGTACAAAAGTTTTTTTGTCGATTCGAATCTCATAGTTGTAACATCGGATTGTTCTGAAATTTTTAGCATGGTTTGATACATATCTTTCGGTTTTCTGATTGGTGAAAAGCAGTTTTTATGGTACTTTCATATTTCGGTATACATTCCTAATATATTGTTGTTATTTCTAATCCTATATTAATGCGATGTTCGGGTATTCTATTTAGTTTGCATAATTGGACCGTTGGATGTTTCTGAAATTTATTTATATTAGTCTAGACGTATTGATTAATGTTCGAGACGATGGAGATTGATTTTGAATTCTCTTTCGGTTTTAAATTCACGACGAACTTTCAAAGTTTCAATCTGCGTTTTCTGATATATTGAGTTGTGATATTCTATATGTAGTGCTTTATTTCACCTTTGGATTATTCTGAAATTTGCATATATTATTCACGACACATTGTGCTATGTTCCCAACGGTGGAGATCAGTTTCGATAATTATTTCGCTGTTTAAATTATCGACGGACAAACAATATATCTTATTATCCAGAATCCGTTATTTTTGGATTTCTAATATGGATATTATTATTTCATTTTTGGATCGTTGTGAGACTTATATTGATATTACCCGGAAATATTTTCTTATATTTATCCTTACCCGGGGGCTCGTCCGACGTGGTTATTGGTATTTTCGGTATTTTCATATTTCTATCGGGTGGCTTTCTCAAGTGGTATTCTCGCAATTCTGGCTCGCCGGACCCCGTATAAAGTCACTGTAAAGATCTTGGGATATTTCGTGTCATTTCGGCCCCGGACGTGGCCAGGGGTATTTTCGTCATTTGCCACCCAGGAGTGCACCGATCAGGTGCAATGATGTTATATGGCTATGTATTCGCTATCTGGAAGCAGTGGATTATTTTACGGGGTCCTCCAGTATTTTCTCATCGATATTCCCGCCTAATTCTGGATCGAGACGCATTTCCGAAGTTCCATTGCGGAACGGTATTTGTTCTAATTTAATTGGATATTATTTAAGGTGTCTTGGGCTTAATCTTATGAAATTGGGCTCTTGGACCTAAACTTGTGTTTTGGGCTACATTTCTCTATAAATAGGGGTCCTAAAACATTGAGAAGGGATTCGGACCCTTTGGGCATCTCCCAAGGCAAGACTTTCGCTCGAAATCGCGAGATTTCCCCACTGCAGTTACTATTCGCGAGATTTCGTACCAAATCTCGCGGCCACCCTCATCTGGGTTACTATTCGCGAGATTTCCCCACTGCAGTTACTATTCGCGAGATTTCGTACCAAATCTCGCTGCCACCCTCATCTGGGTTACTATTCGCGAGATTTCCACTCTGCAGTCACTGTTCGCGAGTTTCTGCTTGTACAGTGTCGGCTGCATTGTTTGTACAGTGCCGGCTGCGTTGCTCATACAGTGTCGGCTGCGTTGGTTGTACAGTGCCGGCTGCGTTGCTAGTACAGTGTTTTATGCAAGTTGTTGCCCACAACTCGCGACTGCCAGTTTCTCGAGCCCGACTGAGCGTTTTCGATCGTTTTTCGAGCCGTTTTCGCCCGTGTTACCGTTATCATCTCATTGTATTTGTATCGCTTGATTATTATAGTGAAAACCAAGGTAGAGCTTTGCTCTCCCGAGGACGTAAGCCCGCACATTGTGGGCCCAACCTCGTATATCGCTCGTGTCCCCACAACAATTTAATTTCGAGTAAATTATTAATTGACTGATCTAAAAATAAATACCCAAAATATTTTTAGACTAGATCAGTTTGGCGCCGTCAGTGGGGACATAGATTTTTATCCCATTGAGAGCTTTATTGCTGAGTTCGGATTTTTGTCATCATGACTACTCGGAATTCTAATGAAGATACTTTTGACGAAGAATTTGAGGCGGACCCTATTCCTCAAATTAATGATGGTTTTGCTGTGATACCGGGGGCTCGATCGTCAGTTCTGGAGGAGCCCCCTGCTCAAAATGTGACTATTCGGCCCTCCCGGAGCGGGTTTTCATCGGGGGGGGACCAAGTTTTTACCCTCAATCACGCGAATGTTTATCCAAATGTTATGAATTCGCACGAGTTGGCCGAGTTGCGGTCCGTAACACCGCCCACCTGCCGCCACCTGCACGCTCTAGATCTGCTGATCAGACAGAAACCGATGAGGATTTGGAAGAGCGAAGGCGTACTTTAGTCGCCCAATTAGAGCAAGTTGAGGCTCAAAGGAGAGCCCGAAGGAACAATGCCACCCCGGAACCTGTTAATAATGTGGCCTCGGAGGATGATATTGATCGTGTTCCGGAACCACGAGCAAATACCGCAGCAACCGAAGAGCAAAGCAACACTTTACAAAAGATCGGAGAATTGATAGAATCGAAATTTAAGGAGATGAGCGGGAAGTTGGAACAAAGCGAGGCCAGGATGAACCAGTTGGAGGCCAATCTGACTNCAATGTCCGAAGCCACTAGAATATGACATTGTATTTTTTCCTTAGTATGTGTATCATTTATGCAAACAATTGGGCAACATCTGTCCTAGAACCCATCGCGGCATGCTTGTGAGAATGAAAAAATCACATACCATGAAATACATTCTGATATTACCCGGGAATATTTTCTTATATTTATCCTTACCCGGGGGCTCGTCCGACGTGGCTATTGGTATTTTCGGTATTTTCGTATTTTGATCGGATGACTTTCTCAAGTGGTATTCTCGGTATTCTAGCTCGTCAGACCCCATATTAAGTCTCTGTAAGTGTTTTGGGATATTCTGTGTTATTTCGGGCCCGTACGAGGCTAGGGGTATTTTCGTCATTTGCCACCCGGGATCGTACCGATCAGGTGCAACGAAGTGTATGGTTATGTATTCGCTATCTGGAAGCAGTGGATTATTTTACGGGGTCCTCCGGTATTTTCTCACCTACATTCCTGCCTGATTCTGGACCAAGATGCATTTCCGACGTTATCTTGCGGAGCGGTATTTATTCTAATTTAATTGGAGATTATTTGGGGCGCTTTGGGCTTAACCTAATGAAATTGGACTCTTAACGTAATGAAATTGGACTCTTGGGCCAAAGCTTGTATTATGGGCTCCATTTCCCTATAAATAGAGGTCCCAAGGCATGAACAAAGGATTCGGATCCTTTTCGCATCTCCCAAGGCAAGGCTTTCATTCGAAATCGCGAGATTTCAACACTGCAGCCCCTTTTCTCGAGATTTCGTACCAAATCTCGCGGCCAGCCCCTTCTCGCGTGGAACCGCACCAAACCTCGCGATCAGGCTGAGCCTTAGCCAGAGCCGTGACATTACGCACCAAACCTCGCGACTGACCACTTCTCGCGAGGTTTTTGAACCGAATATCGCGACCAGCTTGCCACAGCCCTGTCTCGCGACATTTCGTTGTATTTGGCCTTTTTGAGTCTATTTGATCGTCTTTCGATCCGTTTTCACCCATATTATCGTTATCATCTCACTGTAATTGCATTACTTGACTATTATAGTGAAAACCAAGGTAGAGCTTCGCTCTCCCGAGGACGTAAGCCCACACATTGTGGGCCCAACCTCGTATATCGCTCGTGTCCCCACAACAACATAATTTACGAATTAATCATAAATTGACTGATCTAAAAATAAATACCCAAAACATTTTTAGACTAGATCAGTTTGGCGCCGTCCGTGGGGAGCCGAGATTTTTATCCCATTGAGGGCTTTATTGCTGAGTGTGGATTTCTATTATTATCATGACCACTCGGATTCCTAACGAAGATATTTTTGATGAAAAATTTGAGGCGGATCCTATTCCTCAAATTAACGATGATTTTAATTGTATTACCGGGGGCTCGATCATCAGCTCTGGAAGAGCCCCCCGCTCATAATGTTGCTATCCGGCCCTCCCGGAGCGGGTTTTCATCCGGGGAGGGACCAAGTTTTTATCCTCAATCGCGCGAGTGCCTATCTAAATGTTATGAATTCGCGCGAGTTGGCCGAGTTGCGGTTCGTAATACCGCCCACCTGCCACCACCTGTACGGTCTATATNGACGAAAATACCCCTGGCCCCGTCCGGGGCCGAAATGACCCGAAACATCTCAAAATGCTTAAAGAGACTTTATATGGGGCCCAACGAGCCAGAATTACGAGAATACCACTTGAGAATGCCATCCGATAAAAATATGAAAATACCGAAAATACCAATAACCACGTCGGACGAGCTCCCGGGTAAGGACGGATACAAGAGAATATACCCGGGTAATATCACCCGTATTAAGTCTCTGTAAGTATTTTGGGATATTCTGTGTTATTTCGGCCCCGGACGGGGCCAGGGGTATTTTCGTCATTGGCCACCCGGGAGCGCACCGATCAGGTACAATGAAGTATATGGTTATGTATTCGCTATCTGGAAGCATTGGATTATTTTACGGGGTCTTCCGGTATTTTCTCATCTACATTCCCGCCTAATTCTGGATCGAAATGCATTTCCGACGTTATCTTGCGGAGCGGTATTTATTCTAATTTAATTGGAGATTATTTGGGGTGCTTTGGGCTTAACCTAATGAAATTGGACTCTTAACCTAATGAAATTGGACTCTTGGGCCAAAGCTTGTATTATGGGCTCCATTTCCCTATAAATAGAGGTCCCAAGGCATGAAGAAAGGATTCGGATCCTTTTCTCATCTCCCAAGGCAAGGTTTTCACTCGAAATCGCGAGATTTCGCCACTGCAGCCCTTTCTCGCGAGATTTCGTACCAAATCTCGCGACCAGCCCCTTCTCGCGACATTTCGCACCAAACGTCGCGAGAAGCCAAGCTTTAGCCCTAGTCGCGATATTTCGACCTAAACGTCGCGACCAGGCTTGCCACAGCCCTGTCTCGCGACATTTCGTTATATTTGGCCTTTTTGAGTCTATTTGATCGTCTTTCGATCCGTTTTCACCCGTATTACCNCCTTCTCGCGACATTTCGCACCAAACGTCGCGAGAAGCCAAGCTTTAGCCCTAGTCGCGACATTTCGCACCAAACGTCGCGACTAGCCCCTTTCGCGATATTTCGACCTAAACATCGCGACCAGGCTTGCTACAGCCCTGTCTCGCGACATTCCGTTATATTTGGCCTTTTTGAGTCTATTTGATCGTCTTTCGATCCGTTTTCACCCGTATTACCGTTATCATCTCATTGTAATTGTATTACTTGATTATCATAGTGAAAACCAAGGTAGAGCTTCGCTCTCCCGAGGACGTAAGCCCACACATTGTGGGCCCAACCTCGTATATCGCTCGTGTCTCCACAATAATATAATTTACGAATTAATCATAAATTGACTGATCTAAAAATAAATATCCAAAACATTTTTAGATAAGATCAGCATCAGCATGCAATGTTGGCCAAAAATACCCGGCTCTGATAATGCGGTGGTATAAGGATCGGGCCCCCGAATGGATGCCGCAAATACCTTCATGAACATAAACATGACGGCTTCGGCCTCAATAGGAGATAAACAACGTAGAAGCGGGCCCTCAAAGCTCTTTTTAAACAAGCGTCCGTCGACTAATGTGAATCTTTTAGCCCGGATCTCTATTTTTCAGGGAGATATCCGTTTGAGAGATATTTGATAAAGGAGTCCATCCAATTGGGTTCTCCTGGAGATTGCGTAGCATCAATATTCAAGCCCTGGAGTTCGTGACATAGAGCCCCGATTTCTTCGATAGATTGTTCGGTCACTGGGATCTCGACCGAAGGTCGGTCCTGAATATGGACCGAAATAGTGCTTGGCTCTATGTCAAGTATGCCCGAAGCCAATCTGGCCAGTGCGTCGGCAACCTTGTTCTGCTCTCGTGGTACATGGTCTAGCGAGAACTCACTGAACTTCCTAGATAGCTCCAGAACCTTAGCGCAATATAACTTCATCATCGGATCGTGAGTTTCGAATCTCCCCGCGAATTGTTCGACTACTCACTTCGAGTCTGAGAACATTCGCACTCTGCTAACTCCCATTTTGCGAGCAAGGGCCATTCCTGATAATACTGCCTCATATTCCACCACGTTATTTGTTCCAGCAAAGGAGAATTTAACTGNTCTAGCGAGAACTCACTGAACTTCTTAGATAGCTCCAGAACTTTAGCGCAATATAACTTCATCATCGGATCATGAGTTTCGAATCTCCCTGCGAATTGTTCGACTACTAACTTTGAGTCTGAGAACATTCGCACTCTGCTAACTCCCATTTTGCGAGCAAGGGCCATTCCAGATAATACTGCCTCATATTCCACCACGTTATTTGTTCCAGCAAAGGAGAATTTAACTGCGGAATGAATAAGGTCACCTTGTACAGTTGTTAAGGTAATGCCCGCTCCTCTTCCTCCGAAGGTTGATCCATCTACGTGGATCGTCCATCGATCATCCTCTTGGTTGATATAAATGGCTGATCGGGTCATTTTAACCACAAAATCGGCGAGAACCTGAGCCTTGATCGCCCTTCGGGGCAAGAATTCCAGGTACATAGCACTAAGGTTAATCGTCCATTTAGCCAATCTCTCATTCAAATCCTTTTGCTTAAGCAACACTTTCAGAGGTTGATCCGTATAAACATAGACCGTTCATCCTTCGAAATAATGCTTCAGCTTGGACACAACTTTTTTCAAAGCTAGCATGAATTTTTCCAAGGTGGAGTACCTGGTTTCAGCAGATACCAGAGAGTGGCTGACATAATAGACAGGTCTGTGAATATCGTCACGTATGGTGACTAGAGCTGCGCTGACGGCAACTTCGGATACCGCAAGATATAGTCCCAAAGTTTCTTCACAAGTCGGACTTACCATCACCGGGGGAGTGCTTAAATAAGTCTTCAGCTCAGAGAAGGCCCGATCGCATTCTTCGGTCCAATCCATATGGCTTGCTTTTCTTAGCACTCTGAAAAAGGGTAAGGCCCGATCTGTGGACTTCGAAATAAACCTGCTCAATGCGGCTAGTCGGCCAGTGAGCCTTTGAAACTCTCTCTTATTTCTCGGAGGTTGCATATCAATGATAGCTTGTACCTTTTTAGGATTAACCTCTATGCCTTTCTTTGAAACATAATATCCTAAAAATTTTCCACTTCGGATCCCGAANTCTAGTACCTCCTCCAGTATCCCCGGCTTCGCGGTAATCGTCCCTAACATGACTGTGGTCGATTCTACCATTTCCAGTTGCAGGCTCTCCATTTCCCTAATCAACGTGTTGGTTAGCGCGCCATGAGTCTTTCTGCTCAATGCATCGGCTACCTGGTTTGCCCTTCCGGGGTGATATTGGATGTCCAGATCATAATCTTTTATCAGTTCCAACCATCTCCGTTGTCTCATATTAAGTTCCTTCTGGGTGAATAGGTACTTCAAACTCTTGTGGTCAGTGAAAATCTCGCATTTCACCCCGTACAAGTAATGTCTCCAAATCTTGAGTGCGAATACTACCGCGGCTAATTCCAAATCATGTGTCGGGTAGTTTGACTCATGTATCTTCAACTGACGTGATGCATATGCTATAACTTTCCCCCCTTGCATCAGTACACACCCGAGTCCTTCTTTCGAAGCGTCACTGTATACCGTGAAATCCTGCCCTAGTGTGGGTAATACCAGTATTGGAGCAGATGGTAGTTTCGCCTTGAGACATTCAAAACTTTCTTCGCATTTCTAATCCCACGTATACCTCATTTCCTTTCGGGTCAAATTTGTCAACGGTTTAGCAATCCTTGCGAACCCTTCGATGAATTTCCGGTAGTACCCGGCTGATATTACCCGGGAATATTTTCTTATATTTATCCTTACCCGGGGGCTCGTCCGACGTGCTATTGGTATTTTCGGTATTTTCGTATTTTGATCGGATGACTTTCTCAAGTGGTATTCTCGGTATTCTAGCTCGTCGGACCCCATATTAAGTCTCTGTAAGTGTTTTGGGATATTCTGTGTTATTTCGGGCCCGTACGGGGCCAGGGGTATTTTCGTCATTTGCCACCCGGGATCGTACCGATCAGGTGCAACGAAGTGTATGGTTATGTATTCGCTATCTGGAAGCAGTGGATTATTTTACGGGGTCCTCCGGTATTTTCTCACCTACATTCCTGCCTGATTCTGGATCGAGATGAATTTCCGACGTTATCTTGCGGAGCGGTATTTATTCTAATTTAATTGGAGATTATTTGGGGTGATTTGGGCTTAACCTAATGAAATTGGACTCTTGGGCCAAAGCTTGTANATGATGATTTCTTCTGATCTTCCTCAGCCAAGAAGATCTGGTGATATCCAAAATAAGCATCCATGGTACTCATCATGGTGCTTCCAGCAACAGCATCCACCAGTCGATCGATGTGCGGCAGCGGGAAAGGATCTGATTCACAGCTTTTGTTTACATCGGTAAAATCGATGCACATTCGCCATTTCCCGTCCGGCTTGGAAACCACTACTGTGTTTGCAACCCATTCAGTATAGTGGATTTCTCGGATAAATCCTGACCGCAATAACTTGTTCACTTCGGCCCGGATGATCTCAATTTTTTCAGGAGAGTAACGTCTCATTTTCTGCCTGACAGGCTTCGTTCCGGGCTCGGTATTGATCCGATGTTCACTATCGGATCGGTCAATCCCCGGTAGATCATCCGGGGTCCAGGCAAATATATCCACTTGACTTCTCAGCAAGTGGATCAGTTCTCTTTCGAAGTCGGGGGCTAAATGAGCCCCGATGTGTGTCGTCTTGGTTGAGTCATCCTCAACCAGATTAATCAGTTTGAACCCTAAGGGTTCCATCGCTTGCTTCGGGTGCGGAAGCTCTTCCAGCAAATCCACCCGAGCTTTCTTCATCGGTGGCAACGTTCGGCACGAGCTCAAGTAGCATTGTCTAGCTACTTTCTGGTCTCCCTTAACAGAAATAACTCCATGGATGGAGGGGAACTTGAGCATCATATGATAAGTAGAAGGGACCGCCTCGAACTTGCTTAGGCCGGTCCGTCCAATAATGGCGTTGTAAGCCAAGTCGACTTCAACGATAATGAATTCTAAATCTTCAGATCGGTCCTTGGATGGCTCTCCAAGGGTAACGAGGAATAACATCTTCCCACAAGGAATAACACTTCTTTGGTCGAAGGACCAAAGAGTTATGTTGGCGATTGGCAGATCATGAGCGACTGCTCCCAACATTTCGGCGACTTCGCGCTTCATCAGATTGCACGA
>RWGZ01000968.1:342349-410265 GCA_009725065.1 Utricularia reniformis
TCCCTCCTTCCTTTATAATTACTCATTTGTCCCTCGTTCTTATAAAATTACACTTAGTCTCCCATTTCTTTAGTATTTCTTTCTCTCGTAAACCAACTCGTAAGTCATTTGGTTTTGTTGTTTTCCTCAATCTTTACAAGTAGTGAGTCTAATAGAAATAGGGTGTTTCTTGAGAACACAAGGTTGACCACCTTGATAGTAGAACCCTCCGTAAGAGTGATGGATGGCTGATAATGTATCATGGTTGAAATCTTCGAATCCTCAAAAAGTTCTAGAGGCATAGCGGATTTCGCAAGGAAATCAGCACGGGTATTTTCAAATATATGTGAGAATAAACATCCCTAGACATTTCGCAGCTTCCTCTACCTTTTCCAAATACAACACAATGTGTTCGTCTTTAGTCGTGAATGTTTCCGAAAATTGATTCACCACTAGCTGTGAATCAGATTGAGCATGCAAAAAGACAATCATTATCTCGACTTCTAATCCGATTCCAAATATCAATGCTTCATACTCTACGATATTATTAGTTGTCGTGAAGCGAATATAAACTACATATTTGTGTTCCTCGGTGGACTTTCTATCTTTCAAATATATTTTGAAACCTAGCTTTCATAAAGAAACCGAAAATTAACAAGTAAGTCTCAATATTTTCCATCATTAGAGACATCTGAATGTGTCATCTCTCTTATGAAGTCCACAAAAACCTTCGAATTTAATGCTTGTCTCGACACATATTTAATATGGTATTGTCCGAGTTCAATGTTCATATTGACTAACCTACAGGAAACATAACATTGGGACAATACACTCCTAACTTGATAGTCTGTTTACACTGCAATATGATGGCTTTGAAAATCGTGATGTAATTTGCGAGAAGCAACTAATAGAGCTAGGACAAACTTTTCTATATCAGTATAGAATGAATCGACAACTTAGCAATATTCTGCCAACATAATAAATACATTGATATTCCTTATCAGTGACTCTAACCAATGATGTACTCACAACTTCCTTTCATACAACCAAATACAAACCTAAAGGTTTCCTATGTGATGAGGAGACATGAACGATGGTTTATTAAGATATTCCTTCAAACTTTCAAAATCTTGTTGACATTCGTTATCCCATTTTATTTGATCGACATTTCTCTTAGCCCAGAAAAAGGGTAAGCTCCTCTCTATTGACCTGGAAATAAATTGGTTCAACCACCTTAAATGTCCCGTTAATCTATGAACCTCATGAATACTTGTTGGAGAGGTCATTTGTTGAATTGTTTTGATCTTATCATGAATAATCTCTATTCCTCTTTCATGTCGATAGCATACTTAAGAGGATTAACTTCATGCTATACTTCCTCAGAACACGACATCACTTGAGTAGATATTGCACATGGTTGTTCCTTTGTCTACACTTAATAAAGATATCATCAATATACACTTCTAAACTCTTACCAATCATGTCCTTGAATATCGAATTCATCTGTCACTGATATGTGGCACCCATGCTTTTCAAACTGAATGGCATAACTTGATCGCGAAAAATTCCTTAATTGGTCATAAATAAGGTATACAATTTATCATGAGGATGCACATAAATCTTGTTATACCCCTTTAAAGTGTCTAACATGCTTAGAAATTTCAACTTCAAGTTCGACTGTATTTCTGGCTAACTCATCATTTTTTATATTTTTATCATCGCTGCCTCTTTTTTATCCTTATTATTTCTCCGTAACCTCGCATATTTTGATAGTGCATTAAATGAGGGGTTTTCTTTTCGACAACGTCGTTTTTCCCTGTTCTTTGGGATTTTCAACATAAAATTAGTATGTATTTTATATGATTTTCGGCATAACAAAAAATTCAAAATCGGATTTCTAATTGAAATTTTGTTTAAATCTATTGACTGTTGGTATCCTGTAAAAGAAACGATGACAAGACTAGTATTGTGTTTAAAAAATTGAAGAACGTTATGGTCACACCTAAACGAACTTAGATATTCAATGATCAAATATACACTTATAAAACTTTGAGGAGATACAATTCTAATCTTTTAAAGTTATGAGTGAAGGATTATAACAATTTTAGTGTTATTTTTGTAATATTCAAATTTTTAATATGATAATTATTATAAAGTTTAGCCGTTTCTCCAAACAACACTTTATCTTAATAAGAACATATCTATAACTATTTAATTTTAAATTTAAAGAATTGCATTATTTACAAATGGTTGTATTATGTTTTTTAAGAGAATTAAAATGATAAAAAAATATTGATTTTTTTAGAAAATTAAATGGGCGATAAACAAATTGGGTCCCTTTAGTTTCATGATTTTGCCAATCTTGGTCGTCTAAAGTTTTATAATTGTGTAAATTGCGATCCTAAAAATATAAATATAGCAAAACTAATGTAACGCCCGTAAATCCGGCTTTAACAAGGTTTATGCGCAAGCGAAATGAAAATAAGCATTTAAATTAAAACATCACTTAAAGCCGGGGAATATCATCGTTTTTCAAAATACAACTAGCTAATTACAAAGCAACGAAATAAAAAGGGTGACTCGTACAGTGAACGATCAACGACCTTAGTCCAATGACACCTAAGCCTCCGGTCCTCCCCCTACAAAATCTGTAAAACGGTCATAGTCTATTAAAGGAAGCTTCTGTATAATAAATTAATTAGCAGATTTTATCTCTTTCACTTTCCTTCTTTGATCTTACTTATTTTTTTATCCTTTCCTCTCATTTTATACTTCCTCTCCCTAGTCTTTCTGGTTCTCTACTATGGTCGGTTTTTACATGACCGACAACATGTCTCGCCCAAACCAACCGTTAGCTGTTAGTTGACTCGACGAGAATATATGCTTTCCTTCCCCGGACAGGGTCCGGGCGCTACCCCGCTCATATCTGGTTCCGTTCGGCTCTGTAATGCGCACAATTCTGTTCCGGAGAACTCATGTATCCCTTCCTCGGACATGCCCTACCTGTGGCTGACCGTGCTCATGAACACGATGCCGGGTTTGGTGTACTCACCTCACCCTGAGATTTCTGTTTTTTATTCACGCTCCTCTCGATTCGATTTAGTGTTCATTTAAGATGTTAACTATAAACCTTCTTTTAATTTACTATGTTTACTCCGCTTACCTGATCGTCCTATCGCCTGTTGCTCTTCGTATTCCCGGTAAATTACGTTTCGGTCCTTAATTTCCGTGATAATTTGCATAAATATTTGTTTTCGCGAGAATTGCACCACAGCCCCGAATTTCGCGACAATTTACAAGCCAATCCCTGAATTCGCGATAATTTTGCACGCAACCCGTTTCCGCGATAATATTGCACTCAGCTCCCAAAATCCGCGATAATTATGCAGTCAGCCCGTTTTCGCTATAATATTGCACTCAGCTCCCAAAATCCGCGATAATTTTGCAGTCAGCCCGTTTTCGCGACAGTTTACTCTTCGGCCCCTATTTCCGCGATAATATTGCAGCGGTCCTCCGAATCCGCCATAATTCTTCCCTTCATCCCGATTTTCGCGATAATTCCTCCTTACTCCTGATTTTCGCGACAATTTTAAGCAGTTTTCGATTCTCGCGATAATCCCTATTTCTCTCGATTTTTCTCACGTTTTTGTGTCAAAATGACCCTTATTCCCTCATCCCACTTCTATTTATAGGTTTCTCAACTTGAACAAATGACCCTTTAACCCTGCCTTCCAAAATTCCCTCTTCTTATGTTAATTTACAAAACACCCTTCATTACATTTTCTTAACACTACCCCTCATTACATTTTCTTAACAAGAATTAATGTGAGTCTAACCTGTCCGAATTCTCTCTTTGTGCCGCTTTCCTGGGTCGTTACAACTAATCCCATACATTTTAAGTTTTGACAAAGTTAGTTCACAAAGTATACTATATGTGGTATAATTGATCTTAAATTTTTTAATTTGATCAATTGATATTATCGATAGGGATGCAAAGGGGCTTATATGACACGATTATACCAGTAACCGTTATCCGTCCATCTAACATAATGTCTACCCTTTTCTTGCCTCGCCCCTGTCTCATCCTTTTGTTATCCACCCACTTCCCGCCACGCATCCGCTATGAATTAATCATTGGGTTAGCAGTTAACAACGGTTTTCTATTTTGATTTTTTCAAAATAATAGTAAAATAACTATATTTAAATAAATAAAAGAATCTTAAAACACAATATAAAATTAAATAACTCTTTTGATAACTATAATTTTAAGTTTGGATGGTTTCATCATCGAGACCATTTGCCCCATCTTCTATGGTTGTATAACACTATACATTCTACAAGTACCTAAAAGCAAATATAAACAAATAATTCTTATGCTAACATATATTAACAAATGCAACTAATGAATAAATATTAAAAATTATTAACTTAATTTTAATCGAAGTCCACCACAAACTTTTAGCATACATCAACGTGAAATCTTTCAATGGCATTAAACCCGAAAAAGTCATATCTAAGTTAATAGCATTAGCAATTTTTAAATTTTATCAAAATGCAAGTACAATTATAACTAGGATTTTTATATTGTAGTCAAGAACATTGGTCCAAGCAATCGTATGAAAAACAAGATAAATTACAATATAAGTATTCCACGAAAACCCTCAAAACCCAAATCTATTGCTTGCCCTAAAACCAATGAACTTGTCTAGCTTCCTCTATCATCGGATTATATTTCGTGCCCAAAAAAAAACTTAAAACATTATTATTAGATGAATTTAAATTAATTTTGAGGTAAACACCCAAAAATAGAGAAAAAAAACAATAGGAAAACGAAAAGTAGAAAATAAGATTTACATAACAAGAATTCGAACTTTGAAAAAGATGGAAGAAATAATGTGCAAGAATCATGTTGAATCATTGAGAGGGAGATGAAAAAACAAAAAACAATTTAAAAAACGAAAAAGTTGGTTGAATTGGTAATAATTGAGTTTTTTAATTAAGCTTATATAATTAAGGCAATGATTTCAAATTTATTAAATATATTTAATAAATATAAGTGGGGCATATACGGTTATTTAAATGGATAACTGAACGGGTGACTGTGCGGTTATATATCAAATCACTACCCGTCCTATTTAAAGCGGATATGACATTTTCTTCCGCTCCCAGTTTCCACTACCCGTTTCATTATCCAATAACACTTTAAACGGGGCGGATAATCAATATTATAATCCCTAATTATCGAATAAATCAAGATTCATGGACATATTTTGCCTCTTTGTGTATATTATTTATCAAATGTTACAAATTATGATGATCCAATTTTGCCAAAACATAAAAGTTAGAGAATAAATATGCCACCACAAATTTTGTGGTAAAATTTGACAAAACTACTAAAGTTTGTGGAACAAAGATATCATTTTCTCAAATAAAATATATCTTTTGTGTATTTCTTGAAACAATGCATTAATTTTTTAGAAATTATAATGTAAATTAAGAATAGAGTGCTAATGGAATAATAAGTTTTATTATATCAAATTCAATATTTTGCATATAAATAACTTTTCAATTTGTCTGAGAACACTCATCATTTTTTATTCCTGGGTTTTCTACATAATAAAAGTATAATTTGCTATTAGTATAGAAATACCACCATTTTAAGTTTAAAGGCTCATAATCAAGACAAGTTAGTAAGTTTCATATATTTATATAATTTCCGATCGTCGAACGTCTAATTTGACAAACCCCATTTTTAACACTTGATTTATCTGGCAACAATTATCTATCATTGAAAGTTGATGCTGAAATGAAATTTTCCAAAGAATAAGAATTTATTAGAATTAAAAATTAACTATTTGCAACAATTTTTATTAATTGTATTTTGATCATCTAACTTGAGAGCAATTTATAAAATCTAAAAGTTATAGCTTGAGAGTTCAATTATTTGGTATAAAGTTATTTAATGTTTAATAAAAATGTAAATGTACATTTTTATTAAATTTTAATACTCACCAAAATATTGTGAGGCATTAAGTTCAAAAGTGATGACATGAAGGCAGTGATCAGTTAGATCATGAAGAAATGCAACCTATGATAGGANAATTATGCAGTCAGCCCTTTTTCGCGATAATATTGCACTCAGCTCCCAAAATCCGCGATAATTATGTAGTCAGCCCGTTTTCGCGACAATTTACTCTTCGGCCCTGATTTCCGCAATAATATTGCAGCGGTCCTCCGAATCCGTGATAATTCTTCTCTTAATCCCGTTTTTCGCTATAATTCCTCCTTGCTCCTGATTTTCGCGACAATTTTAAGCAGTTTTCGATTCTCGCGATAATCCCTATTTCTCTCGATTTTTCTCACGTTTTTGTGTCAAAATGACCCTTATTTTCTCATCCCACTCCTATTTATAGGTTTCTCAACTTGACCAAATGACCCTTTAACCCTTCCTTCCAAAATTCCCCCTTCTTATGTTAATTTACAAAACTACCCCTCATTACCTTTTCTTAACCCTACCCCTCATTACATTTTCTTAACAAGAATTAATACGAGTCTAACCTGTCCGAGTTCTCTCTTTGTGCCGTTTTCCGGTCGTTACAGTGCAGATGGAAACTGGTAAGATTTTACTCTTCTTTTACAAAGTGTTTATATTGTTCTTTTTTCTCAATATGCATTGTTCTTTTTTCCAGACTTTTTTCTGTGGGACAGGCAAAGATGGTGACTCTTTTCTAGTGGAATGGAATGAAAGTGAAGGCGCGATAAAGAGAACATATACGGGGTTTCGAAAGAAGTCTGCTGGTATTATTCAGTTTGATACAACTAAAAATCACTTTCTGGCAGTAGGCGAAGACAACCAGATCAAATTTTGGGATATGGATAATGTCAACGTACTGACTGTTGGAAGAAAACCTTCCTTATCCGATCAGAGTCGATCTGGATTCAATCTTCGATCAAGAGATAGATAATTTCAGCGTCTTTCTCTTGTAAGATAACTTGTCTTTAATTTGGATGATAAGCCCTTGATTTTTACGAGGAAACCGGAGTAAACCCGGAGAAAAACCTCGGGATCGATTCTCGATCCAATTCACTAACCCTTTTAGTTTGTTACAACGCTACACAGGCGCAATTACAGGTGCAGAAAAGGGAAANTAAAAAGTTCAATTCGCGTTAGCCTAACGCGAGCTTCTTTCTGCTCGCGTTAGGCTAACGCGAATCGCGTCAGCGTGACGCGAGCAGAAACATCGCTAAAACAGAATGTAAACCTCGTAATCGTGATTGGCTAAATCGACCTCCTTTTGGCGGTCGATTTAGCCAATCGCGATTACAAAAAAAACGTTTTTTTTAAAAAAATTATTTTGGCAAACGCGACTCGCGTTAGACAATCGCGAACTGCGAAAAAAATACAGTTCGCGATTGGCTAACGCGAATGGTGGTAAAATTACTACCCCGTACCGGATGGTTGGTATTTTCCGCGAAACTCCCTCTTTTCTAGTGGAATGGAATGAAAGTGAAGGCGCGATAAAGAGAACATATACGGGGTTTCGAAAGAAGTCTGCTGGTATTATTCAGTTTGATACAACTAAAAATCACTTTCTGGCAGTAGGCGAAGACAACCAGATCAAATTTTGGGATATGGATAATGTCAACGTACTGACAACCACTGATGCAGATGGTGGTCTCCCCGTAAGTTTTTCATGCGATTTCTCATTAGCATTTGTCGCTTTTCATTGCGATCAGGAATTTTGTCTGAAGGTAACTTTGTTTTCAGAGTCTTCCTCGGTTGAGATTTAATGCGGAGGGGAACTTACTAGCAGTTACTACAACAGACAATGGAATCAAGATATTAGCCAATGCCAGTGGCAGGAGATCCTTACGCTCTGCTGAATCTCAGCCTTTTGAAGCATTAAAATCCCCTATGGATGCAGCAGCCATTAAGGTTCTTTGATTTTGCACTAAAAATCTATTGCACTTTCGTTACAAACTGTTTCTCATATTTCATAGGTTTCTGGTTCCAATATTGGAAATGCTACTCATGTAAGTTGTAAAGTAGAAAGAAGCTCCCCCGTACGGCCTTCTGCTATCCTCGTAAGTTGTGCNCCATGAATGCTTCCCTGAACTTCGCCCATGGAATCGGGCCTCCCTTCAGCAAGGATGCCGATACACTTCCCCACCAGCGGGCGGTACTCCCGTCGAACCATAATGGTGCCAGTCCCGATCTCATCTCAACCGGTGCCTCCACCAGGTCGAATTTTCTTCCAGTCGAATCATCCATGCTTTCGCATCCTCCGCCTTACCCCCCGAGAAGCTGGTCATTCCCGCTTTCTTCAATGCTTCGTTGTAGTACATGCGACCTTTCTCCCTTGCGTATCCCCGGGTGTCGTCTATATTGCCCGTCCCCCTGCCCTGGCCTTGCATCACAGTGTTCACCAACGTTGTAGCCATGGTTTGGAATATGTCTCTCAAGTTGTCCTGGCTAATGGCAGTAGGGGTGCTTGAGTCCATGATTGGGGTTTCAGGCGTCGGTGCTTGCTCTGAACCTTCACTTTGTGTCCCTTGGTTGCCTCGTGCTCTAGTTCTCGGTGCCATCCTGAAAATTGCCTATTAGTTCCATATCCCTCTATTAATGCTCTTCTACTACTAGTTATTTTTCTATTGCCTATGGTCGATCGTCCTCTAAGACTTAGGTCACGCTCCTATGTTGGCTTCAGATCGTCTCAACACCTATATAGTGTCGAGAAATGGCTCCGATACCATTTCTAACGACCGTAAATCCGGCCTTAACAAGGTCTATACGCAAGCGAAATGAAAATAAACATTTAAATTAAAACATCACTTAAAGCCGGGGAATATCATCGTTTTTTTTTTCAAAATACAACTAGCTAATTACAAAGCAACGAAATAGAAAGGGTGACTCGTACAGTGGACGATCGACGACCTTACTCCAATGCCACCTAAGCCTCCGGTCCTCCCCCTACAAAGTCTGTAAAACGGTCATAGTCTATTAAAGAAAGCTTCAGTATAATAAATTAATTAGCAGATTTTATCTTTTTCACTTTCCTTCTTTTATTTTACTTATTCATTTTATCATTTCCTCTCTTTTATACTTCCTCTCCCTAGTCTTTCTGGTTCTCTACTGTGGTCGTTTTTTAACATGACCGACAACATGTCTCGCCCAAACCAACCGTTAGCTGTTAGTTGACTCGACGAGAATATATGCTTTCCTTCCCCGGATAGGGTCCGAGCGCTACCCCGCTCCTATCCGGTTCCGTTCGGCTCTGTAATGCGCACAATCCTGTTCCGGAGAACTCATGTATCCCTTCCTCGGACATGCCCTACCTGTGGCTGACCGTGCTCATGAACACGATGCCGGGTTTGGTGTACTCACCTCACCCCGAGACTTCTGTTTTTATTCACGCTCCTCTCGATTCGATTTAGTGTTCTTTTAAGCTGTTAACTATTAACCTTCTTTTAATTTACTATGTTTACTCCGCTTACCTGATCGTCCTATCGCCTGTTGTTCCTCGTATTCCCGGTAATTTACGTTTCGGTCCTTGGTTTCCGTGATAATCTGCACAAATATTCGCTTTCGCAAGAATTGCACCACAGCCTCGAATTTCGTGACAATTTACAAGCCGATACCTGAATTCGCGATAATTATGCTGTCAGCCCCTTTTTCGCGACAATATTGCACTCCGCTCCCAAATCCGCGATAATTATACATTCAGCCCTTTTTCGCAATAATAATGCACTCAACTCCCAAAATTCGCGATAATTATGCAGTCAGCCCGTTTTCGCGATAATTTACTCTTCGGCCCTGATTTCCGTGATAATATTGCAGCTGTCCTCCGAATCCGCGATAATTCTTCCCTTCATCCCGTTTTTCGCGATAATTCCTCTCTGCTCCTGATTTTCGCGATAATTTTTAAGCAGTTTTCGATTCTCGTGATAATCCCTATTTCTCTCGATTTTTCTCACGTTTTTGTGTCAAAATGACCCTTATTTTCTCATCCCACTCCTATTTATAGGTTTCTCAACTTGATCAAATGACCCTTTAGCCCTTCCTTCCAAAATTCCCCTTCTTATGTTAATTTACAAAATTACCCCTCCTTATATTTTCTTAACAAGAATTAATACGATTCTAACCTGTCCGAGTTCTCTCTTTGTGCCGCTTTCCTGGGTCGTTACATATAGGCTTCTGGAATGCAGGATCGGAAACCTAGCATATCAGCTGAAGCTTCCGGAGGAAATTGGGGGAATACACAACGTGTTCCATGTATCCCAACTGAGGAGAAGGGTGACTGAAGGGATCCAAGAATGTGTGGGGGAACCCATAGAGATAACCCCGGAACTAACGTACGAGGAAGTCCCAGTAAAGATCCTAGGCAGAGAGGAAAGAAGGCTCAGAAACAAACAAATCCCCATGGTGAAAGTACAATGGTCTAATCAAGAAGAGACGGAAGCTACATGGGAAACGGAACGAGAAATTAGACAGAGAGAGCCGGAGTTAATGGAAGATTGGTACGCACGAGTTTCGGGACGAAACTACAAATGAGTTGGGAAGGATGTAATAGCCGAGAAAAAGGTACGATGAAACAAATAGTAGGGAATGTAGCGGTAAAGTCTAGACGAGAGATAATGAGAGATATGGGAACGAAAGAACGTAAAAGGGAACGAAAAAATAGAAAAGTAAAGAAAAGTAAAGAAAAAGATAAAAGAGGGGTCAAAAGCAAAGGAATGAGGAGTCAAAGTGAGAATTAGAAAAGTTAGGAAGTCTATAAATAGGGGTGAGGAGGCCCAAAAACGAGTTAATCATCATTAAGACCCGAAAATTTGAAAATTCCCGCAAAGAAGGAAATTATCGCGGATTTCCCATGCATGCATTTTTATCGCGGATTTTTGGATGAACATATTGTCGCGGATTTTCTGTTAAGAGTAAATTGTCGCGGAAATTGAACATGTGTAAATTATCGCGGAAATCGTGATCAGTGCAGTATTATCACGGATTTGATGATGAAGAGAATTATCGCGGATTTCCTTGGTGAAGAGAATTGTCGCGAAATTTGGTTCCATGAGTAAAATTATCGCGGATTTGGAGTTTCAGCATAGAATTATCGCGAATTTCAAGGAAAGAAGTAAATTATCGCGGAAATACTAAGTTTAAGTGTTTTCGTCGCGTCGCGACGTCGGATCGTGGGAGGAAAGGAACACGTAAGGTCTACGGTAACCACATAGTTAACAATAGGATAAAAACGTCGAAATTCGAGTAACTGAAACCTATTACGAAATGCAGGAAAGCGCGGAAAGAGTATAGCAAGCGAAAGTAAACGGTAAGCGGAGTGAACATAATATAGTAAGGGAAGGTTCAGACTTAGGGAATGGGATTGGGTTAATAAAGAAGGAAGAAAGGATACGAATGAATGAGATAAATGATAATAAGACTCGGGGTAAGGAAGGATGGACCGTCCGACCGAACCCGGCATCGTGCCTAGTACACGATTCGCCAAAGGAAGGGCATGCCTGATAAAGGGAACGATAAGTTCCAAAGAGGAAAAGATAAGTACGAAGAAGGCAAAACGGATCCGGGTGGAAAAAGGGGTAGCGCCCAAGTACCCACCCGGGGATGGGAAGCATATGGCCAGTCGAGTCATCCAACAGCTAACGGTTAGCTTGGGCGGGACATGCACCGAGCATGTTAATCTCGGAAACAGAAAAGTTAATGAATGATGGAAATGATAAGGGTAAAAGAAGAGGGAAATAAGAAAACGGTTAAGTGGAATGGTTCATGTGTGCGTGTACCGTGTAACTAAGAAGTGAAAAGATAATGTGTAGTGTGTGTGAAGTTTCCTTTAATAGATTGTGACCGCTTTACAGATTTTGTAGGTGACGCAGAGGAGATATGATAGGGACGGGGGAAGAAGGTCGTCGGTTGTCCGGTGATAGAGTCCAGTCCTTTGGAGAATACTCTAAATTATGTTGTCGTATTTTCATGTTTCGAACTATGTTTTAAATTTGCATTCGAATATTTCGGTTTTAATTATCCTATTTTAACAAAACAACTAGGCCCAAATTGGGGGCGTTACATCCCCAATGTAACGACCCCAATTTGGGCCTAGTATTTCCGCGATAATCTACTTCTTCCTCGAGATCCGCGACAATTCTATGCCGGAATCACAAATCCGCGATAATCTTACCTTCGGTCCGAATTCCGCGATAATATTGCACTTGCCACGTTTTTCGCGATAATATTACACTAGGCCCAACTTTCTGCGATAATTTGCTCAACACGTTTTATCCGTGATAATTTGCTCTTCGATCCGAATTTTCGCGATAATATTACACTGTCCAACTTTCCACGACAATTTGCTCTTCACAAAAATCCGCGACAATATTTCATTACGCAAAATCCGCGATAATAAATGCCTGCAGGGAAATCCGCGATAATTTCCTTCTTCGCGGGGATTTTCGAATTTTCGTGTCTTAATGATAATTAACTCGTTTTTGAGTCTCCTCACCCCTATTTATAGACATCATAACTTTTCTAATTCACACTTTGACCCCTCCTTCCTTTGCTTTTGACCCCTCTTTTATCTTTTTCTTTACTTTTCTATTTTTCGTTTCCTTTTACGTTCTTTCGTTCACGTATCCCTCATTATCTCTCGTCTAGACTTTACCACTACATTCCTTACTATTTGTTTCATCGTACCTTTTTCTCGGCTATTACAAGTAGCCTTACTTAATGGCCTCACGAATCATCATTATGCTCTTGTAGTCCATGATCAATTCCTGCTAAATTTGCGTTTCAGATTTCATGCTCGATGCCAATTTTCTTGGAGCACAAATCATGTTTCTTCACTAATGTTATTTCTGTAAAAATATTTGCAGGATTGTGATCTACATGTACCTTTTCCAACATTATTTCCTTGGTAAACACATCGTCTCTGATCCAATGCAGTTTGATATCCACATGCTTTGTGTGAGACTCGAAATATCTAAAACTTGAACCAATGATTAGAAATGATATTTATTGAGTAATTTTGATTAGGATAGATAAGGATAGGCATAAATGAGCAAGGTAAATGTAACTAAAGCATGGAAAGACAAGAGACAAGAGATGAGTTGGTAGTGTTTCTTGTTTCTCTTGAGGTGAAGCATGGGGAAACATTGAGCTCTTGGACTGTGGTGATGCTTAAGACATAGGTCATGGAGGGGTTACCAAACCTTATTTCTGGCAACGAAAGAAAAAAAAGTGTGGTTAATTATGTGTGAATTATGACTCTTGATAAATAGTTGTTTAATTTCTATATGAAATCATGTGTATTTGTTTTATTACTTGTTTCTGACCCATCGCCATTACCCCTCTAGGTACTTATGCTGATAATTAGATCGGTGGATCTGCTGTCATTGGAAAAGAGAAACACCATAGAGGTGAATTTTGAAGAAAAACACTATGTAATGGCTTTTAGTTTAGATATGTAAGGTTTATAGATGTTTAAATGATGTTGTTTTGAATGTTGTGTGAGTTAGTGACTTATGTTTTGTTAAATAGACATATTTTGATATATTTGTGTTTTATATGAAATGTTTAAATTGCAATTACATATGGTAAAATGAAAAGAAGTTATAATGAAATGGATGTAGTCATATGTCTTTATAAGAAACATATGGCGTGTCATACTTCAATTGTAGAGTAAAACTCGGGTATGACATTGTTGGTATCGGAGCTTAAGAGAATGGGATTTTAGAAATATAGTTGACAGCTATCTATAGGGAATACTTTAGAAGTCATAGGAATAAGTTATGATTGAGAATATGTTTAAAGCATTGTCTTTATATTAGTTGATGATAGTGGGTGATTAATATATGTTTGCAGAAATAATGGCACCTAAACCAAGGGGAAGACCTCGATATGAGGCAACTCAGGGAGAGGGAATTGAGACAACTGAATTAGGGATAGTGCAAGTTGAACATGATAGACAAGAAATGAGGGACATAGAGAAATGATGACTATGATGATAGAAAATGTGAATGAAATGGCAGTGGTAACGCATAAGTTGGGTGCTACTATTGCTACTCCTGCTCCTGGTATACAAGTAGAGAGTCCAATTATTCCTCCAATTACTCCAGAAACTCGAGACCGTTTTTTGAGAGCTAGGGACTATCATGAAGCGTTGACTAAGGTTGGTATACAAGCTTTCTATGGAGGTTCACCAGAAGAAGCTTATGCTTGGTTATTGCGCCTGGAAGAGAAATTTCAACTTGTTGAGATATGGAAGATATGAAAACCACAGTGGCAATACATTTGCTAGAATATGGAGCAACAAGTTGCTGGAGAAAGTTTATGGCTAGTTTGAATGTCGAGCATATACCATCATGTCATGAATTTAGAACTTCTTTCTTGAATAACTATTCTCCGATTGACTTGAGGGAAGTAAAGATAGATGAGTTTGATAAGTTAACCAAAGGCGAAATGACACTGATGCAATATTTGGTTACATTCCAAGACCTTGGGGGCATGCTCCAAATGTTATGGCCAAGGAAGAGGAGAAGATGCATAAGTTTGTGACCCGTTTGAAAGGGAGAATTAGAATGATGATGGCATTTTGAAGAAATCCTCTTTTCTGAAATGGTTGGTTCATCTGAGAGGGTAGAATCAAAGTTAAACAAGGAAAGGGAAGTGTGAGACAAAAAGAAAAGATTTCCACAAAAACAAAAACAAAACATTAAAGGATTTAGAAGACTAGAAAGACCAAGGCCACAACAGCAAAGACCACAGTTAGGGGCTCCGACTTGTACAATCTGTCAAAGAAAACATTTTGGTGACTGTTGGTGGAAAGCTATGGTTCATTACAATTGTGGAAAGACTGGACACATAGCGCGTGAGTGTCGAGTGAAAAGAATTATACCTGCCGCACCAATGGATAAAGGGAAGCAACAAAAAGGGAAAGTGCGGGTTTTTGCTATTAATAAGGAGCAAGTTGATACTTTAGAAGATATGTCAGTAGGTATGATTCATGTAGATAATACTATGATGTTTGCATTGATTGACTGTGGAACATCTCATTCATTTATTTCCAAGCATGTTACACATTTGTTATCAAGAAAATGAGAAAATATCAAATGAAAAGTAGGAACTTCGGGGGTAGAAGATTGATGTATAGGAAAGTTTATAAGGATTATGAGATTGTATGTGGTAAGCATAACTTCGTTATTGACTTGATGTTGCTGGATATGACCGAGTTTGTTGTAATTTTGGGTATGAATTGGTTACATAAATATAAGATTCAGATAGATTGTAAGGAGAGGAAGATTAGAACATCTGCAACAAAATGTGAATTAGGAAATGCAAACTTAAAGTCAGTTAAGTTGTGTAAATGTTATCTTGTTATGCTTTTAAATGAGAGAGAATATCATGATATTGCAAAGATACCGGTGGTATGTGAGTTTGTGGATGTATTTCCTGAAGAACTACCAGGAGAATTACCATTAAGAAATGTTGAACTAGGAATTGAGTTGTTACCTGGAGTTGAACCAGTTTCAAAATGTACTTACAGAATGGCTCCAAATGAACTTAAGGAATTAAAGATTCAACTACATGAGTTTTTAGAAAAAAGTTACATTAGACAAAGTATTTCTCCTTGGGAAGCAGTAGTACTTTTTGTGACTAAAAAGGATGGAAGTATCACTGTTACGATTACATATAGTTAAATAGGCTCACAAGGAAGAATAAATATCATTTACCTCGAATTCATGATCTATTTGATCAGTTGCAAGGAACCACAATATTTTGCAAATTAGATTTGAAATCGGGATACCACCAACTAAGGGTAAGCTAGGAAGATATTCCTAAGACAGCATTCTTCACAAGATATGGACATTTTGAATGTTTAGTTGTACCTTTTGGTTTGATGAATGTACCTGCAGTTTTCCAGGACTTAATGCGTAGATATTTTCACCTATTTTTTGGATAAGTTTGTCAAATAATGAAGAGAAGCATGGCTTACATCTACGGTTAGTGCTATAGAAAATGAGGGAACACAAATTATATGCAAAGTTTAGTAAATGTGATTTCTGGAGATTTAGTATTGCATTTCTTGGTTATATTGTTTCTGTGGAAGGTGTAAGGGTGAATCTTGAGAAAGTCCGAATCATTTTAGAATGTAACACACCAAAGAATGTAAAGGATATAAGAAGCTTTCTTGGATTAGCTGATTATTACATAAAATTTGTGAAAGATTTTTCTAAGATTGCTAAGCCCCTCATGAATTTTAACAAAGAACAGTGTGAAGTTTGAATGGACTGATAAATGTGAGCAAAACTTTCAGCAATTAAAAAAAATTTTGGTATCAGCCCCTGTATTAGTATTACCACAAGAGGGTAACGATTATGAAACAGTATAGGCATACGTTGCTTTGAAACAGTATAGGCATTACATTTATGGAGTGAAATGTAGAGTATTTATAGATCATAAGACTCTAAAATACTTATTCACTCAAAAAGATTTGAACATGAGACATAGAAGGTGTCTAGAAATGATTGTTGATTATAATATAGACATACAATATTGCCCTGGAAAATAAAATGGGGTGGCTGATGCATTGAGCATAAAAGAATACTCCCAGGTGAATGTTTTATTGCAAAGGAAATTAATGAATGGAATTTCTAAATATTTGAAAGTGATGAATGGTTGATAGCAGCTCTCATAGCTACTCCTTTGATTTTTGAAGAAGTTAAACGTAAACGGAATTTTGATGCAGAAGTACAAAGAATGAAAGATAAAAGTGTTGATGATAAAATTCAATTTATGACAATAAGGTCAAATGGTTGTGTGATGTTTCAGAATTGAATTGTCTTACCAAATGATGAGGATTTGAAAAATATGATTATGCAAAAAGCTCATAGTTCGAGTTTTTTATTTTATCCTGGAAGAAATAAAATGTACACGGATTTAAAAGGAAATAGTGGTGGCATGGGATGAAGAAAGACATAGCTATGTTCTTAGAAAAATGTGATGTTTGTCAAAGAGTATGTTATGGTTCCTTTCTAGGGGTTATCAACAGTCACCGGATTCTGGTCGCAATTAATGATCAAGAATTAGCTTTTATTCGTTGTTTGTGGAGACGACTTGAAATATAGAAAATAGAAGGAATACATACGATTTTAACGTGGAATACCCATTAATAAAGGAAGGAAATAACACGTTGCCTATAGGAGAACCTCCACGACAAATGATTAATAAATCAATGGAAAAGTACAAAGTCCATAAGGGCAGCGGAATGAAAAAAATAATGCCAATGACAAAAAAATGAATAAACAGGCGGTTAGAGTTGAAGGTAATTGGTCTTTTTCAATCTTGAAACATTCCTCTCTTATATAGAGGTGTGCCGTCAATTTTCTCTCCTTGTTTCACGTTAATTCTGTTAATAGATCCTTCAGAATAAGCAATTTCACTTAGAAAGCATGTCTGCCAGGAATGCAATTATTTCCTTAAGAGTGGGTTAACAACCAGCTTGTAAGGAGCTACCCAATCTGCCGTGACCGATCGAAGCTATTGGGACCGATCTAAATCNAAAACCCCAGATAAATCCTCAGGTCCGAACGAGATCGTCATCTTGTCCAAATCTGTCAGTTGGACCATGTTTACTTCCATGAAGCGCCCTTTTTGATGTAACGCCTGATAAGAGCGTTTGCGGGCGCGGTTCGAATCACCGACGCTTTTTCCTCCAGCGATAGTCATAATATTGGGGCCTAAGTTTCCCCATCTTGGTTGGGCATTTTCAAAGTTCAAAATAGGTTGACCCTGATTGGGGCCAACCGGAGGAGGAGGAGGTAGTGCTTGCTGGTTTGCCGGGGCTGGTGGGTAGGCATCATATCCATACCCTTGCTGATTTCTTTGCGGCTGATGCCTAGTCGCCTCCATCTTAGCTTGGGCCGCATCTTTGGTGCCCGGTTTAAGGGTTCTCAACAGGGTAAAAGCTGAACATCAAAGGCCTGGAGGTTTGCAACAGACACTGGAAATTCTGAAATGGAATTGAGATCATATCACAATGGATTTTGTGATTGGGTCGCCTAGAACACCAAAGAAAAATGATGCAATATGGGTGATCGTTGATAGATTAACTAAGTTGCACATTTAATTGCTATGAAAGTTACTTATTCAATCAGCAAGTTTGCAAATTTGTATATAGATAACATAATCAGGTTATATAGAGTGCCTTTGAGCATTGACAGTGATAGAGATCTAAGGTTTACTTCGAGATTTTGGGAAAGTTTACAGGGTGTTCTGGGAATGAAATTATCATTAAGTTCATCATACCATCCCCAAACCAATAGGCAGTCGGAAAGGACTATACAGATTTTAGAGGACATGCTTTCAACATGTGTTATATACTTAAAAGGCAGCTCGGAGTAATATTTAACTTTGGTAGAATTTGCATGCAACAATAGTTATCAAACTAGCATCCAAATGGCACCTTATGAAGTTCTATATGGAAGGAAATGTAGAACTCCATTATATTGGGATGATATTGAAGAAAAATATTTAGTTGGACTAGAACTGATTACTATGACAAAGGAGAAAGTTCAAATAATACGAAAGAATTTAAAGGTTGCGCAAGATAGACATAAAACATAGGCAAATCAAAGGAGAAGGTTATTAGAATTTGACGTGAATGATTTGGAATATTCAGATTCGGCAAGACCAACAAACTGAAACCTCGATACATAGAACCTTTTCAGATCAAGAAAAGAATTGGTAAAGTTGCATACCAATTGGAACTACCAGCGGAATATGCTAACATACTTTATGTTTTTCATGTTTTTCAGCATAGGTTATGTTTAGCAGAACCACAGTACAGATTGGTCGATGAAATTGTTACATTAGAAAATGCATTATCATATGAAGAAAGACAAGTAAAGATTTTAGATACATAACAGAAAGCATTGAGGAATAAGAGTATTCCGATGGTGAAAATGTTATAGTCTAATCACGAGGTAAGTGAAGCAACATGGGAGTTAGAAAATGACATAGCAGAACATTACGCCCAACCCCTAGCTGAGTACATACACTAAGTTTTGGGACAAAACTCTTTTGAATGAAGGGGAGAAATGTGAGACTCGAAATTTCCGAAACGTGGACCAATGATTAGAAATTATATTTATTAAGGTAATTCTTATTAGGATACTTAAGGATAGGCATAAATGAGTATGTTTTGGCAAGACAAATGTGACTAAAGCATGGAAAGATAAGAGACAAAAAATAAGGTAACTTAATACTTAAGTATGATGCTTTAGTTACAAATTATGATTGATTAATCAACTAAACCTTATAAAATTGCAAAAACACGTGGCATAGGCATATAAAATTTGGTCGATGCTGTGGGAAGAGATAAGGATAGAAACAACAATGAAACGAAACAAGGAAGAACAAGATAGGCCAGCAAGGTGTTGTTACCTTTTTAAGTTTAATCTTCGAAATTCTTAGCTAACTAAGTGTGATGCATCAGGGGAAGAAGTATCAAAGGTTTAGGAACAAGATTACAGAGGAACGTCAGCAAGAAAATTAGAGGTTGTTGTGTTTAGAAAACCAGGGGTACCAACATTCGTTCGGTTCGTAATAAAACGAACTCGGTTTGATTTGTTTAAATGGGGGGAACGATTGAATATGAAAGGAAAACTAGGCACAACGATTTAGAGTGGAAAACCCCTCGGAGAAGGGGAAAAAACCACCTGGATAAGAGCAAAAAATGCTCTTAGCCGATTCATTAATCAAACAGTTCATTACAGACATAAGGCTTATGAAAAATGACGAGGGAAAGAAAGCACAGAGAATTAAAGCTGCAGAGTAACAGCCTATTCTTGCGCGTCCAAAAGGTCCTGTCGAGCTTGTCTTCTAGCTTTGTATTTACAAAGGTGGAAACCCGTGTGGATCACGCCATGTAACCGTCTCTGACAAGGTCGTTTTCCCATGCTGGGAAACGTGGTTGGGCCCGAAGTGCTAACTGCGTGAATAGGCCCCAAGCGTGGAACGCATGTGGAGGTCCGGAGCGTGGGATGTAACCGTTTTGGACCGATTTGAAGAGTCGGTCCTCGAGTATTTCTGATTGCGCCTAACTCCAGCTTCGGTCCTGAAATACCAATGGGCCTTCGGGCCGGTTATTTGAAATATGCCAGGATAAGGATCTTGGGACACGCGAGTTCGTCTTTTGTCATTTGGGTTGGTCCAATGCGATTGGGTCTTACCTATTACGGGGTACCGGGTCCTAGAGCCCTCATCAGAGGTAAACGGCATGATTGAGTATGAGATAAGTAACATAAACTGTTTTAGCATATAAGTGATTACTTGACTTGTTGAATTTACTGGTACTTTATACAAACCATTTTTTATACATATCTTACATGGATTTGTTCATCTTTGAGTCTATTTTATGGAAAAAATTTGTGCAACGTAAGGAAGGAAACAAAGAAAATGTTAAATTATATGTTTTAAAGCGTCGAAAAACTGTTTCCTACCTGCAGCACCAGCATTGGTGTTGTATTAGCGATTTTACTGGAGCGATTGAGAGCTCCGAATGATATGATTTTTTCTGAATGATGTAGCCTTATGTGTTGGCTTTCATCTAGAAGTTTGGTATGATTTTATGATATTATTTTGGCTCTCAAATTTGATCTGGTGGGAAGAATGGGCATACTGCATTTTCATTGTTTTACTTGCTGAAATTATTTGATATATGAAAATTTGAGAGGTTGTGGACACACACTTCTGGCAACATGGTTTTACCATGTATATGGCTAATGAACAACCATGCTTGTAGAGAATAGAAAAAGAAAAGTGTACGGTTACATGGTTCATACTTATGATTGTTCGATATGATATGAGAAAAGTGGATGAAAAGGAAAATAAGTTAGTAGCGCTTCTTGTTTCTCTTGAGGTAAAACATGGGGAAATATTGAGCTCCTGAGCTGTGGTGATGCTTAAGCCACGCGTCTAGGAGGGGTTACTAGACCTTATTTCTGGCAAAGAAAGAAAAGAAAGTGAAGGAGCATTGGATTGATGGATCAGGTGTCATTATGAAAGAGAAACACCGTAGAGGTGAATTTGGAAGGAAAACACTATGTGATGACTTTTAATTTAGATACGTATAGATTGTAGATGTTTAAAATGATGTTGTTTTGAATGTTATGTGAGTTGATGACTTATGTTATGTTAGATAGACATATTTTGATATTTATGTGTTTTTTAAGAAATGTTTAAATTGTAATTACATATGGTAAAGTGAAAGGAAGTTAAAATGAAATGGATGTAGCCTTATGTCTTTCTTAGGAAATACATGGCGTATCATACTTCAATTGTAGAGTAAAATTAGGGTGTGACACTTTGTCCTAACATGGAAAACCGAATTCTTTGCAAGCTCAAGTGCACTTTGGCTATCACACTATGCAAAGCATGTCTTAAAACATTGAGGCCAATTTCAGACACCAGTCTCCTCAACCAAATGAGATCCTTAGCAGCCTAAATCATGGCCACATACTCGGCCTCTGTTGAAGACAAAGCAACAATCTTTTGCAGCATCAATTCCCATGAAATAGCAGTTCCTCCTTGGATTGAGACATAACCAGAGGTGGACTTCCTAGTATCATGGTCACTTGCAAAATTAGAGTCACAAAATTTGCAAGTCTTAATTAAGTTTCCACTCCAAACATCAAGCATCTTCCTCTTGTTCCTTTAAGGAATCTTAGTAACCATTTCGCTGCTTCCTAGTGTTCCATACATGGTTCAGCAAGAAACCTGCTCATTACACCTATTACAAATGCTATATTCTGGCTGGTGCACACCATTAAATATATAATGCTTCCAACCAAGGAAGTCAAACTGGTCGGTACTGTTCGTATCGGTCTTGACCGATACGAGCGATTTTTCCTATATATCGGTGGTATACAGATGATATTTCGGAATATCGATGTACCGGTCATAACCGATATTTTACCGGTATGACCAGTTTACCGGGCGGTATACCACCGGTATGACTACCATGCTTCCGACCAAAGATGAGTATGGAACAAACTGCATTCTTTCTGTCTAGTTTTTCAAATTTTTTCCACTTTCCTTGTTGAGTTTAATCCAAGGCTCCAATGGAGTGTGGACATCATTTGCTTCACTCATATTGAATTTATGAAGTAGATTATCTACATAACGCTATTGATGAAGGAATATATCTTGTTTTTATTGTCTCTTTCAACTGTCATCCCTAGGATTCTCCTTTTTGGACCAAGATCTTTCATTTCAAGTACCTTGGAAAGTTCTGTCATGAGCTCATTGATCAGCTTCATATCAAGTCCAACCAATAACATATCATCCACATATATCAAAAGAATAGTGAAGCTGCTGCGTCCTGGATTTTTAACATAAACACAATTATCCTCTTGTGTTCTTATGAACTGATTTTGTTTCATGAAGTTATCAAACTTCAAATACCATTGTATCGGTGCTTGCTTAAATCCATGTAAGCTGCTTATGAGCTTACAGACCAAGTGTTCATTTTCATTTTCAATAAATTATTCGGGTTGGACTATGCATAGCTCCTCCTCAACATCACCATAGAGAAACGTTGTTTTCACATCTAGTTGCTCAATAACAAGATAATCCTTTGCTTCAATGGTCAGAACTGTTTTGATGGAGGTTACTTTAACCACCATAGAGAAGACTTCATCGAAATCGACTCCTTTATATGGCCAAAACCTTTAACAACCGGTCGTGTTTTATGTCTAATGTCATCATTTGCTTCAAGCTTCTCTTTGAATAACCACTTATTTGACGAGATTAATTCTCAATTCCACATCTACTATTTAAAAGTTTAATTGGTAAGAGAATGGTAATAGTTCATTTAAGCTAGAATTATACTCCGTTCAAATTTATTACTCAATCAAAACAAATACAGTCATAAATATTGATGGGTTCTCAGTTAACTTCGAATTGATTTTTGCTTTTTTCAGGAAGTTCCATCAGGATGTTGGAATGCAATATGGCTCCCAGAGCACTTTGGACTTTCTTGTCTCCTTGCATCCTTTCAAAAATGGTAGTAAATACTCCCCTTTAATGCCTTCGGTCACTACCATGTCCTGGTTGTCATTCGACTTCATTTTGCTCTTCATAATGCTGCTGTTTTCGATGTTCTTTGTTTTTTTCAGGGTTGTTTGTTGTGTTCCAGAGGATATGACGATAGTGTTGCCTCCCCAGAAGTACTCATATGCATTAAAGGAGGCTGATGGCATCAGGGAACGTGACGAAGGGATCACCCGTGCCACAGATGATCGTGCCAGGGGCTTTGGGATTATGAAGTTCTTCTCTGCTTCAGTCATAACTCTGGGATTTTTAACTACGGAACTGTGTATAGTTATCGTCTCACTTGGAAGAGCGTTCAACTTCTTGCTGGCAAATGAAGCTTCCCCCTTTTGCTCCTCTGCCACCTCTTCTTCAGTATTTATGGGACGGACCAGACTCAATACCAGACGTCCATTTGGGCGCTGCACAACAAAATTGTTTCTTGGTTGCTGCAACTCACCCTCAAGCACCAGCCTGCCATTTTCCCGGCGGGATTGCATAAGCAGCATTGTACCATCTCTACCATAAATAGATGGCAGTGGCGGAGGGAACAGCTTATTAACTGACTTCTTACTATTAGCAACCTGGGCTGTGGCTAACATTTTCATGTCTTTTTTGTCTTGGTATTCCTTAAGACTGGATGAGCATGAAGAGCAATAGAAGCTGCATTTAGAGCCATTTTCTGAACCAAGAGTCTCAGTACAAATGTCAAGGCTCTGTTCGTCCATATTTACTGGTGGTCGTTTAAGCAGTGGATGAACATAAGGAGGAAGCCCAGAATTATCACTCTTATGCTTGATGAGATTCAGTGAACCCCAAGCCTCTGTTTTTTGTTTCTCTTTCTCTTGTTGAATATTCCTCCATACATCATCTTGAGATAAGTTTTTCTCGCATTCTTCTTCACTCTCAGAGCTACAAGAACTATAAGCTTTCTTCACTTGTGAGAAGAAGCAATTTTGTTGAAGCCAATTGTTTGATGACATATCAGCGGAAAGAGTTCTTCTAATGGAAGATCCATTTCTCGTTCTTTCTTCCGCAAGAATGGCTACAATTCCTTGCTTCAATGGTGTCATCTCCTTCATGATAAGTTGATGATGATGAGCTGCATCAACAAGCCAAAAAATGAGATTATATTAAGATTCAAACAGATACACAGTCGTAATAATTAACTATCAAACTATGCAGCACCTCAATGAGGAGAGACTAGAGAGCGAGTATCCTGAAAATGCAAGTAAATGTGGTGAGAATGGTATGGATATTTAAGAAGCCTGAAAATGGATGCTGGGACCCTACAGCTTACACCACCATGAAAAGCCTCTTTTTTAAAATATACGAATTCATTCATTATATGGGTGAAAGTCACTATTCATCTTAATTCTTTCCAATAAATTAATTTTCATCATATATATTTGCAAGATGAAATAGGACACAATTGTTGTATTTTTTGTTGAATTTTAGTCATGGCTTGTTAAATAATCCGACAAGTTTATACAAAACAATTAAATAATATCGGTCCGAAACAATTTGAGTGGTACAATCGGTATACCGATCGATACCAAAATAAATAATATTTGTTTTTTAGGATCGTACACAAAAAATCTGAAAATCGGCATTAATATCCAGTAGTGGGTGGTATAAAAAAAATATCGATACTTGCTAGTATTTAACGTACCTGACGGTATACCGTTTAATATGAAAATATTAATATATTCACCGTCACACCCTTCACTTTAAATATGAGTTTTTAGAAGAATTTTAATAATCGGTTTTCACCGTTTGTGATTTAACGGTAAGTTAATGGTAAGTGACGAAAATATAACAAATTGTATAATAATTGTGACTAAAATAGCAATTAAAAATAAATAGGATGAAAAACAAAAATTGAAACTTTAAATATGCCAATTATATTTTCCAAGGCTACTCATGGTAGTCATATCGATGGTATACCGCCCGGTATATCGGTCATACTGGTAAATATCGGTTATGACCGGTACACCGATATTTCGATATATCACCGGTATTCCACCGATACATAGGAAAAATCGTTCGTACCGATCAGGGTACCGACCGGTTTAACTTCCTTGAGGCTGCTAACAAACCAAGTCTCCCATGTACCTAAAAGTGGTGTTTGGGTGCATTTTATTCATTAATTCTACTTAATCTTTTTTTATTTTATTTATTAAACATTCACCTACAAATTAAATCTTTAATAACGAATGACATAATACTTTGTTATAACTCTAATGATATGTTATTTGGATTTCTGGAACCAAAAGATTGGGGCTGTGGCAAAACGTAGAATTCATTCTTCTTGTTTTTAAGAGAAAAATGAAAACGAAATGTTTATATTTAAAATTTTAACGGATAAAACATTGATATGTAAAACATAAATATGCAAATATAAAATACAACAAAAGTTAAATTATTGAAATCAAATAAAACCACCAGTTTCTAGTTTCTCATGTTCAAACAACCTATGAAGAACCAATATCATATTAATATTGCCAAACAATATGCATCTAATTCATGTTCATCTAATGTTAAACTTGTCATCTTAGTATATACGAACCATCAATTTTATCCACCTTATTACTATTAACATTGGCGAATCAAAAAGAAATCGTGTATTAATATGCAAAGGGTGAATTTTGTACATTTAAGAATGATATGAAATGTAAAACAAAAGAGATACAAATTAAAGAGACAAAAATATAAAGGATTAATAAGGAGTGTCACGTTACGTATAGGAATAAGACTAGTGGATAATGTTGCATAAGGAACAAAGTTGTTGAATTTTGTGGGATAAAAAATAAAAGAAATGGCTTAATAAGTAAGCAATGGAATAATCGCTTTGCATGATAGCTACTCCTCTTTATTTCTATCAAATAAATAAATAAAAATACAATAGTGTTTCATTTATATGGCTATTTTGGGGAAATAATGTATATCGAAAAATCGAATATTGTTTTAGAGCGAGTAGCGGACGTCGTCCGCGGAAAGCTGACGTGGACAGCTATAGCAGACGACGTCCGCGGAACACGTAAGCTCCCGAAAAAAATTCGCCTCATGTTTTGGAGTCCGAAAAAAATATTCTAAATTTAGGTACAATTTAGTTTTTAGTAATTTAAATATTTTATTATTTATATTTTAATTTATTTATTATTGTCAATTGCTAGTTTAAATTTAAATATTGTATTTTTGAATTATTATTATTATGTTTTGTACATTATTGTGTAATAGATATGGAAGGTGATAGACCACGTGCTCCCATAAACGGAAGTGTCCTACATCATCAGAATCATCACATTAGTAGGAACATTATAAATGGAGAACATGGTTCGATGATCCAGTATAAGCATGGTGATTATTATTTGAGTAGGCTGGTAGAGTTAGATGCTAGAATATCTGCGTGCTTGATACGGTGGGGGTTTTATGGAGTATTCAAGACGATCTGTATCAAGCTGAATAATCATTTGTTGACTGCTATGGTGGAGCGGTGGCGACCCGAGACGCATACATTCTTGCTCCCGATGGGCGAGGCAACAGTGACACTACAAGATGTGTCACTCATATGGGGAATGCCCATATTGGGCAATGTTATCACTAGTCCACGACCCAATAGGAATGTTGGAGAGTGGAAACAGTATAGCACTGCCGTGTTCGGGTGGACTCCTAGAGACGAGTTCATTAGTTATCCGAATTTCAGTTTACGTGGTCTGGGAGAGTATGTGTTGGAACGAGCAGCTCTGCCATTTGAGTCTGATGATGAGGTCTTATGTTTTGCTCGGGCTATCTGTCTCCTCATAGTGGTTTCGATTTTGTTACCGAATAATAATGGTGACCGAGCAAAACTCATCATGATAGACCTCTTTAGAGATGATGATGAGATGACAGGACTTAGCTGGGGATCGGCCGTACTTGCGTACTTATATCGAGAACTATGCAAGGCTTCGACCGGTCTCGTGACAGTAGGTGGAGCATTCCGAATTGTACAGGTGTGTCAACATTATACAAACTTAATCTCATATCAATAGCTAATATAATATTGTTTATGATTTTCAGCTATGGGCGTGGTCCAGAATTACGGCTCTAAAGCCGGTGTTCATGTACCGCTTCCCGAATGAGTCCTTCGACCGACGTAGTTACCAGTACTACGGTTGGAGGTTTGTATTTCATTATTTATTATTTTTTATAATAATTTAATTTAATTTAAATTATTTCTTTTACGGGGAGTTTAACGGTCGTCTGGACCATACGAACACGGCGCACAATGCGCTAAGGGTTTGTCGAGATGCACTAGATGCAATTGGGAGAGGAGAGGTACTGTAATAAATAATGACTTATACAAATTATTTTGTGTGTTTGTTAATGTATAATTTTCAGTTCATATGGAGGCCATACACGGAAGGTGACCTAGAGCACGCTGATGCTAAGACCACTGCGGCATGGCGTTACACGGGGCCAATTTATTTTTCGGCCACGTGGAACACCGTCACCCCGATCGTGTGGCACGTCAACTCGGAGGTGTCCTCTCCATTCCCGGACCAGCAGAGGATGCAGGGCTCCTAAGGCTCTTGCATTCTTATAACTCCGAAAATGGTCAGGATTGGGTCAGTATCCATGCCAGATGGATCGATATGTGGGACTACCTGTTCGAGCACTTGTTCGTGGACGGAGCTAATGTGTCAGAAGACACATATTTTGCGTGGTATTGTACATATGGTATACCACATTTAGCCGTCCGATCGAACGAGGAGACCGGTTGGAGAGGAGGAACAGCAGAACCCATGGCCCGAGTGGTAATTTGATCCGTTTGTGTTGCATTGTGTTACATTTGTGTTATTTTGATCGGTTTTTTTTGTTTGCAGGCCACACAGTTGGACGACTTTGCGGGAACGCATCTACGGGGGAACGCAGAAGCTATCCATAGACTTAGGGAGATACAACATTTTGCTTTCTCCCAGATCTATGGGTACTTACCTTCCCCCCACTACACGTCGTCTGGCATGGGCTTCTTGCCTCCTATGTAGCCATCTCCGATGCCTCGAGTTATCCATATAGAGATCCACCGTCTCGTCATCCTGGACATTTGCCAGCTCAGTACCAGACCCCGCCATACCCACGAGGGCCTACTCCCAGTGAACCGCCGAACTAACCCACTGCCATGGTCCACTCTCCGTGAGGTTCCACTAATGCCCTCTTCCGATATTTCTTCGTCACCATGTTCCTCGTCTGGGGAATCGGGCTCGGTGTCATTATCAGACCTTCCTCTTGACCACCAGAAGTCGAACCAATGTCGTCATAATATGTTGTCCATTCAGGATCCATCTCTATGATTACTACATGTCGAATACACAATATCAAATATTACAAGTGAATAATAAATATTCAAATAATTAAAACATTAACGAAATTCAACAAAAATAGGATTCGATTATACCTGAAATCTGTAGTCACTGAACACTTCAATTAATGTTATATGTGTTGTTTGATATGAATTTGTGTTGAAATACAATCTATATATATATAAACATAAATATTGATTGACAAACGTGAAAATTGAGTGTCAATAACTATAGCGGACGTCGTCCGTGGACACGTCAGCTGCCCACGTGTTCCGCGGACGACATCCGCTATAGCTGTCCACATCAGCTTTCCACGGACGACGTCCGCTACTCGCCCTAAAACAATATTCGATTTTTCGATAAGCATTATTTCCCCAAAATAGCCTCATTTATATGATTTTGTACGTTGACTTTGGTTTTTTTAAGTATTATAGTTTGAGTGGTGTTTATAGGTGATCCATTATTTAAAAATAGGGTAAAGAGCATTTTCAAATGTTTAAAATTGTGTAAAAATTAGAGGTGAGCATTCGGTACCAAATACTGAACCAAACAAAATATTGAAATACCGAATACCAAATTATCAACAAATACCGAACCAATCCAATATTTTTTTGGTACCGAACCGAAATACCGAAAAAATTTCGTTATTTTGTTATTGGTACCAAAATATCGAAATTAAAGCACCTAAAAAATAATCATTAACATCTCATGTATATCTTAAATCAAATACATATAAAAATATCTTAAAAAGAATGATTGAGACATTGATTACATTGTTGCATCCATATAATATAACAATCTTTAATTCTTCAAGTTTAAACTCCAATATAAGTGTAGATTGTTATAAAAGTTTTGAAATCAAATATAAAAATAATTAATAGTTTATTCGTATGGAATCTAAATTACTATTCTCAAACTTATATTGTTCGTACTGATCTTCATTAGTATCATAAGAAGGTAGTCTGCGAAGCCAATCTTTAGTGCATATAAATGCATCAACACTTTTCGAACTCAAAAAACTTCTATAAAAATAAATAACTTTATGAGAAACTTCAAACAAATGGCATCTCGATAGATTAATATATCAAAAGTCGATATCAATAATTGAAAGACTCATGGCTCAATTAAAATTTTTAAAGTATATAAATATGTAAACTAATTTGGTAATTCGGTATATACCAAATTTTTATTATTTTTACCGAATACTAAAACAAATTTCATATTTCATAAAAATAAGTATCAAACCAAATACCAAATACCGAATAACAAATACCAAATACTGAAATAACAAAATTTCGGTATGGTATTCGATATTACAAAGTTTTTGCTCACCCATAGTAAAAATCACCTGAAGTTGTTATAATTAGTATTATTTTCACCCTCACACTTTGAAAAGTTATAAATAACATAAACATCTAATTTAATAATTGCATAGATGATCCTAGATATCCAAAATCGATTATAATTGATTGAATTGTTCGTCATTGACTGAGATTTGACATAATTGAGCCTCATTTCTTTTACAAATGCTGAGAGGCCCTGTTTTTTATCAATTTATATTTGGTCCCTCAAAATAATAAACCATTCATAATTGGCATGTTGAGTATTAAACACGTATACAAACGACCTCGATAGATTAAGTTGAACTTTGGAATAAAGCAAAAGAGAAAACAACGATACAAGAAATTTAACGTGGAAACTCGGGATGACTAAAAATCATGTGACATATCGAAAGGCCAAATTCACTATAACTTGAGGAGAATACAACACACATACGAAGAGGAAATTTGGAATACAAGAGATGATAACAATGAACTCGAATGTCTCTTTACGTAGATGAAGTGTTTGAGATAATTAAAACAACTTACAAATATTCATAATATTGATTATATCTTCATATATGATTTTCCATAATCAAATCATATATATGCGTCCATATATACTGATTTGATATGACATTGTTTCCTTAAATATCTCATTCCATAACTGACGGCATCATAGACCATTGTGTCCTACCATCTCTCAGTTCGATCCTCGACCGATTGCCTCAATCTCATATCTTCGGATCGATACTTTTGTCACCTTCAGTATTACGTGTTTTGGTCCTCGACCGATCAACAACAATACCGACCGTCCACTAGTGCGCCCGATTCACAACAACGTCGACTGCCATCCAAGTGTGACCTATCAACAATGAGACTAATATCCACACTTAACATGACACTATATCTAATTTCTTTATTTGTTTTTTGTATATTATTCATTATTTCAAACTCAATATGTGAGATATATTCATATATTGTTGCATCCATATTAAGTCGTTCATATTTGTTCTATTTTATAACCGCTAATGCACCTTTTTTTTATCAAATCTGGACATGGTCAATCATATCGAGACCAAAACATACCTTACTTTGGAAAAAAAATAATCATACTTCAGAGTCAATTATGAATGGTGATATTACCCGGGTATATTCTCTTGTATTTATCCTTACCCGGAGGCTCGTCCAACATGGTTATTGGTATTTTCGGTATTTTCATATCCATATCGGATGGCATTCTCAAGTGGTATTCTGGCAATTCTGGCTTGCTAGCCCCCATATAAAGTCTCTGCAAGCATTTTGAGATGTTTTGGGTCATTTCGGCCCCGGACCGGGCCAGGGGTATTTTCGTCATTTTTCACCCGGGAGTGCNAGTGAGCCCATCCTTTATCAACACAAAGCCGGCCCGGCGTCCCATATCGAGCCATTCCTTGACTGTCAGCCTCGGGATGTCATGTATACGGAAGGCGTCGATAAAATTGGCGGTTAACCCACTCTTTCTGTTGGGTTCCGTGATCTCGAAGACGGCGGGCTCCTCCGCCGGTCTTTTTCCCTTATCCAAGCGAGGCACCTGACTGGTCCCTCCCTCCGAGCAGGCCTCCTGGCGTGTTTCCTCCACCATCGAATCCGTCGGTTGATCCCCACTTATCTCGCCCTCCTCATCATCCCCGATGATATCCACTAAGTTTTCGGCGAAGTCGTACATGCCGTCATCGGGGGTAGGCTCATCAACCGCGTATCCTAATCGCCGAGATAGCGGGATTAGGTCTTCGGGACTCTCAGTAATCGCCGCAGCCGGCTCCTCATTTATCGGCTCGGGATTAGCCACCGTTGCAGCAGGTTGTGGTGGTGGAGGAGTTTCGCATCTTATTTCCCCAGTCGGGGATGCCGCTTCTTGTAAACTCGACGCCAGCTCGGCCGCGGCAGTTCGGTTCCGTGTCCCCGGTGGCGCCTCAAAGATAAGCTCATCATCTTCCGCGAGAAGATCACGGAGGAAATTCAACCGATCCCCCTTTTTGTTTTGATCCTGAGCGGGAGCCATTATGTTATCTGCAAGATACGCAAGTTAAGTGAGAAACGCGAAGTCTGAATTTAAAGACAAGTTACATAAGGTTCCTAAGCGTTGATCCTATCAAAGAAGAATTATTAAATTTAGTCCCTATATGAATATACGGATGAGGTACCTAGCAATTCTCTACTAAAATGGGGGGGGACCGGAAGGAGGTTGAAAGCAACCAAGATCGGAGCGTAAAGTAAGGTCTTCACGGTCCAGTCAGCGCCGACAGACCTAGAGCAGTCAAGGAGCGCCTTCCTCAGAGGTCTCGGAAGGGCCGCCCGGGATTTAGGGCCGTAGGCCTCAGGAAAAAATGGTTCCCCTTCAACGGGGAACCGCCAAGGAAGACTCAAGGGAGAAAGCCTCGTATCCCCCACACCGCTGACAAAGAAGAAATGTCTCTTCCAGTCGTGGTTGGAGTGGGGTGCAGAAAAAGGAAATGGGCTAGTCTTGTGCCGCGGGCGGAAATATATACAATCCTGGGCACCAAAATTGACGACCGCACTGATATAGAAGATTTGGAAGAAAAGATCTATGGTTGGAGGAATACAATTCACCTCCATAAATATTATGAAGGCGACGACAAGAGAGATTGAACTTGGAGTTAGTTGGAAAAAATGAATTTGTAGATGCGAGAGCAATTCTACAAGGAAAGGATGAAGAGGGAAGCGAAGGCCACATTCTAAGTGTTCGAGAGAGACAGTATGGGTGGCGATAGGAGGCGTCAACAGACGGTCGCTAGTTTCAGATTGATATAGCACACAGTCGGAAGGGAAATAATATTGCTCAAGAATAGATCTCCACTTCCGAGAATGCATGCTATGAGGTTGGTTAAAGGACTTAAGAGCTTTAACCGCGGAGTTTTGAGGGCCGAGGGTGTTTTCAAGACTAGCTACCCTCTCGAAAAAATGAGAATTTACAGTTGAAAGGCAAGGAGGAAACGGGGCTGAGATCGAATCGAAACTCCCCGGATTGGATGAGGAGCCCGAATGGTTTGAAGATGAGGTGGCAGAGCCCGAAGATTCGGTGCGATCGGAAGACATTGGTAAATTTAAATTCAAATTTATTTTTTGAAATTAATTTTACAAGTTTTAAGTCCGAGTCGCGACCAGTGGACGATTCGTCGCGAGTGGTACAGTACTCGCGATTGGAGTTATACAGTTATACGATTCGTCGCGAGTAGCATAGTCCTGGTTTAAGTTATACGATTCGTCGCGACTTACTGAGTTTGGTCGCGAGTGGTACAGTAATATGATTCGTCGCGAGTAACACAGTTAGTTCGATTGGTCGCGAGAGCTTGATTCGTCGCGAGAGTTCAGAAGTTCGCGCGAGAGAATGAATTGTGAGGAGCGAGCAGTATATTTATAGGGGCAGAATCCCGAGCCGGAAAATCCCGAAATTTTCACCCGAGCTCAGAATCTGACGTACTTAGTGTCAAAACGATCGTATCGACGAGAGGTTTTCAACCGTGCTATGGATTTCCTCGGCGGGGCCCCAGAACGATAACTGGCTTTCGGGACGAGCTAATGATATATGGTTTACGACTCAGACTCTGAATCTGAAAACCAGGGGACTATTGATATTACCCGGGTATATTCTCTTGTATTTATCCTTACCCGGGGGCTCGTCCAACATGGTTATTGGTATTTTCGGTATTTTCATATCCTTATCGGATGGCATTCTCAAGTGGTATTCTCGCAATTCTGGCTTGCTGGGCCCCATATAAAGTCTCTGCAAGCATTTTGAGATGTTTCGGGTCATTTCGGCCCCGGACCGGGCCAGGGGTATTTTCGTCATTTTTCACCCGGGAGTGCACCGGTCAGGTGCAATGATGTTATGTGGTTGCGTATTCGCTATCTAAAGGTAAAGGATCAATATACGAAGTTCTCGGGAAATTTCTGATCGTATTCCCGACTAACATCTTGTCCGAAGTGATTCCCGAAGCTTCGTCCTCAACATGGTATTTATTATATTGCAATTTGGAATATTTAATTATTTTTGGGCTTAGTGGAGTAAATAGGCTTATGGGCTCAAGTGAGTGGGTTTTGGGCTGCATTTCTCTATAAATAGGAGCCCCAAGGCATTGAGAAAGGGTTCGGACTTTTATCGCACTTCCCAGGCAGAACCTGACCCCCGACTCGCGACCAAACGCTCTTAGTCGCGACCGCTTGTTCAGACCCGCGACCAATCGCTCACTCGCAACGAAACATCATAGTCGCGACCAGTGGCTAGACCCGCGACGTACCACCTATCATCACTATCCGCGACCAATCGTTACCTGCGTTGGTCGCGAACAGTACTTCTCGCGTTGGTCGTGATCAGCCTGGCTTTGCACTGTTCACTCGCGTCCAACGGAACGTGATTGCAGATTTGATCATTTTTCGAGCCGTTTTCGCCCGTGTCGTCATTATCATCTCATTGTATTTGTACCGCTTGATTATTATAGTGGAAACCAAGGTAGAGCTTTGCTCTCCCGAGGACGTAAGCCCACACATTGTGGGCCCAACCTCGTATATCGCTCGTGCCCCACAAAAAATCTAATTTAGAATTAATCATAAATTGACTGATCTAAAAACAAATACCCAAAATATTTTTAGACAAGATCAAATGGTTTAATATTCGGCAGCCAAATATCAAATATCAAAACAAAATGAATCATTTCAATATCTGTAAATGGGAGGATCATTCCTGCAAAATATCAAACAATGAAAATTATAGTCAAATATAAATTATTTTCAAAATGTTGGGCCAATTATACAAATTTTAAATGTTGAGGTTATTCTTTTACTTCTTTTAAAAATTTGGAAGTCAATGGTAGTTGTTATATAAGTTTGAGTGCTTGGTACATGTTATTTTAACTATAGGGACCGTCTTTAGACTTTCAAAATTGAATAACCAACCTTTTACTTTCCCATTATATAACATTCAGATTTCACTGTAGCCTTAATAAAATAATACAAACATTAGTGACGCAACAGTGCATCTACACCATATTGGTTGGTATAATCATTGGAACGAGTTTGTATATTTCTACTAATCCACCTCGATTAGGGATGACAATTTGGATTATCCGCCCGACTAGCCGACGGATACTCACACCGTTTATAGAGTTATTGGATAATTAAATGGGGCGGGGAGGAAAATCACATATCCGTCTTAAACGGGGCAGATAGTGATTTGATACATAACCGCCCCACTACCCGTTCGGTAATCCATTTAAATAACCGTATCCGCTAAGTTTTATTTATTAAATATATTTAATATTTTTAAAATTGTTAACTTAATTATACAACTCTTATTAGGATACTTATACATTACCAATTCAACTCAAAATTTCCTTTTTCAAATTTTCTAAGTGGTTTTTTATTTTTTAATCCACCTCTCATCGATCTTAATACAATTATTGTCTATTCTTTTGCCCATCTTCTTCAATGTTCGAATTTTGTCATGTACATCTTATTTTCAGGTTTTCCTTTTTCAATTGCTTTAATTTTTGATTTTTTGGTGTTTACATTAAAATTAAATCAAATTCATCTTACCATAATGTTTTCAGTTTTTGTTTTTTGAGCAATCAATAAGATCGGATGATAGATAAGCAATACAAGTTTATGGGTTTTAGGGCAAATAATCTGTATGAGTTTTAAAGATTTTGTTTAAACTCTAATTATATTGAATTACGTGTAACACTTATATTGTTAATTTATTTTTATCTTATTTTCGTACGATTATATTGGCAAATAATCTGGATGAGTTTTGAAGAATTGTTTTAATTTTATATTGTTCTTTTAAGATTCTTTTGATATATTTAAATATAGATATTTTATTATTTTTTAAAAAAAATCAAAATTATAAACCGTTAGTTAACTGCTAACCCAACGGTTAATCTATGGCGGATGCGAGGCGGGGGGTGGGCGGATAACAAAATAATGAGGCGGGGGCAGGGTGAGTAACGGTTACAGGTATAATCATATCATATCCGCCCCGTTGTCATCCCTAACCTCGATAATATAAACAAATGATTATAAATATATTATAAACTAAATTATCATGATATAAATCAGACATGCCGTATTGGAGATATGCATGACTTGCTTGCAGTGATAAATAAATGAAAAATATAAATGATCATACATCTATTTTTCTTAAAAAGTTACCCCATTATATATTATATAAAAAGTTCAGTGTATTCAAGCATCAAATAAACAACACATGCATTATTTGTTGTTGAAATGTACATTTGTCTCACATTGGTGCTTCTTATATCAGAGATGTTTGAGTTTTAAACAAGCTAATAATTTTAGGAATGGAGGTCGAGTGATAGTTGAATGACTCGATAGTGAAAGACCGACCGGGAGAAACCTAACATGAAGCGGTGATGTTGATCATCTTGATTGGTCTCGTTGACCAATCAATGACACCGATCGGATGATTGTGATGAGTTTATTTGATAGCGGTCGAATTAGACTTGGATCGGGATTCGAGAGTATCGAATGAGAAATATATTTTCTTAATTTACCCATGAAATATATGGAATAAGATATTGAGATATATCTTATTGGTTACATATATGGAAGAAGATATTGAGATATATCTTGTTGGTTATATATATGGAAGAAGATATTGAGATATATCTTGTTGGTTATATATATGGAAGAAGATATGAAGATATATTCTTGTGATATTTATGGAAGAATATATACAAATATATCTTGTCAAATGGATATATGGAAGATGCGGTCAAAGATATTGAAAGAGAATATTGTAGAATATTCGGTAGAATATTTCCTAAATTAGATCATAGTTGTGACTATATAAATAGTGGTCTCATGAAGACAATTGTAATCAATAAAAACAATAGCGTATCATATTGTATCCCTATTCTTCTTGTGATAGTGAGTTCACGGCCGATGTTTATCGGTCGCGTGGTTTTTCCCTGTTTTGGGTTTCCACGCTAAATCTTGTATCTTTTAGCTTTCTTCATTTACATTCGGTTCTCATCGCATTAATTTTATTCGACCTTGGATAACAAGAATTCTTTTCTTCTCCGGGAAGAGAGAATTTTCCCAACAGAATAATTGACATGTCCAAATCTATTTAGATTTAGAATACAATTCTTTTTTGCCATCTTCATCATATTTGCCATCTACCCATTATGGCAAATGTTATTGTTAAAATATTGTCCCATATTTGCCATTTACCCATTAGACTCTCCAGTTCCATTGAATTCTAAATTTCTATATGAACTGAAGTTCCAAGGTGTGTTTCGGGTTTGTCTGTACCGGTTTAAACATAAAAAACTCTTGTAGAAAAAAACATCGGGATTAAGTGACAAAAATATATCGACCTATGATTCGAATACTATCGAACATATTCAAGTATATTGGTTGAGGAACTAGAATAATTTGAATTTATAAGAGATTGAAATTATGAGTAAATTTCTTGATTTAACCTTTTCTATATAATTAATGTGATATGATATTGAAGTAAATTATGAGTAAATGTGATATGATTAATGAAAAACAGGAATAAGATTCTGCGACGTGTCTTAATCATGACTCATAATGATGTAGTGCATAACACAACAGCCTCATTCTATCAAAAAAATTATACGATTCTTTAAATAATGTTCTTGCAAGCTGTATGGATCCATTGTCGTTTATGTAGAAAAGAAGAGATCCGATGACATAAACTTTATATTAAACCATTATCCTTTTTGGATTTATAGGTTCCATTATAATAAAGGTTGATGTGAAGTACTTTAAATAGAAATTAATTAATCAAAATTTGAATGATCAAATAACACCATATAATATGTTTTTATAGTTATGTGGACACATGTCTTTTCGTATATTTGAGTTGGGTGAGCATTTTAAATAAATATAAATTCATCATTCAACATTTCAAGGTTCATAAGTAATATCCTTTACTAAAAAAATTAAGTATCTCAATTTTATGCTATTGTCAACTTTGATCCCTATTAACCAAATTAACCCTAAAAGTGTATGTATTTTATGTCACATATATCTTAATATTAGTTACCTATTTGAAGAACAAAAATCATAATTAATTACTAAATTAACAATGTTAATCATAGATACATTAATTTTCTTGTTTAAACAAAAAAGTTGTAAATATAAAAATTTCAAAAAATATTGACTAAATATAATGTTTTGATATCAAACTAGAATTGGTTACATATATGTGCACTATGAATCAGATATACCGTGCATGATACCAATTGATAACGAAAATATATATTTAATTATTTAAAATAATTCAAATAATTGAGATTGATTATTATTTTGATTATTTGAAGGGTCGGCACCCAAAAAAACCTGTCACGATCCAATTATACCTTTTTACCCAAATTGCTAATAGATATGTACTCCGTGGTATGAAATCATTTAGTTAATGGTGGGAAAATGAATTTTGTAGGATTACTTTGTTTATCCTGAGGAATCTTGTAAGATTCCCAAAATTTTGTCTACTTTGTAAGATCCACCATAAATAAGAACACGAGATTTATACTCGTGAAACATGAAATTTGAGAGAAAAAGTCACGGGCACAAGCATAGAATAGTTTCACTAAATGAAGAGAAAACTGGCTACAAATTTCTCAAATTCAACATCAATATTACGTCTCACTCATGATAGGTTTTCCTATCGCTTTCTCCCTATTTGTGGAAGAACTATATAAAAATTAAGTCGACAAATCACTAATTGAGCTAGAAATCATGCAACTGCCGAGATACACAACACATTCCTCGAGGAACCATTGTTGAACTTACTAATCATCGCATGAGATACACCATACATTGTTGAAAATGGCTAAGTGAAACAGTGTCGACCAGACGATACACCATACATTGTTGTGGTCTAAAAGATCTGGGTATCAACAGTCGACCGATTCACAATAGAATGAACCTGGTTTTGATTTGTTGTCATCTGCAGTTTAACGTGGAAAACCCTTTGAGATATAGGAAAAAACCATAGGATTAAGAGCTTGAAATGCTCGTAGTCAATCGATTAATAAAAAAGTTCCATAATACAAACAGAGAATGTAATAGTCCCGGAAAAATGTATTTAGAACAACGGGGAAAAGTATAGCGGTAATGTCTAGACGAGGCATACGGGAACGAAAGAAGGGAAAAGAAACGAAAAGGGGGAAAAGTTAGACAAAACATAAAGGATGAGTTAAAATAAAAGGAAGAAGATGTCAAAATGTAATTTATTGAAGTTAAAATGTCTATAAATATGGGTGGAATGACCCAAAATCAAGTCATTTATCACTTGGGTACAGAAAAATCACAGAAAACCCTAAAACACGAATTCCCCGCGGAAATTCAGGATCCAAATTCAACGTGGAAATTCAGCATGAAAATTCACCAAGGAAATTCGGAGAACAAATTCACAGCGAAAACCTAAACCCCAAATTATCCACGAAAACCCGAAACCTCAAATTTATATCTGATTTTCAAGCTTCAAATTCACCACGGATTTTCGACCCAAAAATTCACCATGGATTTACCCTTAACCACAAATCCACCGTGGATTTTTGGATGTGTGTAATTCACCGCGAAAACCTAAACCCCAATTTGCCACGGATTTCGAGGAAAGAAGCAATTCACCGCGAAAACGTTAATTTAGGGTATTTTCGTCACGTAATGACATCGGATCGTGAAAGAAGAAGGATACGTAGGGTTTACGATAACCAAATAGTTCATATTAAGATAATAACATCGAAAACCGGGTACTAAGATGTGTTACGAATGCAGGGAAGCAACGAAGAGTTCATAACACGTGAAAGCAACAGGTAAGCGGAGTTAACACAATGTAGTAAGGGAAGGTTCCGACTTAGGAAATGGGGAGGGTTAATAAGAAGAAAAGTAAAAGACACGAATGAATGAGATGAATGTAATAAGGTTCGGGGTGAGGGAGGATGGACCGTCCACCCAAACTCGGCATCATGCCTAGTATACGATTCTCCAAAGGAGGGGCATGCCTGATGAAGGGAACGATAAGTTCCATAATGTAAAGATACATACGATAAGGCCAGATAGAATCCGAGTGTGAAAAGGGGTAGCGCCTAAGTACTCACTCGGGGAAGGGAAGCATACGACCCGTGGAGTCAACCAACATCTATTGGTTGGCTTGGGCGGGACATGTACCGAGCATGTTACACTCGGCCACAATAAGCTTTAAATGAAAAAAGAATGAAGATAAGAATGAGAGTAAAAATAGAAAGGAAATAAGCACATGAATGAAAGAAATGGTTTATGCGTGCGTTTATGTTTTGTCTTTAAGAAATGAAATGGTAAGTGGATAGTGTGAAGTTTCCTTTATTAGATTTTAACCGCTTCACAGATTTTGTAGGTATCGAGGACGAGTTATGAGGAGTGTATGGGAAGGAGGTCATTGGTTGTCCGGTGCTAGAGTCCGGTCTTTTGGAATGCTTTTTAAAAATTATGTATTTAAACTTTGATACATTTTGAATTATGTTTTGATCTACGTTTTGAAGTTTAAATTTTAATTAGTATGATTCTACCAATTAAGCTAGACCTGTTTCAGGGTCGTTACAAATGTTATTAGAGCCCAACACCACCACCAAACGGGTGGTGGTGCGGTCCTACGTAGTGAGGTCTAGGATTTCATAGGAGGGCAACCGACCATAGGAAGGAATGGGTGTAGGCTATAGCATGTGGTATGTGTAGGTATCGACGTAATGAAACCTTATGTAGGGATGGCTCCAAGAAAAAGAACGAACGGAAACCGGGAAGAGGATAGCAATGCATCAGAACAAGCGCCGACGACCGAGACCCCGGCTGCAGACTCATCGACGCCCCTCACGTTTAGCCAAGAGAGACTCAGGGATCTGTTCCAAACAATGGCAAGTTCCCTCGTTAGTGCAATGAGGGTGGGCCAAGCAAAGAGGGGAAATTCTCTGTAGATAGAACAAGCACCAAGGCACGAAAGAGGTAGAATTTACTACAATGAATCGTTAAAGAAGGCGGGAATGAATAGTTTCACGGGAGATAAGATGGGGGATGCGGAGGCGTGGATCATCCGCGTGGAAGAGAAGTTCGAACTGATTGAAGCCCCAGAAGAACTAAGGGCACGATTGGCTCCACTATGGTTTGACGGTAGCACTGCACGATAGTGGGGAAGCGTGTCGGCCTCACAACTGAAGGATGGACCCCTCTCTTGGGAAAAAAATAAGAATGCGTTCTTGAACTATTACGTACCGAAAGGACTGAAGAAGGACAAGAAGACTGAATTCGATAAATTAACTAAGTGAAACCGCACGGTGATGGAGTATATGTAGGAGTTCATAGAACTGGGCAGGTACGCCCCAGAGATAATGGGGAGTAAGCAAGAGAAGATGCACTGTTTAACGGAAGGACTGAATGAAAGGGTGAAAATAACTATGTATGGCCGCGACGACGAGGAATTTTCAAGTTTATTGGCGGCTGCAGTCAGGGTAGATGGAGGAATGTGAAGGATGGATAATGAACGCACTAAGAGTTCCTTGAGGACCGAAGTTCGGGGACGCCGGGATTGGAAAGGAAAGGCAAGTACAAAAAGTTTCGGGTCTGCACTGAGACCCCCAACCCAGCCTCTATGTGCCATATGCGGGAGAAACTACTTCGGAGAGTGTTGGGCATGGACTAAAAGTTGCTTTAAGTACGGCAAGGAAGGGCACTTCGCTCGAGAATGCACAAAGCAGAGGAAGATAGAAACTAGAGCCACCGAGAACAGGACGAGGGAAAGGATCACTGGAAACACGTGGGTATTCACGGTAAACAAGGAGTAGGCCTCTGAGGCCAAGGACGTCGTGGCAGATACATTAATTATGAATGGCTTTACAACTTTTGTATTATTTGATTGCGGGCAACACATTCGTTTGTGTCGGAGAAGTTTGCAAAACGATTTTGTATAAAGGGAAGTAACGCTAGGAACAAAGTAAAAACAACGGGATCCGAAGCCTTGGAGGCAAACAAAATCTATAAGGGATGTATAGTAGAGGTGGATATAGTACAAAAGAAGGAGGATTTGATTGAATTAGGAGATATGGGGTTCGATGCTATACTAGGGATGGATTGGTAGTCTAAATACGATGTGCAAGTGAAATGTCGAGAACGTACGATCACTTTTAGTATGCCGCAAGAAGGGAAAAGAGACATGGTTGGGAAACCGATTGTGGAAGGGGAGGGTTGAGTATGATGACCAGTCGAGTTTGCTAGCGTTTGTCACCACCGAGGAGGAGGGGACGCCATTGGAGGCAGTCCCTGTAATTTGCGAATATAGTGACATATTTCCGAGGAACTACAAGGTCGACCACCCTAAAGAGAAGTGAAAACGAAGATAGAATTACTTCCTGGAACCCAACCAATCTCAAAAGCTCCATACCGAATGGCCCCAAGAGAGATGCATGAACTAATGAAACAGATCAAATCGCTACTGGAAAAGGGTTTTCTTAGGCCGAGCAACTCCCCTTGGGGGGAACCGGTGTTATTTGTTTGGAAGAAAAGCGGCAAGTTAAGACTATGCTACGATTACTCAGAATTGAACAAGGTCAGGATAAAGATCCGGTACCCGCTACCAAGGATCGACGATCTATTTGATCAGCTACAAGGCGCAGAAGTGTTTTCAAAGTTGGACTTGAGGTCGAGGTACCATCAAGTCCGAGTGAAGCAGGGATATATCTCAAAAATGCCATTCGAATGAGATACGGCCAATACGAATGCACAGTTGTACCATTTGGATTGACTAATCCCCAACAATCTTCATGGTTATTATGAATCGGGTGTTTCACAAATACTTAGATAAGTTCGTAGTGGTATTCATCGACGATCTATTAGTTTACTCACGCAACCGGGAGGAACACGAGCGACACTTCAAAATAGTATTACAGCCCAAAGACAAGAGAAATTGTACTCTAAATATAGCAAGTGTGAATTCTAGATGGACAGTATAGTTTCTCTATGACACTTGATATCATCAAGAGAGGATATGGTGGATCCGACGAAAATACCACAATGGGCCTACGATCGGACTCGAGTTATCAAAATTACAAAAATATCTCCGACCTCACTTTGAATCAAAATATCCTAAATACCTTGGTAAACATGCAGAAGGTTCCCAGGATATACAAATTACAAAAATAAATCGGGGCAATATCCATAGTCCATTGGTTTGCAAATTCAGCTTATAAGTCGTAAACCACCAACTCTCCTTATGCGCATGGATTCCATTGTGCCCCCAGACTCTCGGATAGGAAAGCCATACTGCTCAAAATATTCATCTCGTCGATACGGTCATTTTGACAGTAAGCACGCCGAATTCGGACACCATCGAAAATTTCTCAAAATTCCGGCCCGTAGGCCCATTTCTATAAGGTCATCCTCAACCATATCCGCCTGAAACTTCATTCTTTTCTCTATATCCGTTTTCTCTTTGTACACATCATCATTTTTTAATTTTCTAAATAGTTTTCCTTTCATCCCTACAGCAATGTTCAGACATTTATAATTTTTAGATTATATTTTTTTACACATTAAAAATTACAATCATAATATTATCGATAAATTCATTATATAAATATATTATATATATTTATATTTTATAATTATTTTAATATTTTTTTTAATAAAAATTGAGGAAAGAGAGTGCCCCAACTTACCTAAGCCCAAAAATATGCCACGTTGGCCTCCCAGTCAGACTCGGCCGCCAACTATAAGGGTGGCCTAAATACCAGGTCGGACCCATCATAATCTCACGTTCAGCCGTGGATTTCCAGAGCAACCAGATTCACCACGATTTTTCAGCCAGTAGTTGGACCACGGATTTGCAAACCTTGTTAATTCACCGCGGATTTGTAACGAGTAAATTCACCGTGGATTTCGATTCCTTTGCAAATTCACGGCGGAAATTTGCCTCTGCCAAAAATTCAGTTTCGAACTTTGATTTTTCGTGACGTTTTTCGCTCCCACACATAATCGAACATAATCGTAGACCCTATGAGAATGAGATGATCTCGGGTGCAAGTTTATACCCGGAGATAACGTGTAAGTGAATTATGGGTTCTTCGTGATGCCCTATGAGGATGAGATGATCTCATGTGCAATTTTATACCCAGAGATAACGTACAAGTGAATTGTGGGTGCTTTGTGAGGCCCATGAGAATGAGATGATCTCCGGTGTCAGTTTATACCCGGAGAGAATGCGCAAGTGAATTACGGGTCTTTATAAGGCTCTATGAGATATTTTACATCCCTATGAGAATTAATGAGTGCATGTTGAGACCCAGGAATAAGAATTTGTTATGAATAGGGGCGCTTAGTAAGGTTTGAGATTAATGGGTGCTTGTTGAGACCAAAGAATAAAAATGTGTGATAAATAAGGGCGCTTAGTAAGGCCTGAGATTAATGGGTGCTTGTTGAGATCCAAGCGTGTGATGAATTGGGGCACTCAGTGAGGCTAGAGATTATTTGGCGCATGTAAGATCCGTGAGTGGAAATGATATAGAATGATGGTTGTGTTCTGTGGAAAATATTCTTGTGTTACGACAAGAATTATCGGATAATGGATTTATGGCATAAATTATCCTAGTACCTTTGATCAAGAAAACTCGTTTATAGCCGACCACCCTTAATTATAATCAAGGGATTCGATGAATTACCTTATGGCATGGATTTAACTAAATCATTTGTATGAACGAATATCCTTAGTTGTGGTAGAAGTGGCCGAACCTTTACCTAACAACAAGTAATACTGTGTTATTTATGATCAGGAGAAGAATATTTATTATGGGAAAAATTATGAAACAACGTTATGACATGACTTGTTAACTTACCGTTTCTTGAGGGATCTTACAAATTGTTGAAGATTATGAAGGAAATCTCTTAATGATCGAGTATTTTTATTTGTGAATAAAATGGCCAAGTTATGGTCTTATGACATCAAATATCATTAGTTATGATCTTGCACTCTCGGATATTATTGAAATTGTAAAGAGATCTCCCTATAAAAGGGACCATTGTCCGAGAAATTTACTATTTGGCTTAATTATTTGCCTATGCATTTATTTGCCGATGGATCGTGATTATGGATTTCATTCGGATAAATGATCAAAATGGCCAAATATTCGCCTTATACTATGAATTCAACTAAATTCTGTTACAACCGGGACTCTCAGTTATGAATAAAGTGATCAAATGAGTAGCCGACGGCAGAGAACATTTGGCCAAAGAACCCTGTTCGTTATATACGGATAACTTATGGTATTGATATTTTCCTATTTGATGATTAAGAAGACTTATTTATGATATCTTATGTCACGATTCTTTGCTTACTGATGAATAAGCAACTTTATAGACAGTCGAAAATTCTCGAGAAAGATTGTAAAGTGGCATACGAAGTGGAGTCATTTCGGATAGGAAGTAAGGAAAGACATTTGACGCATCCATGTCATGCAATAGTCATTTGTTAAGTTGGTAAAATCACCTCACACGAAGGGGTATCTTTGTCATGTAACTCAAACAACGTTGTGTCGCTCGCTCATTCTCCGGAGCATAAATGGACGAGTCAAAGAAATAGAAGCAAGTTATTGTTGGGCGTTTGGTTAGGTAAGCGATGAATATGCTGAATCTTTTTTTAGTTGATGAGTCTGTATTGTTATTTTGTATGATCGGCGTATCCAATATTTGTCTCTTGAGCATCTTGCACTTATGGTTCGAGATTGAAAGAACCAAGAAACTTATCTAGATGTATTTGGATCATTCCTTTAAATGCGGTTGCGGCAGTCAAGGGTAATTCGCTTATTTATCGTAACGATACTTTTGTTATCATATAAACAATCACAGAGCTATTTTATGGACCGTCATCTTATTTACGATCACAGATTCCTACCTTAGGATCCTGATATTACCCGGGGGTATTTTCAATAGTATAACACCCCGGGAGTTCGTCCAACGTGGCCAGACGGCATTTTCGGAATCCTCGTGTATTTATTGGTATTCTCGTATATTTGTGTCGCGGCGCATTTTTATGGTATGTTCTCGTAATTCGGACCTCAATGGCCTACATATGAGAAATATACTGACATTTCTATCAGTTTCGGACAAATTTTGTCCCGAACGAGGCCAAGGGTATTTTCGTAATTTGGGACCCAAGGAGCACGTCTGTAAGTCGAGGTGATATTTTTGACTGCATATTCCATACCTACAGGAAAGGGATTAATATACGTGATTTTCTGGTATTTTCTCATTGACTTTTCTGATAAATTCTCGACCGGGACGCATTCCTGAAGCTTCGGGACGACATGACATTTATTCCAGTTTAATTGGATATTATTAAGTACTTTGGGCTAAATCAAGTGAAGTTGGGCTCCTGGGCTTGAAAGTTACTACTTGGGCTGAATTTCTCTATAAATATGAGCTCAGTGGACTGGAAAAGGGTTCAGACTGTTATCACGCTTCCCAAGACAAATTGTCTACTTAACTGCATTCTTCACTCGAGACTTGTTCCAAGTAGTCATGCGTTTGTGTCAACCTGGTCGTAGTCACGTGATTGTACTCTGCATCTCAGTAGTCGCGTGATTGTGCTCTACACCTCAGTAGTCGCGCGCTTCTGCACTGTTTCGCGAGTTTCTGCACTGCATACGCGTAGTCGGGCGTTTTTGCACTGATTCGTGAATTTTTGACAATAATTGCATAGCCAAGTGGGTTTGATTGTTTTTCATGCCATTTTCAATCGGATTACCCCTATTTCTTGATTGTAATTGTATTTCTCGATAATTATAGTGAAAACCAAGGTAGAGCTTCGCTCTCATAAGGACATAAGCCCATACATTGTGGGCCCAACCTCGTATATCGCATGTGTCTCCACAGCAATTGAATTTTGAATAATTAAAGAAGTTGACTGATCTAAAGATAAATATCCAAAATTTTTTTAGACTAAATAAGTTTGGCACTATCTGTGGGTCACCGAGACTTAGTCCCACTGAGAGCTATTCTACTGAGTTTGGAATTCTATTATTACCATGGTGTTACAGAATTCTAATGATGATATTGATGTTGATGATGAGATCGAGGTTGAGCCGAACCCTCAGGTGAATGGTAATGATGAAAACACAACGATACAGGGGGCTCGATCGTTACTCCCGGAAGAGCCCCCAGTTCGAGAAGTTACCGCTCAACCTTCCTGGAGTGGGTATTTGTCTGGGAAGGCAGCTATGGTTTTTCCTCCACCCCCTCGATGATTGTCAAGATGTTTTGAATTTGGAAGAACCGGCTGAGTTGCCGTCCGGAATAATGCCCATTTCTCACAGCCGGCACGAGATAAATCTGCAGATCAGAATCGTGAGGATGAGGATTTGGAAGAGCTAAGACATATTTTAATCGCTCAGTTGGAAGAAGTGGAGGCTTGAAGAAGGTCTCGAAGGAGTAATGTTGTCCTTGAGCCTGTTGTTGACAGAGTTATTGCTGAGGATATAGCTCCCGCTCGGAATCCCCTAGCACCATATGTTACACTAGGGGGAGAGCAAAATTTTACTTTGCAAAGGATTGGGAACTTGATCGAATCAAAGTTCCAAGAGATGAGTAACAAGATTCAATAGAATGACGCTCGGATGAATCAGTTGGAGGCCAATCTCGGCCTCGGATATGAGAGGAGAAGAGTGTATGGCAAACATACCCGTGATAATCATCACACCTCGACTTATGAGGGCGATTATGTTGGGCGATTATGTAGAGGAAAGTTTTTGCCGTCAATGGAAGTTTTACAAAGTCAATGGAATACTTCGAATGCCTTATCCCCTTTTTCCATGGCAATCATTAATGCTACAAGATCTGAGTAGATCGAGATGCCGAAGGATCTTCCACAGTATCGGGGATCGACTAACCCCCATGCTCATACTTCGAACCTAGAAATTCATGTCAGTTTGATGAATTTCATTGATGCCACCATGTGTTTCATTTTCGCTGCATCCTTAAAGGAGTCGGCTCTTCGGTGGTTCAATCGATTCCCGAGGTTTTCTATTGTTTCGTACCAGGACTTCAAGGATCAATTCTATTCGGCGTTCGCGCCCTTTAATGCACATGTGAAGTCTATTACATCTCTGACTGCATTGCGGTATGATTCTTCAGAAAAATTGTTGAGTTTTGTTACTCGTTTTGATGCGGAGTGTAGGAAGATTCCCCAGATTACTATCAGCGAGAAAGTCGGGGTACTGTAGTTAATTTTGGCCGGTCATCCTTTGTGTAAGTCTATGAATAGGGTTCCACTAGAAAACATGGAGGATCTTGCATTGCGGTGCACGCAGTACATTCAAGAAGATGAATGATTGCGCGATCATGGGGTGATTGAAATTCGTACTTATGGATCGCAGAATATTGCTGCGAATTGAGCAAAGGACAATAATTTTGCATTATCAAAACCAAGGATAAGGACTATCCCAGCATATAGTTATGAGGAAATTTTCGTTATTATTGATGAAAAGAAAGGTGGATCCCTCAGGAACCCTCCTCCATTGCAGGCACCGACATCGGGGACTCACGAGTCTCAGATATTTTGCCGTTTTCATTGGAGTTTCAGACACACTACCAACGATTGTTGAGAACTGATGTCCGAAGTTGAAAGATTACTAGAACTTGACCAACTGGATGAGCTGATAAATACCGTTGAAAGAATGCCCGAACTCGAACCGGGGAAAGTAAGTTTGAATATCCAGCAAAGGAAGACAGAGAATTTTCCCAAGATTGATTTTCCACGACCCGATGCAAGAGGGCATGGATATGGAGGACATCACATCCATTACCCTAGGGGTGGCTAACGAGGAAACTTTAATGGCGGTCGGCAGAACCGCAGAGATGCGAGAAAGGAGAATTACCGCGTCGTGGTAGGAACAATCAGCAACGAAATCAGCGGGGTTATCATTGGGAAGGTAATCAACATGCGCAAAGAAATCAGCAACAACCGCCTCTTCCTCCTCCTGTTGGCCTAAACCCGGGTCAGCTCATTCTGAACATTGAAGAGGTAGAATCCAGGTGGGGTAATCTTGGCCCGAATATTATAACTATCGCCGGAGGAAGGAGCGTTGGAGATTCGAACCGTGCACGGAAGCGATCTCATCGGGAGATGGAACAGAATGTCGCTTCATGGAAGTTAATTTGGTCCAATTTTCCGACCTGGAGAAGATGGTTATTTCTTTCGGACCTGAGGATTTATCTGGGGTTTTCTCTCAACAGGATGACGCTCTTGTCATATCTTCTGTTATCGCAAATCATCTTGTTTCTCGAGTGCTAGTCAACATTGGAGCTGCTACAAACATCTTGACTCTTGCAAACTTTAAACAAATGTCTTTGAAGGGAACCACCAAGCTCAAGCAGGTGCAAAAAAAATTTGTTGGTTTTAATAATAGTGTTGTTATTGCTGAAGGATTTGTTTTTCTACCAGTCACTTTCGGAGATCAAGAAATATCGAGGACTTTGCTAATCGAATTCGTAGTTGTGGATCTCCCTATATTCCCTTATATTGCGATCCTCGGGAGGAGCTCTTTGAATTTATTTGGGGCTGTGGTTTCTCAACCACATTTGATGATGAAATTCCCCACACCTTCGGGCGTTGCAAAAATTAAAGGTTATCAGGAATTGATGCGTTTTTGCTATAACATAATGTGCATGAGTGGTATGGATGGGTCGAAAGCAAAGAAACCTATTTGTATGGTGGAAGTCTTATCCGAAGAAGTTATTGATTTAGCTGACGCATCATACAATAGGAAGTACAAAGAAAACGAGATGAAGATGGAACCCTTAGGCATTAAGACAATGCCTTTATTCTCCGATAACCCAGATAAGACTGTGATAATTGGTTCTGAGATGACGCAAGAGTTTGAAAAGGAGTTAATTTCTTTTTTGTGAAATAATATAGAAATTTTTGCTTGGTCTTATCAAGATTATGTGGCGGTAGACTCCCAAGTTTGTTCTCATCGACTCAATGTTAACCCGTATGTGAGACCAATTCTTCTGAAAAAAAGGAAGTTTTCCCCTGAGAAAGAAAGAGCCATTGATGAGGAAGTGGAAAGTTTGTTGCAGGCAGGATTTATAGAGCTTGTAAGATACGCGGATTGGGTCGCGAATCCAGTGGTGGTCCCAAAGTCAAATAATAGCTGGAGAGTTTGCATTGATTTTAATTATTTGATAAAGCTTGCCCGAAGGATCCGAATCCACTACCGGCCATTAACATGATGGTGGATGCGACCTGTGGCTTTGAATTCCTTAGTATGTTAGACGCCTTTAAAGATTATATACATATTTTTATGCATTGTGAAGATAAACTGTTTACTTCGTTAATGAGAAATAAGGAATTTTTTGCTATAAAGTTATGCCATTCGGATTAAAGAATGCTGGGGTCACCTATCAACATATGATGAATTTGATAATCAAGGATATGATTGGTAAATGTTTGGAAGTTTATATTGATGACATGTTGATAAAAAACCGGCACGGGAACAACCACATCGAATACCTGAATGAGTGTTTTAGTATATTGAGAAAATATCGAATGAAATTGAATCCACTTAAGTGCGCATTTTGTGTAAAGTGGGGGGAATTCCTTGGTTTTATGGTATCCAAGAGAGGAATCGAGATGAATCCTTATAAGATANCACCCTAAACAGCCCAGCCGCGACGAGTCCTCCACTCGTCGCGAACAATACCCGTCTCGCGCCCAGTCCACTTGCCTGCACTGTTCACTCGCGTCCAGTGCGACACAACCGCATATTCGACCGTTTTTTCGATCCGTTTTCACCCGTATTATCATTATCACTTCATTGTATTTGTACCACTTGATTATTATAGTGAAAACCAAGGTAGAGCTTCGCTCTCCCGAGGACGTAAGCCCGCACATTGTGGGCCCAACCTCGTATATCGCTCGTGTCCCCACAACAACATAAATTACGAATTAATCATAAATTGACTGATCTAAAAATAAATACCCAAAACATTTTTAGACAAGATCAAGCTCATTCTGAACATTGAAGAGGTAGAATCGAGGTGGGGTAATCTTGGCCCGAATATTATGACTATCGCCGGAGGATGGAGCGTTGCAGACTCGAACCGTGCACGCAAGCGATCTCATCGGGAGGTTTATCCGAGCTTGTTTCGCTTTCCAGTTCCAATCGAATGTGCATCATGTGCCGAGGGCGAACATGAAACCTCTGCCAACAACATGTCCTTTTGACACTTGTGGCATCGATATTTTAGGTCCTTTCCCGACCGCACCTAGTCAAAAGAAATTATGTATTGTGGCTGTGGAACATTTCTCTAAGTGGGTAGAAGTCGAAGTTGTGGCCCGAGTCCGGGAACAGGAAGTTATAAGTTTCATTTGGAGATATATTATATGTCGATTTGGAATTCACAGAATTTTAGTATCAGATAACGGAATACAATTCTCTGGGAAACGAGTTAACGAATGGTGCGAGTGTTATGGCATTCAACAACGATTTACATATGTGGCACATTCAGAAACGAACGGGCTTACGGAAGTTATTAATTGTATCATCTTGCAACAACTAAAAACATGGATAGATAATTCTAAAGCATCATGGGTAGATGAGTTGCACAATTTGATTTGGCCATATCAGACATCACCAAGGTCTACCACTGGATTTAGCCCGTTCTCTTTTGTATATGGCTTTGAGGCTGTTTCTCCGGTAGAGGTGACTATTTTATCCGAGAGAGTCATTGCTTACAATGAAGAATTGAATGAGGATATGCGAAAGTTGGAACTTTATTGCATTGACGATCTCAGAAACAGAGTTGCCATACAAATGGAGGTTTGTAAAAAGCGGATGGCTAAAAAACACGATAAAGACGTCTGCCCTATGTTGTTAAAAGTTGGGGACTTAATTCTAAAGAAAATGAAAGTCTCGAAGCATGTTGGTAAGCTAGATTGAAAATGGGAAGGCCCATATAGAGTAACGGTGGTGGTAAAAGAAGGAACGTATAAGATTGCGAATATGAGTGGAGAGGAGCTGCCACGGACTTGGTGTATTTCCAATTTGCGTAAGTATTATGTATAGACGTGACTTTTCAATCTTTTTAAAATAAATATTCCCCTCCTTTTTTAAAATATTCTGAATTTTTTATATCCTTTTTGAAGACGTGAGGTCAATCGACTAGGGGACTCGTAAGATGGGAGTACGGTTCATTGCACTTTAGTGTGATGGAGGATGGAAAATTAAATAACATATGATAGATTAGAAGTGCAATGAACCACCTGTCGTGTAGTCGATCAACCTCAAACCTCATCAAACAGAGTGTTGGGTCAACATTTTTTAAACGAAAAGTCTCTTTTTGCAGCAGAATCGTCTATACATTTATACTGTTGGAATATGTCAAGGGGCCCGATTATTTTATAACATGACTCCGTGGCACACAGGAGCCTTTGCGCTCGACTCCTCCATGACACGCCGTCTAGGGTTGCGCCCTCGTAGGAGGTCGGTCACAGTATGCAGTAAAAGAGGACATCCGTCTACTCTGCTGTCCTAAAAAGACCATTTCGTCCAGGGGATCGAATCTATCTAGGCCGGAGTGGAAAATTTACATCAGTCTAAGGATTGTATCCTAAACCTGACGTTACTTCCATATGGATAGTGAGGATCCTCTGGTGCGAGGCACCCGAGCTACCCGAGTAGGAGTGAAATATTTATGCATGTCTAAGGATTGTACCCTGAACCTGGCGCTACTTCTATTCGGGCAGCGAAGGTTTCCTACATTTACTTACTCTTGCGTAGGAGAATGGGAAAGGTTCGATTTGTGATGGTGTAGCGTGCTAGCTAGTATAAAGCATAGTGACATTCGTTTCCTCCGTTCTCCCACATGGACCATTTAGTCCGGGGTGCTGGATCTATCGATGCGGGAGTGAAATATTTACGTTAGCCTAAGGATTGTACCATGAACCTGGCTCTACTTCCATTTAGGTGGTGAAGGCTCTCCGGTGCGAGGCACCCGATCTACCCGAGTAGGAGTGAAATATTTACGCCAGTCTAAGGATTGTATCCTGAACCTGGCGCTACTTCTATTTAGGTAGTGAAGGTATCCTACGTTTACTTACCTTTGCGGAGGAGAAGGGGAAAGGTCCATATGAGATGCATGTAATGGTTGCGGTTCGTGATAGTATGTGAGGCAGAAAGACATCCGTCTCCTCCGTTGTCCCACATGGACCTTTTGTTCTAGGGTATTGGATCTATCTAGGCGGAAGTGAAAAATTTACGTCAGTCTAAGGATTGTACCATAAACCTGATGCTACTTCCGTCAGGATAGTGAAGGTCCTCTAGTGTGAGGCACCTTAGCCACCAGAATAGGAGTGAAATATTTACGCCAGTCTAAGGACTGTACCATGAATCTGGCGCTACTTCTATTTGGGCAGTGAAGGTTTACTAAGTTTACTTTCTTTTGCGGAGGAGAACGGGAATGGTCAGGCCTAGTAAAGATGGGACAGTGTGATGACCACGGTGCAATGCCGATGGGGCAGTGTGATTACCCCGGATGCAAGTTTATACCGGTGGCGAAAGTGTGTTGACCCCGGATGCAAATTTATGCCGGAGGGAAAGTAAGATAGTCTCGAGTCCGAATAACTACTCATTTAAAAGGCATGTTCACCAAAATCCATTATATCGAAGGATCATATATTTTCGACTGTTATTGAAATAGTTGAGGGTCAAATCCCGCTACACATGATTGCATTTATGGTTTTTACTTGAGGAAACAATCCGGATGGCCGAACGATCACCTCTAATATTATGTTTAGTGAGAACTCTTATGCACACTTAAATTTATGTGGAAAGTTATCACTATTTCGGAGGCTAACTTCTTAATTTGGAGTATTCAAAGTTGTATTTTTATCTAAGTGTGACGAGAAGTTAAAAGGAAACAAAGCAAATTTTTATATACATCGGGGAATACAAAACGGGGGAGAGAGAGTACAAAACTGAAGAAACTATATTGGGAAGTTTATTTCTTCTCATTACCAGCTTGATCGTCAAAAAGGGAGGTTTAGACCACTTTTCATGAATCTCCACAGTGGTCAATTCCGTCGGGACAAAGCCCGCCATGTCCGTCTCATGGGGTTCCCGATCTTTTTTCACAATAGCGGGAGTATATATTGGAGGGTCGCGTTGACCCATTACCTCCTCATCTTTTAGGAGATCTCCCATGAGGGGACCCACCGGTTCTGGGAATAATGAGGCCAATCTTCAGAATGCATCCGGTGGTGGGCTCTCTTCAGTTTCGATCTCCTCTGAATACAGTTGCTAGTGCAAATCCGCCTCCAGATTGAACTGGAGAACCCCAAACAGATCCCGCGAGCAGTCCAATTTTTCCTCTGCAAGCACAGTCTTGAATTTCCCAGAGAGATTGGGATCGAGTCTTCCTCTCTCCTCAGGAGTTAGGGATATGCCAATGATTCTCTGAGTCTGGTCACTCCCTCTATAAAAGTACAGGGCAGACGATTTCGCATTAGCTAGGGCCGCCAGATTTCGGAAAGTTGGGGAATGCACTGTAAATTCACATATCAGTTTCCGAATACAATCATTGAACTGGGACGGCAACCTAGCAGCTCGAACCCGAAGATGGTCAACGGTAGACTGGAGGGATTCATTCTTCGATTTCAGCTCTTTATTCTCCTCCATGGCCTTCGAGAGAGCCTTCTTATCAGCCACATTGGCATCTATGGCCTTCTTCAGCTTTTCCTCGGTCTCCACTTTGGTCTCCCTCAGTTTGTCCTGATTGTATTTTTCGTTTGCCTTGAGGGTTTCTATGGACTGCTCGAGAGCATGCCTCTTCCCAATATGAAAGGCCGTAAACTCCATTAATTCGCTGCGATGAGCTCGGGTTAGAGCTTCGATCGCTTTATTGTTCTCTTCCCGTAGTGATGCCATTTCTTTGGCATGCTCTTCCCGCTGATTCTGAATTAATTTCTCTGCGGCTTTCTTTCTCTGCTCCTCGATTATATCCGGACAGTCGAACTCCAAATGCCTAAGCATACAGTATTTCCCTACTACAGCTACGGTTATCAGCTCCACTATCGTCCGCTCCATCTGAAAGAAAAGCAAAAATCGTGAATAAATAGATAATATATGGATGAAACAAAGAGTGAATAACGTAGGAAGTAACAATGGTCAATGTTATTACAAACCTCTCCCATCATGCGACGCGTTGTCGCAGCTTGGCTCATCAACCGACTAAAATCGGTAAATACCGTGTGGTCATCCTGTCCACGCGGTGACAATGTCGGATTCTTGTCAAAATACGTCAAGGCCAGTCTATTGGAGATGCTATCACCCCTCGGAATCGAACAGTAACTCCGTATTTTATTAATATGAGGCCGGCCTGACGTCCCATCTCGAGCCATTCCTTCACTGTAGGCTTCGGGATATCTCTTATGCGGAAGGCATCGAGGAACTCAACTGTTAACCCATTCTTCTTAATAGGTTACGCAACCTCCAAAACGGTGGGGCCCTCCACCGGTCTTTTCCCCTTATCCGGATGAGCTTCTTGGTTTATTTCTCCCTCCAGACGGATCTCCTGCACCATCTCCTCCACCACCGGGTCTATTGGTTGACACCCGCTTATTTCTCCTTCCTCGTCGTCCCGGATAACGTCCACAAGTGTCTCGGTGAAATCATACATCCCTTCATCGGGGGACAATTCTCAAGTGGCAAGCTCCAATCGCCGGGACACGGGATTTAAGTCTTCGGGACTCTCGGGGACCTCTGCAGCCGGCTCATACTCTAATGGCTCGGGATTTTCCATTGCCGTAGTAGGCGGTGGCGGAGTAACCGATCTGGCCTCTTCAATTTGCGGCACTGTTTCATGCAAGCTTATGCCAACTCGGCCGATGCAGTGCGGTTCTGAGACCCTGGTGCCATCTCGAAGATCAACTCGTCCTTCTCCATAACTAGAGTATGGAGTGATCTCAATCTATCGCCTAATCTCGAATGATCTTCAGGGGGAGCCATTATTTTATCTGCAAAAAAGTAAGTCGCATGAGAAATACGGTTCAAAAGATTATAAAACAAATATGCGCTGGATTTAGAAGAGATTTCTTCTCGAACAAGAGCTGTTGAGATGGTTTAGGTATTAATGCGGGGTCTAGATACCTAATAGTCCCCTACTAAAATGGGTAGGGGCCGGTAGAATGTTGAAAGCAACCTGAATCAGGGAGTAGAACAGAGTCTCCGAAGTCCAATCAGCATCGTCCGATCTGACACAATCAAGAAGAGCCATTTTTAGGGGCCTTGGAATAAAGGCTCGCGAAATGGAATACTATGATTCGGGAAAAAATGGTTCCCCTTCGACAGGGAACCGCCAAGGGAAGCTGAGTGCGGACAATCTCGTAGTGCCCACACATGTTACAAAAATGAAATGTCTCTTCCAGTCATGATTAGACCGGGGAGTGGAGAAAAGAAATGGACTTTTTTGGTTTCTCATGCGGAAGAATATACAACCATGGAAATCATAGTGGTAAGCGGTACTAATTTTAAAAATTTGGAAGAAACGATCGATGGTCAAGGGAATACGACTCGTTTCCATAAAGATTATAAAGGCGGTTACGAAGGAGACTAAATTTGGATTGAGTTGAAAAAGATGGATTTTTAAGTGAGTCAGGAGTTTTATAATGAAAGGATGAAGTGGAATGCATTCAAGACAAAAAATGTGAGTGCCGATTCGTGGACACAAAATCCGATCGGTGGGTGTAGGCTGGTATAAAACACAATCGGAAGGAAGTTGGTAATCCTCCACGACAGATTTCCACTTCCGAACATGCATGCTGTATGGTTGGTCAAAGAATTTCAAGGCCTTAACCGCGGAACTCCGGGGGCCGAGAGAGTTTTCAAATTGAATTCTGAATAATTAAAGAAATTGACTTATCTAAAGATAAATATCCAAAATATTTTTAGACTAGATCAGATCCGTATGAAATTGATCAAGTAATTATCTCCGAAAGATCTATACTCTTTAACATATGGTGAAATGACTATAAGTATTTATTGGATGACTCGGGTTCATTATTTCTGATTTTTAGGAATAGAGGTAAGGTAATGACCTTACCTCAATCGGCATGTCCCTAACATAATATTCAATGAGCGACAAAGCTATAATCCAGTTGAACCCTCCTCTCTATACTTAAAAGTCGCCCAGAGACCCTTCTTGTTTGACGAGACCCTTTCTTAAAAAGAAAGTAATTCATCATTTCACTTCAAAGTTGGAGATTCTACCTCAAAGTCCCACGTTAATCTTAAAGTTCACACATCCGACTTCTTTGTTGAAACAGCCCCTTACTAAGAAAGCAATCATTCTATATAGACGAGAGTCTTTGTAGGTAGCCGACCATTGAGTTGCATATAAAAAATGCACACGATTGACTATGAGTGTTAAATAATTACCCCGAAGTAATTAGTATGGCATATGAATAAGTACCAACCTCCTGGTGGAGATGAGAAAGTCATGTTCTAATTTGTATGTAGAGATATCTTAGGCAGGAAAAAGACATATGAGCTCGAGATTGTAGAGTAACATTCACGACGACAACAAGATTGAATTGCGAAGTTTAGGAGTACGACGAATCCCCTAAGTTGTGAAGAGCTGGATTTTGATGAAACACAGAAGTCAGAACTTCACGAGGAGATTAAAACCATGTGATAGGCTAATCGTTTAAAAAATTTTCCTATGTTTTATTGCATAGAATTAGCGAATCGAAGCGGAACGTCAGAATTTCAGGGTGTAGTGAAATGCGTCGGCACGCAAAGTAAAGAGTGGTATTTATAGGAATAGACCCTCCGAGTTGAAGAGTCGTTAAATTCTCGTCACACCTCAGAATCTGATACACTTAGTGTCAGAGAGAACATTTCGGCCTTACTCATGGTTTACTCGAAAAAGTGTACGAACGAGTACTAGACTTCGAGACGAGCCGATATAATGTGGTTTACGACTCATAATCTAAATTTCAAAACCAATGGACTATTGATATTTCCTGGGGTTATTTACGTAATTATGATACATTCGGGGGTCGTCTGACTTGGCTAAATGGTATTTTCGGTTTTCTATTATATTTATTGAGTAATGTGATTTTGGGGGTAATCTCGTAATCTGTGCATCCCGGGCCCGAGTAGAAGATAACATTTTGAGTAGTTTTGTATGATTCCGGTTGAGAATGATGTCAGGGGTACCCGGGGTATTTTTCTAATTTGGCACTCGTAGAGCTCGTTGGTGAGTTTATGCGATATTTTTAAAGGCAATCTTCTAAGTATTCGAAGATGAGGAACTGGTGAAGAGTATTTTCAGGTATTTTCTTGGCTTACATGTGATAAGTGTTCGATTGGGATGCATTTCAGAAAACCCAAGACATTACGATTCATATCTCGGTGAAATTGGGTGTTTCCGAGCTACTCGAGCCAAGCTGGGTGAAATTAACTAAGACTGGGATTTTAGACTCTAAGTTGACCTATTGGGCCAAGTTTCTCTATAAATACAAGACCTTAAGCCCAGAAAAGGGTTCACACTCTTGGCACGCTTCCCAATGCAAGGTTTTTGCTCGAACTTGCACTGAGATTCGCGACTTTATGCCAAGTCATGACCTTTTGGCCTCCTAGTCGCGAGAACTGGCCTTCCACCCGACATTCGCGACTTTTTGTTCAATATCTTGCAGTTGTGTCGTCTCGCGAGATTTCAACCTGTTAGGTTTTTTGTGGAGTTTCATATCCTCTTTCACAACGGCTGTGATGAGAACTCTAGGACCGGGTACCCTGTAATGGGTGAAGCCCGATAGCAGTTGGGCCGACTTAAATAATCAAAACGAACTCTTATAGCCCACTTACACCTTCAGGAAGAGCGGCCCGAGGTTCAACACAAAGGACCGAAGATAACCTTAGTAAATAAAAGCGTTATCTGCCAGCTGGCTCCGGGGTTCGGTCTGAACGGTTACAAAATGGTTACAGGCTCACGCGTTCCACGCTTCGGGCCCTATCACGTTTATCATGCTTCGGGCCCGATCACGCAGACCACGCCTCGGTCCCAGCCTNGTGATGAAACTTACATGGTTTTGTTCCTTATTAAGTCTAGTTTTTATATATGTTAATTTTACAGGTAGAAGAATACAGGTTAAGAAGTTTTGATATGTTTTCCAAACCTTCACAAAAGTGTTCCTCTAATTTAATGTTTTACAAGTATTCTGCTATTGAATTTTTACCAAACGTTTGAGTGCTCTGATGAAGTTACGCTGTCTTACGATGTTTTAGCTTGCTGAATTAGCTTTCAAATGAGTCATTTTACATTAAATTTTAAGTTCATTTGAGCCCTCAAATTGTGTCTAATGTTTTGTGTCGCTAAACTGCATCTAAAATTCAGCAAGTCATTTTTATGTGTGTCTTGTTTTGTGAAAATTCGAGGAGGGGTGGACGCATACTCCTGACAACATGGTTTTACCATGGAATTAGCCACAATCCAAGCTAGTTTCGGTCATCATGAAAGTGGACATGGCCTAAATTGTGATTAAGGAGATCTCAAGTATGTTATGTTGACATATTCTTGTGTTGTAAAGAGAGGTGGCTCTTTCTGATCAATATTTGAGTATTTTTTCTTATGTTTTCTTGATCGTTTGTGATGCCTATACCAAGGGTTAAGACGGGTTACCGGGTTCGTCATGATGCTTTGATTGTTTTTACGTGTTTACATTTCTTATGTTGATACTTTGATTGTTTTGATGTTATATGTTTGTTGTTTCTGTATTTTTTCTTGGTATAGTCTCATGACCACTCATCCCTCACCAGGTAAAGACGACAAGGAGATTTAATAGGTCGATCAGTGAGCCACAAGTCAAGAAAGAGCAAAGAGTTACGTGTAGTTTTGGTTTCAGTGTTTTGTTTTGTCGTAGTCTTCCGTTGTTATATTGTAAATAGTAAACTTTGATGTTTTGAAGTCTAGGAAATAGTTTGAAGTTTGTAATGTCCATGTTTAGAAGTATATGTACATGTATGGATGTTTTGTGTTATGTATATAGAAGTGTTTTAAGTTGTAAGATTTATTTTAGTATTGTTTATGTATCATTTGTACAAATGCATTTGGATAGATAATAAGAACATGTATGACTTTGTACTCTATTTTATAGAGTACGACATCATGTCTCAACTTAGATTATATTTATATAAGATGGATCATGATACTGATGTTGATCTTGGAGTGATTTTGATATTCGAAATTGAACCTCTAGATACATTTTCATGTTGGAAGGTACTATCATGAGTTGGATATTTAGATTGCAATAATGCGTATGGCTCGGCCAAGGACTCGTGTTTTACTCACGAAAAATGCATAGAGATATGAAGTACCATTATATTTGATATATGATCAACAAGAAATTCTTGTAATTAAAGGCGTGAGTAGTGGAAAACTTAATATACATGCTAACCAAGATGTTAACCACATCAAAGCTAGAATTGTGTGTAAGTCTAACTCGACTTACTCAATAGTACTAGAGTTGTACACACCAACCACGCTATGCTGGACTACCAAGAATGCATTTTGGGGAGGTTCATCCCTCCATAGCTATAAAGGAGTGGTAATCTCCTTGTTTCAACACAATATCTATTTTTGTATCTCCCATTAATTGTTGAGTATATGTTGATAGACGAGATTTTATCATATACCAGTGTTTCTTTGAATTATTTGTTTGATTATAAGTATAATTTTCTATCATACTAGCCCCATTTAAAACAATTAACTAATTTACCATCTATATATGTTCTACCACCCGTTTATCTACTCAAATCACTCCTAATAAGAAATTGTCATCCCCACTCAAGACAAGACAAGAATTCATAAAATATCATACAAAATGATTATCGACATTAAACTAGAGCGATTTTAAGCTCAACTGATAATACTCTTTTAACATGTATTAGTTCACATTGCATGCACTATCACCAAAGATGGCTCAACAAGGAATATGCTTCAGTTGCAGGAGATTTGTCTACGCTTAACAATGTTCTCCAAGTTCTGTGACACCAACGAAGTCAAATTCAGATCCTCGAAGCTCAGTTCCCCTCCCAATCTACATCGAAAAACAATGTAACATTACTAATGTTCGCTCATTGAGTTCGAATCTCATGTGTAGCATGTGTATGCAGGAAAATAGGGAATCAAGTGATTTACTTGGGATCAAGAACGAGCTTCTGAACTTCCTTAATGGAGGTGCTTGCAGCATAGAGTGAGATCTTGCGAACCTGAATCATGACCGGAAACTAATTATGGAAACAAGCAAATCGTGACACAACAAGAGCAATCATATGACTGACCTCTAGTACATGAAGCTTTGCATCGTGGTCGTTTGGAAGACCACGGATCTCTTCGGATAATCGTAGAGCTTCTGATAGGCTTTCTGGAGAAAGGAAGTCCAGTCCCAACTGAACTGACGACTGATTAAGTAAAAGGATAAAGAGTCAATCCTAAGAAGATACTGCTACTACCAAGAGTTTATCAGAAAAAATTACTTTCACTGTGAAACGAGCCAACTCGGAGCAACTAGATAAAAAGCATTAAATCTACCTGAATATGTTGTACTTGAAATGGACATCCAGCAGGAATGAATATAGCATCACCTATATGCTGCTCAAATGACCAAGGCTCCACTCCTGGCAAAAATAAAGTTGATGAAAAACTAAAGCACAATACATACGAAACACCATTTTCGGGTGAAATGTTCATGACTAATGGCAATTGGGGATTGTATTAGAAGCAAGTGACTCCAAAAAATTTGAAACACAATAGCATATTGGAAAATAGAAGGGGCACAACAAAAATTGGAACAGAATGAATGCAATAAATTAAACAGAAACTGAGCATACCGAACTCTGCTTTCAACTGGCATTTATGATGCTCATTCATGTATACTACACCGTCATACAGTGGCCGCGGAACCTGTAGGAACATAATTCTTTTGTTAAAACTGAAGGACAATCAGATTATGCTTTATTCTGAGATGTTGTATAGCTCACATGATTATCAATGATCCTATAAGACATTTGCAATTCCTCTTTGTGGATGCTTATATAGTCCATAAGCTTCGATAGATCCTCACGACGGAAAATATCCCATACAGCTCCAGCTCCAGCTCGAGCCTTATCTAAACTTTCCTGAGTAGATCTATTCTCTAGATTGCAATCAACATTTTCCTCTGTGTAACCTTTTTCTTCGATTACCTGACCACCGCTCTCCCAATACTCACTTGTCTGGATATCAGCATTAGAAACTACATCAGGGGGGAAATTTGATGATTTGTCAGAGTTCACAAGGATTTCAGGAGGCCCACATACTTCTTCGGTTGCAGTGTTCACCAACATCTGCATCTCCATCACTGAACTCTGCACAACCATTGGTTTTGGCTCATGTACGTGTAACAAAAGAAATACCTGAACCGAGAACGATATGTTAATAGACAAGTAAGATCATGGCAAGAAAATTTGAAAATGAGAGGGATATCTAGAAAGCAGCTTGGGGGATAGAATTGGTGTTCACCATGTCTCGCATGTTAAGATGAAGATTTTCTGAGGAATCACATTCACCAGTCTCTTTATGATTACCATAGGAAATCAATATTTTAGGACCCACATCATTTTGCAGGGAATAATGAGGCAATTTAGCAGCAACATTCAAAAGCCCCCACTTAGAGTGGATGAACTCCAGCAACGGAAGTTTAGAGATGAAGTCAGGTCTCTGATACAGTAAAAACTCTTCAGAGGAACTTGGCGTAGGCCAATCCTTCAATTTCAACATTTGACGTTCACCATTTTCATCAAATCTACCTTCAAAATATCCATTTATGAACTCCTCGAGTTCAATATTGATCTGCTATCAGATTATGCCAAGGAGCACACACTGCTTGATGTTAGGACAATGCAAAAAAGAACATAACAGAAGACATGTCTCCTAACAGGTAATGAAAACTGGATATAGCATAAAACAGTGGTCAATGTACCTCTGTTAAGGAGCTGCAATCAATAGCCTTAACTGTTCGGTTTAGATCTTTCATTTTCTCCTCTGTTGTCTCTTTAATTCCTGACCATATGCTCATGGGATCCCACATCGTTGCAGAAGAAGCATCAAAAACTTCTTTAATGATAACGGGCTTCCCTCTGCTCCATTGCACTCTGAAATCTTTGATTCCTTCTTTTTTCAGATCTTCTAAAGATAGTTGGAATAAAAAGTTATCATCATTTCCATTCTCTATCTCGCAATCCCGGAAAACATTAAGACCAAAACCAGTTTGATCTGGCTCACCAAATTTCCTCGGCTTACAGCTACTGACCATTTCATCAACGTTTTTAACAAGTTTGGCAACCCAGTTCATTTTGAATATTCTCTTCAAATTCAAAAGAGAAGAACCACAGCCCCCATACTCCTTGGGAGGGCAAGTAATACTTTCATCATTATTAGTTTTCCATCCAGTAAATTTTTCGAATTTTTTCAGCTGAACGTCTGACAGCAGAACACGAGAAAACATCCTTACTTTTGTATCATCAGATACACATGGAATATCATCTGTGTCCTCCCTGGTTGCAAACTTGGATGCCTCCCTGATATCCTTGCAGCAACTTAGGCAAAGATCATATGAACAAATTGTGCAGTGTCGATGATAATCAATTATGGGAATCCTGCAAAAATCGCTGAAATATAGAAACGAAAATCTCAGTCACTGTGTTTTAAAAAAATAATAATTTCTCATCTCTTGCTAGAAAACTCAGCACGGAGAAATTAAATAAAAACCAATTACAGCATCCAAATCAATACATTTACACCATGATAAATTAAAGGGTATAGAAAACATATGTGTGGATTAACTCACCAGCACATCTGTTCATCTGCATTTAATTTTGTCCGGGAGAGATCTATTTCATTTCCTAACAATTAAAAGTGCATTTTTCATTTCAATATGAATTTTGCAACTTAAGCATGCTATAAAACAAGTTACCTTGAATTGTTTTTTCCAGCTCAACCTCATAACACTGTTCAAGATGGATTTGCTTTACAATAGGAAACACTGCAGATAAGAGGCAGTATAGGTATTGCAACTTTTCCTTGGCAGGTATTTCACGAATCATCGCCTTTTCAAGAAAACTCTAATGAGATACAATGAAACTACAAAAACTCAAGAGTTCAGAAAAAAGAAACTGAAAGATACCTTCAATAAATTGTCCCCTCGCATGCACATCCTACAACTACATATACCACGACATGCAGGACAAATTCTTTCAATTTCCTCCATAGGGATTCCTGAGTAACTACGTAAAAGAATCCCAAACTATGAGATTGTAAAACAAAGACAAAATTTAAGTAATTGTTTTTAAAAAAATCGCACCAAGTGGAAATGCAGTTCTCACAGTATCCTCTTCTATCACATTTAAGACACCAAATCACCCTACCCTGGCTATTGCTCCGACACTGGTGGCAGGGCTGTCCTCCGGTATCATCAGAGGATTCCGAGGTTCCATTAGAAGTCTCCTACAGAAAATGAGAGCAACTGAGATACAGAAAAGCGCTGAAACAACTACTTAAATAAATAACAAGAAACGATACTTACAGAAACAACGAAACTGAACGGAAAGAAGTGAAAAGATTACGGAAAATTTTCTAATTACTCACTGTCACAGGACTAACTTCAAATGTCTTCTGTGATCTGCATTTATCTGCATCAGCAGCAGAGATAGGTGGTGTTCTGTAAGACCTACTGACTTCATGGTCAGACTCATCATTGTTCACTTCATCAGTAGATCGTAAAGAACTTCGACCAGAAAAACTCCTAACAGGGAGAACTTCTGGCGAATTAACAGTCTGACCTTTAGTTTCTTTGTCCTTTTTCTTCTTCCCAGAGGACCCAGTGCCATCCCCGAATTGCGAACTAAGTGTTAGGTCCATCTCATCACTCTTGCTTTCCAAGTACATTTCAGGTTCACCAGGATGTTTCCTCTTTGATTTCTTCATACTTGCACGCATTGCAGAATTTGCAGCCCTTTTCTTTGCTTGAATATAATGCTTTTCACACACTGTTTTGTCAGGCATTGACATGGCTGTGCATCTCCACTGCTTCCCATCAGACCTCTTGCACCGAAAATCATCAGGAATTCCAACATTGTCTTCACCGCCTCCAGAGATTGTTCGAGAATGATCCATTAAAAATAAATCACAATGCCACCAAGAAACGCTACCAAAACAAGTAAGATCTTATATTTTTATTCTGCCAACACCAAAAAAAGAGAAAGATAAGGACCAGATCTAACAACAAAACAAATGAGCGTCATTAGCCAAAGATACTTTCTAGTAAACCCAACTGCGAAATAACATGGAAGCTAAGAACACGTCCAATTCAAAATCACCAAATACCGAAGCCATAAACTTTATAGGAAACCTAAATGCAATATTAACATCATTGAAACAAAAACCTGTAACCTTCGCACGTGTAACTTCACAAGGCAGAGAAGACTCAGAATCTAATGGGTTCCAACTTCCAATACCATAAATCTAGAATTCTAGATGAGAGTAGTGATGCTATCCTGATTCCAACGCGTCGGTAATGGAACGCCGCTTCGCAACTCTGTGGCTCCGCCGTGTAAGAAAAATTTGGGGAAAGTACGAAGTACGAACTATTACTGCTGTAGAATTTTAAAAAATATTTTATAATGATAATTAATAAACTAATTATCAATAAAATTTGAAGTAATTTCCCAAATTAATTAAAAATAAAATTTGTTTCTATAACTTTACCATTTTTATAAATTTAGTTTCTAAAGTTTCTTAATTGTGAAAATTAATCTTAATATTTTTCATAATTTAACTTAATTGATCATCAATATTCAAGTGGCATATTTAGTTTTCAATATTTTTAATTTTGTTAATTGAAATTCATCATGTATAAAATTGTGTATTTGGTATTCATACTTTGAATAATATGACAAATTGAGTCGTTAATAGTTCTCGAACTTTTGATTTTATGTCAATTATAATCATCATTGTTTTGTGTGGTTCATTCAACTCTAAAAGTTTAGAAAATGTTGTAATTGTGATCCCTTAACCTTATAAATTCCATTTTCTTTCCGATAAACATGGGTGTCATGAGATTTTCATAACATTTTAAACAATTAGTTGAGCTGATGCAAGTGCTTGCATCCACTAGATCATTATTCACCCACCTTGTTGGACAAAACCGAGTGTCAATCAGTAACGACTTAGATATAGTAATTGACACTCTATATTTGCGTTTTCATTTTCCCCTAGGAGTTAACCGTTCGTGCACAATCCTCCAATTGTTCATTTAACTCTTTCTTCTACAAAATTGACTATTTGTCTCTCTGTTAGAAGTGTTCCAGAAATGTCTACGATCGAGTAAATAGTTCTACGAATGAATGGATCGTAGTTCAATGATCGAAAGATACTCAACGAACTTATTTATTCTTAACAATTCTCAACTTCTCTTCTATATTCGACATATGAATATGCCGTTGGTCTTTAAAGGTGGTTTTTTTAAGATTAAAGAAATTAAAGTATTTGGAGAAAAATTTGTGATCTCCCCTTCCCTATAATTGACATGTGGATCCTACTTCAATGGGAACTTGATGAAAAAATACTTACCCTCTCATATAGGGTTGGGAAAACGACAACGGCTGCTGAACTATTTTTCAAAAATATCGAGGTCAAATGAAGGATATTCGCTATTGGATAGCTTTTAGAGGCTACACATTTCAACAATTGAACTACTGGCGAAATAGTTGGCGAAAACCGATGTACGAAGTGGTTTGGCCTTTCTCCTCATTCTCTGAACCACCCTCCTGGATAACATTTATCGGATCCGACCTACTTCCACTTGATTCTCTATTTTGGATTTCTTTGACTCGCTTAACAATAGAATATTGAATGTAGTTTCTTAACTCGCTTCACTAACTGTTCTGGGTCGACGAAGTTGATAAAGTGGAAATAGATTTGAGGGCTTATTACATAGCGACATGTATGTGGTACAAGATAAAGTAGTTGTATCAATATGATATTTAAATTATATCTTTTTATTACAAAAAACATATACTATTAAGAAGAGATATGATGAGGTTATGAAAATGATAAAAAACTTTAATATGTGTGGACAAGCTATGATTGTTTATCCAAGGCAGATGTGGGCTTCCTTAAGTTGCCCTTTATTATATGAAGACGAAAAAACTTCAATTCTACTTGGTAATTGAAAGTGATTACTATAGATAATTCAGTTAAGATGAAAAATATTTATTTGATTGCAATAACGTAGAACATACAAGAACCAATATATTCTTAGTCTTTTTGGTTACTTACTTCTTCTCCAATGTTCTACACATACTACATCTCCTAAACTAACATGCATAACTACAAATACCAACTACGTGGTTAAGTCGTCTACTCATCGAGTCTTCAATGTTGAATTCTTCATATTTTGGGCATCATCATTAGGAAGATCTTCTGCTTAAGATCATAGTTAGTTGCATCCAACGGGGACATTTTCTTTTTATCATCCCCTCACGTGAAATGTCATCCTTTTCAGAATTCACAATCTTCTCATGCATTCATGCAAACCCTTTATTGCTAATGGTTTGGTAAAAACATCAACAGGTTGCTCGAGTGTGCTAACATGCGTCAACCATATGAATCCTTCTTTATATTGATCTCTCACTAGATGGCAATCGACCTGCAAGTGTTTAGTTAGCTCATGAAACACCAGGTTTTTTGTAATTTGAATTACTGCCTTATTATCACAAAATACATTAATCGGTAACATAAAGCACACATGGAAATCATTCAGCAAATATCTTATCCATATTAATTCACATACTAGGCTCTCATACTTCCACTGTGGAACGAGAAATTGTTTCCTACTTCTTGTTTTCCAAGAGATCAGCGAAGAACAACCAAATATGATTCCATAGCCTGTAAGTGATCTTGTATTCACACATTAAATCCTATCCGCATCACACAACTCTCGAATAACCATGTCTGGACTCCTTTCGTAAAACAGTACCATATCTGGCGTCCCTTTAAGATACTTGACCA
>RWGZ01000968.1:411975-428413 GCA_009725065.1 Utricularia reniformis
AATAAAAACACACAATAAAGTGGAAATGAAAGCGTGTGGTACAATCCGAATAGCTCAAGGTACATCTGATGTAGACCTTAGAGAGCAGATTCCGTTTTCTCGAAGCTGCATGGAATACTGAATAAACTTCCACTACCGCTCACCAGATCGGAAAAGTATTCACACAAGTCTTTATCCACCGCCCACCACGGCGGCTGTAGCCATCTCTCCGCCGTATCAACTTCGGTAAATATATTCTCCGACGACTCATAACTTTCCTCCAGACTCGGTAGCTCAATTATCTCCCCGAGCTCGTCATCAGAGTTGCTGTTAAAAGTCTCGCTGCTCGGCGACGATGCGGTGGCGCAAACTTCTGTAGATATAGAAGAAGGATCAGAGAATCCAACTTTACTGAAGTCCTCCATCGCCGCCGCCTTCGCTGCTGCGGCTTGCACGTCTCTAGGCAAATGAGAAGTTGGCCGTGGGAGGGAATCACTTAGATGAGGGAAATTAAGAACGGCTGAGACTCCTTTGATGCTCATCGCCGCCACGTCGTGGGCACGCGCTGCCATCTCCGCCGTAGGGTAAGTTCCGAGCCAAATGCGCGTTTTCTTACGGGGCTGCCGGATTTCAGATACCCACTTTCCCCAGCTACGCATTCTGACGCCTCTGTAAACGGGATGCTTAGCTCCACATTCTTTGGTTCTCTTATTTCTTCTGTTTTCGCCGCCGGAAAAGTCGCTTCCGGCGCAGAGCAGATCCGCCATTTCCGATTTCGGAAAAGCTTAATGAAAGTGGTTAGATGCCTTTGTTGATAGAAAATGGTTCTGATGCGATTCTCATTATGACTGGTATATATATTCCATAAAATTCAATTATTTTGAACAATTAATAATAACTAAATAAATTTTAAATAAAAAATAGAAATCTAAACATTTTATTATTATAATAATAGTAATAATAAGTTTCATAATAATGCTCGATAAATAAAAATGTTTATTATGATAAAATATTATTTGGGAATTTCCTTACCAAGTAATACATATATTTTTTATTTTTAAGCATATATATTAATATACATTATTGTTAAGAGTAAAAATCTACTCTTAAATGTTTTATATATTAAGTGAGGATAGTGCTGGTATTCGGTTGTCGTAATGAAAGGAGAATAAGAAATTATACGTGGGAAACCCGAGAACCGGGAGGAAAACCCACGGGACAACAAATCCAGGAAGAATTAACTAAGAACTTCGAATCCGGAACTCTCGATAGAGTTTGTCCCTTATCAACATTTCAGCCCCCTTTTATAGAGACACATTCTACATATTTTAATTATACATAATCCAATTGTAATTTTTTGTGATCACATCGCAGCCGTCTCGAGCTTATTTATGAGACTTTTGGGCACGTCGAAGCCGCACACCGCCGCCTGGAGTAATGGCGTAGTCTTCGTTGACATTTCCCCATAAGATGTCGATCGCATACCCATCTTCCCGATCGTAGCAATTCATTGCCGATCATGCATCGCTCCATATGATACCGATCGACTGATTATTAATTCCTTCGTCCGATCGGTAAAAGGATGGTCGATCGGACGTATTACCCGATCGTGACCGGTTGTTATAAGTCATGTATTAACAATTATACATGTAATTGGATATGTTACTCACATAAATCGAGTGTCTTATATATATGTAATTGGAAAAAAATAATTTTAATTATTCAAATTTTATATATTCGATTTTTTTTGTCTGAAATACTAAATATCTAAGTAAAACAATTTAGTATGAATGTCAGTTAATCTTTATATTTATTATGTGAAGAGTGATTATATTAAATTGACATTATTATTATCCATATTTCAAATATATGCTTACAAAATATGATAATAGTTTATTTTCAATATGGTAAAATAGAATGATAGGATGCAATAAAACACTCATTTTCCAATGAAAAACAAATTCAAATTGGTAGTTTTGAAATTAATGACTAGATATAAACTTTAATAATAATAATTTTCGTTGCACAATATTTGGGGCAATATTTTTATAATGACCAAAATTGGATACTTGATTTTTAATTATCATGGATAAATCATCTAAGTTATTTAGGAATTTTGAAAAACTAAAATGAAACTTTACACTACAAGAATTCAGCTTATTAAATGAGTGATATTTGCTTACTGCCCCTAACTTACGGGATGTGTAAAATGCATATCTTCCAAGTTACGAAATTGCAAATATGATAATTATTTTAAGCAAAAATATGTATTTATAGTCATCAAACTGCAATTAAATGCATATAAAACTCATGTTTTCATACCTGTCGGTACGATGAAATCCGTGCGACATCGGTATTTCAACCAGTAGCGGGTTTTCAGGTCGGCCTGGAAAAAATAAAAAAAATAATACTTTTTTAAAATCATTTTATACTGACATGTATACCAAGCGGTATACTAGCCGTACCGGTCCGAACCAAAACGGTACCCTGGACTAGTATGAAAACATTGCATAAGACACATCAAATTTCCAATACCATTTATTATTAGCACTCTAACGAACTCGTTAATATTTCATATTTTATTCATAATTATCGAACATAAGGGGTCAATTTTGAATAATTTTTCAAACGAGTCTTATTTGGGTACTTTTAGGATCAGTCATGCTAAAAGAAAAACGTTTATCAACTTAATTGAAAATCAAATGTTAGAATGTGAGTGATAAAAAATAAACGGTATTGCAATTTTTGGTGTCATTCTTGCAATTTCGGATATCATTCTTGCAATTTGTTAAGTTGAGGAATATTCATTTTATACCACTCATAACTTGAGGGATACTTATACAATTTTTTTCTTATTAAATATAGGGGAAATGATATATTATATAGAAAATTAAATAATATCGAAAATTCGTGTAGGAAAAGGTCACCACGTCACTTTCTCTTAACCAAGCAAAAAAATAAGAATACGTCCAAGTCTAAAAGTGTACGTTATAAGCTTTAGGCTAATTGATTGAGGGATAAAAAAACAAAATGGACAATCAAAATTATAATTAATTAAATTATTTCCAAAATATTTACTAAAAAGAATATTTGTGCAATAATCTTGTATACCTTATATTCATGTAAATTTTATTTAAAGTTGTACGTATTGAACAATTTGTGTAACTGCATTTCTTAATTTAAGAATGTCGGTAAATTAACTACTCTACTGTTTATATGTAAACTATATAAATATTCAGGTTGAATTATTTAAGTTATGTATTATTAATTAGAGATGTAGGACGAGCGATAATGAAATATCAACAATAAATTACTTATTGGAAAAAAATCTTCTATAATATATTATTTTTTTATCGACAAAAATACAATAAAATATAGCTAATCAATAAAATGTCTTAATGTGCCGTCCAATGAGCTGGCTCAACAGTCCTCCTATGACCATAATTGTACTATTTATACCTTTAGTCCATAATTCTTTACAAATTTCCTTTCGGCTCATCCAGATTATGCTAATTATTTTCCTACGCAATTCACTTATTCAAGCAGTATTACGAGGTTAATAATTGCAACATAATTTTATTACTAAATCCAACAATCATGTTTCACATTTGGAAAATTGTAAAAAAATATCAGAGAATTTGTTACATGACCCCTAAATTTTTTAAAATTTTATAATTAAATAGTTGATATCTAAAATCCAAAATTAAAGTTTTGTCCTAACTTTTTTAAATGTATAACTAGTTTATATTTAATCGTTTAACTATATTTTAAGATATCAAATAATTGATAATTATTCCTTATCAATTTTAAAACTTCATATGTTATATACATCATTTTTAAAATTTAAGATTATGGTTATTATATTGTTTTAAAATGGTATTATAATATACTATATTTAAAGATATACATAAGTTTAGCTATATTGGGTTAAAATTATTAGATGTTGTATATATAATTGAAATGTGGTACATATTGTACTAAAAGATAAGATGGTACAGTTAATACAGTGCCGTAGTGTCTCTTCACAATCCACATCAATTCACATCCCTTTGTCGGCCGGGTCAAAATATTTTCAATACTTATTTATAAATTTAGAAAAATGTATAATTAACCACCAAGTTAAGCACGGTTTAAATGTTATGCCTCAACTTACATAATTATATAAATTACACCTAAAATTATTAATATGATTGTTAACTTATAAAACTATAGTACTCGATTTTCGCTAAGTTGACAAACATTTTTATATTAACATGATTAACCTTAAAAATTCATAATGAATGCAAATAAAATTCTTATATTTGAATAATTATTCAAAATTGACCATTGAAATTTGATAATTATGTATATAAATATAAACTATTAACAACAGAGTCGTTAAAGAACTAATGATAAACATTATTAATAAGCTGATGTGTTTTACATGTATTTAATTAAAATTTGAGAACTACAAATACATATTTTTACTAAAATAATGTATTATATTTGAAATTTCGTAAATTGTACGGTATGACTTTTGCATAGCCCGTAAGTTGAAGGGCAGTAAGCAAAGGTCATACATAATGTGTATAATTGTTGTAAAAGTTATAAGCTCTTCTCAGCATTGCAATTTTCTAGGTTTAGATTATAGGAAGATGGTATTGTAGCTAAATGGTAATTAGAATTTCATATAACTTCAAGGTTAATTGTATTGGGATTCAAATGTTGGAAATATAAAATCTAACTAATAATTATTTGGATGTTAATATTTACCTATTTTACTCAGTGAAGGGTTAGGATACATGTTCATTTTTTATATTAAGATTAATATATTCAAAAGTTAATCAATACAAAGCTGGTTTCTTTGAAGAATTACATTATATATACATAAAAAATCTTAATTTCCAATGTTTTAATAAAATACTGAATTATCACATTTTTTCTATTAAACATAAACTCATCGAAATATCTTAGCAAGGAGTTGGACTACCTCATAAATATTCGAGTATCATTTCCATCAATCAAAGCTTGAAAACTCATGATTTGAATTATAATAATGCAAACCCACAAGCATTAAAGAATGCTAGAGATATTGTTGTATAAAATATAACAATATTTAAAAGGTTTATTACTTTTATTATTATGTTAAATACATAATAAAAAGTTAATAGACTTTTTCATCCAGTAAAACTACTTTTATCTATTTTATTGAAAAAATAGAGTTGGAAGTGGAGAAATATTTATCTACATATTCTATTATATAAATAATAATAGAATTGTAGAAGATAGAGATGAAAAATATACCGAGATACAGATGATTTATTGAGAAACAGAGAATACTTGTATTCTCTTGTTTTGATATTCTTTCTTATCTGTATTGATTATGATTTCATCGACAATAACCATCGTTAATGAGCAAGAGAGCTTGCTGCTTGTGTAACCTGAAGAACACCGGTTTTGCCGGAATTGTTCTTAAGTTCAATGTCATTACGACGTGGCACAAGTGACACTCAACCAGATTTGATGCATGAGATCAAATCAATTTTATGATATTATTTTTTATTTATTGTATTTAATACTAACAGTTTTTCTTTCTGTGAATGTTTTATCCAGTTTTACAACAATCTTAAGAACAACAATAATACTCTGATTCAAATAGAAGGAAGATGTAAATCATCATCGTTATCATCTAATTCAAGGTTTCATCGTTTTATTTTAAAGAAGAGTATTGTGCTTGCATGTAGAAACTTACGTTATGGTTACCGTAATTCAGGATGCCAAAACTTTGAAAAACTAGTTTTGCTTGTTTTTGAAAAATGATTACTGAAATCATTTTCTACGTAATCATAAAAGTGAATTGGCTTTTAATAATAAATAAAAAAACTAGTCAAAACTTTATTTTCAGATTTAGAAAATAAAATTAACAATTTTATTATTAACAATTTCTAACATTATTTAACAAATCTGATCCATTTAACAATTTCTAAATAAAATTAAGAATGAGTTTTAATTTTATTATTTTATGCTGAAATTTAGGAGATTCAGTTATTGAATTAGTTCACTCATTTTATTGTCTTGAATGATTAATTATTGATTTTATGAGATAGCTTCGGTAAAAATATATCTAATTTCTAAGTTATTTTTTTAAGAAATACAATATTTTTATTTCAATTCAAATCATTTTCAAATATCATTAAATTTTTGATTTTGAAAAATTATAGGCTGTAGAACCGAATATTTCAATTAAAAAAAACAATCCATTTTCCAAGATTCGAAAAGAATGCTGGATGTTTTTTTTAACATTAGTTTTTTTTTGTTAGAATCAATGAATTACATTTTTATGGGCATCATTTGATTATCAATTATTTAGATGGAAAACATCTAAATATTTAAAAATTATCGAGATACAGATGATTTACTGAGAAACAGAGAATACTTGTATTCTTTGTTTTGATATTCTTTCTTATATGTATTGATTCTGAGTTCATCGACAATAACCATTGTTCCTGAGCAAGGGAGCTTGCTGCTTGTGTAACCTGTAGAACACCGGTTTTGCCGGAATTGTTCTTAAGTTCAATGTTATTACGACGTGGCACAAGCGACACTCAACCAGATTTAATACAGAAGATTAAATCAACTTTCTGGCATTATTTTCTACTTATTGTATTTAATAAATACAGTATGGGCTGAAATTATACAACTTTTAAAAACCTTCAAAGTGTTTCTTTATGTAAAGGTTTGATCCAATTTACAATATGGGATGAAAATTATAAATATGTCGAAATCGTTTAGCAGAATCGTACAAGTATTGATTGCATGAAAATTATATATGATTTGTAAAAAAATCAACAAAATCAATGGGATCAAGCCCTACATAGACTCGTCTGTGAACATATGTATGGGCCGACCCAGCCCATTAACCGGCCCCATAAAAAATATGATATAACTAATTTAATAATCATTTTATTATGGCTATTTAAGAAAAATGTTTTTATGTTATTGAGGGATTAAGTTTTGAATTCTATTTTTTTAGAAGTAATATTAACATTTAGGGTGTCTTCTGCACAAATTATGAAATATAAAATTAGAATTTATAATTAAAATATAAAATGAAAATGCATAATTAGAACTAATGTGTTATTCTGGAATGAATATATTAAATGGTTTAATGTAAAAAATGTTTTGAAAAAATGTAGAATAATAATTTATTATAGTAGTCAAAAGATAGTTACACCCCTTATGTTAAATATAAAATAAAATCTCAAATAAACTAGGAAGTTGCAGTACAAATGAGAAGATATAACATGTATCACATGCTAAGGTAATGATTGAAAGTAGATCATTACAACACAAATGTATCCTTGGTGCAATAATGGATATCATAAGTAATTTTTTTATATACGTTGTAAGTAATAATTCTACCAAATAAATTACAAAAAATTCCAAAACATCCTCAATAACACCCAATAATGAATAAGATTTCTAACAATAATAAAAACATAAAAAGAGAGAAACTCAATAAGTTTCAAAATAATGTTATCAAATTTTTGCTTCCCAAATAAAAAAACCCGAAAACTCAAATTATGTTTTAACCCATATCAAATTGATGATCTCTTAGTGCAATAACAAATAATAAAAAAAGAACAAAATAGGAATAAATCATATTGATGTGAAATACGTAAAAAACTTTGATATCACTTCAATGGTAAAGAAATAGAGTGAGAGAATTCCGTACCAAGGATGTCATACCGATCAATACCGTTCGTTCCAGTAACGATTAGTATGAACGATTTTTACGATATTTCGTTAGTATACAAGTGATATATCGAAATATCGGTGTACCGATCACAATCGATATTTACTGGTATAATCGATATATCGGACGGTATACCAACGATATGACTTCATTGCTCATAGGAACATAAAAATAATACATATAAAAATGCATTTAATAAGATAATGGTATATATGTATGATGAGACCCTCGGAACCCGATACCCCGAACCTGATCAGAGCCAAGCTTCGCCAGGCCAGCCCGAGTGACATAAGCCGAACTTGGAGGCCCATATCCAACTCACGTGAATGGACGGCCCAGCCAAGCCAGTCGGGCCGAATGCCCGTTCTTATCGATCGGTCCCGATCGATAGAGTCATGTTTACTCCCCCTCATCAGGACCGATCGGTCCACATCTCACAGGCTATGCTTCGGGTCATCTACATTCTTCAACATGCGACAACAAGCGCTACAATCCTGTCAGAGACAGGTCTGACGGAGTCATATGAGCCACCTTTTGGTGTAGAGATAGCCGGCTAGTAGCACCGAAAGGCCTAGCGTCGTGCAGCCCTATGAAGTCATGCCCGGCGGCTGTCCAGCCTGACACGACCCGACCTAGCCGCAGGAGACAAGCACAAAACGACACCATATTGTTCACGCAGCAGAGAAGGCGTATAAAAAGAACATTTGGGAGGCAAAGAAATTATTCTCTTTTTTCTCTTTTTTTTGGCCGGCTATCGATTTATTTTCAATAAGCTTTCTTCCTCTTTATTGTCTAAAGAACAAACATGGCATTTGTGGTCAACAACTTGCTTATTGATTCGATTATGAGCATTTCTAACTCTTAGTCAAATGTTTTTTTCCTCAACTTTTGGGGTTTTCCACTATAAAATTGCATTGTCCCTTTTATATTTGATTTATAATCATCTTCCACATATTAAATAAATTACAACCGAGTTCGTCTTACAACGAACCGGACGACTGTTGACACCCCTGGTTTTTGAACCACAACAATTTGGTGTTGTCTGTGGGGACGATTTGTGGATTTACCCATTGATGTCTCTCTCCGGACGAGGAATACGCAGGCGACAGATCCTGCAATCGGTAACGAATCCTCAACATATAAGGGCATATGCTTTTATTGAAACAATCTTCTCTCACACAGGGATATGAGTTAGACTTGAAAGGCTGAGGTTTTGGACGGATTTGAACTAGTGATAGCTCTTACTAAGTCGAGAAAGTCCTAGAACTTACCAATAATATAATTCCCCGCAAGAACTCGCTAGCCAAATCGAAAGTGTGAGAAATGTTACTTTCCTAGGTATTAGTTCTATCAACATGCTGAGAAAATTGAATATAAATGAGAAGCTCATCCGAAAAAAAAAAATTGAGGAGCCTACCTTGGGACTTATAAAAGAATCGGGGCTCCCAAAAGTGTAGTCTATCTTTGGACTCATAGAAGAATAGATGCTCTCTAACCAGCGGACATCCATGGATCTGAAGGGTCGGGTTTTTCGTGATTGGCTTCCGTTCATAGCGGCCTCCATATGACAAAATCCAAGGGGCTAGTGTTGACAACTCTTAAACCGGGTACCAATGATGCGTTCTTGTTGAGAACCATTAAACCCGATACCAACGAGGAGTCCTAAACCAGGATGAAGGGGGTCAGACCCAAGCGAGGATTCGACAGCTGAAATTATCAAGTACTGGATCGGTCCCGGCAAACAGCTTAGGGCGATTGGTCCCGAAATACAGCTTAGGACGATCGATCCAGACAAATAACTTAGGACGATCGGTCCAGGCAAACAGCTTAGGACGATCGGTCCCGACAGACAGCTTAGGGCCATCAGACCGATCGGTCCCGGCAGATTCCTTAGGGCCAGCAGACCGATCGGTCCGGCAGACTGCTTAGGGCCAAGTAGACCAATCGGTCCCAGCAGACAGCTTATGGCCAAACAGACCGATCGGTCCCGACAGATTGCTTATGTCCCAGCAGACCGATCGGTCTCGACAGACTGCTTAGGCCCCAACAAACTATATAGGTCGTGACAGGCTGGATGTGGACCCATTAGCATACATTTCACGCTTCAGGCTCAATCACGCTTTCCAGCATTAGGAAACACCTTGTCAGAGGTGGTTACATGGCGTGGATTACACGCGTTTCCCCCTCTATAAATACATAGTTAAAAGATAAGCTCAGAAGAATCCTTTGGATGGCAATTTCTATGAACCATAATCTCCTGTAAATTCATTTCGTTGTTCTCATTCCTCTTGTACATTTTCCCTTGATTTATTAATGAATTTGCCGTGGATGTTCTCCTCTGTGCAACGTGGTTTTTTCCCCTTTTTTAATGGTTTTTCTACGGTAAAATCGCATGTGTTCTTTCCATTTTCTATATTTCAAGTTATCTCCACAAACAATAAATAAAACCGGTTTTCAGAATCCGGTGACTGTTGGTACCCCTAAAAATGAACCACGACAATGTAAATGATATACTATAATGCAAAATGAGTTTAAAAAATCAAGAATTGATATGATTTTAGATTGTAGTATAAAAGATTAAAATGTATATTGTTTTTAATTGATAATGAGAATTTAAAATAGTTAATAGTGTTTGTACATATTTTTAAAATATATTATACATTATATAATATATAATATATTTTTAAAAATTTATGCAGAACACTATCTTAATCACTAAATATTCGGGTAAAATACCCTATCAACTATTTTATCTAAGTTAGAATTTTATAACATTTGAAATATTATTTCAATATTTATTATATCCTTGACTTTGTACAACATTATTTTCTTGAACCTTAAATGGAAAATTTCTTGAAATGTCGATTTATAGTTGTAAAAGTATTTATAATTTTAGTAAAAGCAATGAATATATAATTAATGTCATTAAGAGATTTTGTCGTGTTATATAATTAATGAGAGCAATGAATCATATTGTAAAATGTTATATAAAAAATATTTTATACTCTTGAATTGTAGTGTCATTAAGAGATTTTGTCACTTAAATTTGATATATTTTTCTATTGTTTGTGAGTTTAATAGAATCCTTTTAAAGGTGGAAAACACGTATGATATATTTTAATGGAATCTGATTATGATTTCAAAGTAATCATACCCTTATCTTTTATTATAATTTTTCCTTTCCAAAGACAAATCAAGATTTAATTAGGATCTTATGACATCTCATAAAATTGTAATTATCGTTCAATATTTATTCCAATGTCACTAAACTTGATGTTTTCAATTATTTCTAAGTTCGATTAATATTGAGATTTGCCTAAATTGTTTCATTAGATAAATACAGATCATATTCAAAATTAATTATCTCATCTATATTTATTTATTTTAATAATAAAATATACACTGGAATATTCCAAGTGGCAGTCATTATAACATTTTTAATTAAAGTTTTGCAGATATAAAGTACATGTACATAATTTTTAGAAATAAAGATGTAATTTGATACTCTTCCATTTCAACACGTTAAGTAAAATTGAACTTTGAGTGACAATAACTAATTAAGTATTGAAGATTGAATAATTAATAATTAATAATTTCTTATTATATAATTCATTCTACTAACCTGATTATAATTTCTATATTATATAAAAAGATAAAAAAGAAAAATATTGAAATAAATAAATATAAATTAAAATGCTATGCGGCACGAGTCATGATTTGCATTCGTCACAAAACAAAAGAGAGTTGATTTATTAGCTGGACATGCACTAATAATATCATTCATGCATGTACACAAATTTTTCTTTTTACGTCAATATTTATTTATTCAAAATAAATCCTTTTATATATCTCTTTAATTATTTCATTTTAAAGGTTATAATTACTAAAAATCTTTAAAAAATCATCCTTGCCTGAACTCATTTTAGGGTTTATTATTATAACCTTTAAAGATATTATTTTTGTATAACCTTTAGTGTTTGACATACTGTCTTAATGTCTAGAAACTCGCAAGAAAACATATTATATTATAATATTTTAAAATTATATGAATTACTTGAAATTTAAAATGTTGAAATATTATATTAATGTCTCCAAAGGAAGTTAAAAAGAATTAATTTATATTTAATTATAAAGAATCTTTAATTGATCTTAATCTTAAAATTTGGTACAATAAAATCAATTTGCTGTTACTAATTTGCACGGATTTCGAAAAATGTGTTAAATATTAATATTTTTAGGGTAATAAAGAAATCGAAATTTGATTTTGTTTACAGTGTAAAGCCATGTTCTAAAATCGGACCGATTTGGACCGGTCCGGCCGGTTCGAATCGGACAGGACAAAATATCGATCCGGTTTATGGTTTACTTAATATTTGAAACAGAGGAGATGATGGAATGTCGAGCTATGGCCAAAATACCTATGAAAAGTGATATTGACTTGCAGCGGAAAAAAGAGAGAGACTGATTTAATGACGAATATCTGAAAAAGAAGATGACTGTTATAACCGCCTTTGAAGAACAAGAGAGCCGAAAGCGAAAGCAGAGAAAATGAGGAAGAAACCACTCTGTTGATTTTTACCTGCAGCCAGAAACCATTTTTCTTGGCCTTATCATAACTAATGGCTTGCTATGGAGATATTTAAGCGTGGAAGAGGAACTGTGGAAAATATTTCTTGAAGGTATAATGAGGTTCGGTTTCCGAGCCCGAAGAATCACCATCACTAAATCAGATTTAGTTACTGAGATTAGTTTTATGGTCCCTGACTTTATTGTTGTATTTTCCATTTGATTTTATAAAATTAGATGTTATTTCTAACAAAAAAAGACAAATATAGATGTTTATAACGAAATAATGTTATTTAAAGGACGTGGATAGAATTTAGACGTCTATTGATTTAGTAAGATAACAATATAAGCTATTTTATTCTTATCTATCCTTATTTTAATATAAGGACGTGTTATTTAAAGGGTTGGTATTTTCGATCGTGTTTTAGAACATAGGTGTAAAGGCATAAATATGCGAGCATTTATGTGTATTCGTCTTTAGGAAATGGCGGTGAAAACTCCAGGTTGGGGATGTGTGAGAACGGGAAAGGGTAAGGGAAGCGTCTCGCCGCCGTCACATTACCCTACAATGCCCAAGTTTCCAAAATCCCGTCTTGGAGACGAGGAAAAGTGCATGAAGGGATCAGAAGTAAAGGTTCTATTATCAGTTACCGGGATGACGTGCTCTGCTTGCTCCTCCGCCGTCGAGAAAGCCGTCAAACGTTTACCTGGAATTAAGGAGGCGGTTGTTGACGTATTGAGCAACCGTGCCCAGGTCGTATTTTGCCCCGCGTTTGTTGATGTAAGTTATGAGTACCAACTTTTATTTGAGAGTTTTAAATTATTTGAGAGTTTTTTTATTAGGAGGAGAAAATCAAGATAGCGATTGAGGATTCAGGGTTTGAAGCTCAAGTAATTGAAGAAGCAGCAGGGGATAAATTTACACAGGCTTGTTTATTTCATATAAAGGGATTGAACTGTACTTCTTGTTCACTTACACTGGAAAATTATGTTGGAGCTCTTGATGGAGTTAAAAAAGTTTATGTATCTTTACCTTATGAACAGCTTCAAGTTCATTTCGATTCAAAAATCGTAGCTCAATTTGAAATCATGGAAGCTATGGAAGATATTGGATTTGAGAGCAGTGTTATTAGCAGTAGCAGCACTGTAAATCTTCATGTTGATGGCTTGGAAACTGAGAACTCGTTGCTATTAGTAATGGATTATTTGAGGAAAATTCCAGGAATTGACGGGGTTGAGTTCGAATCAGAGACTAAGAAGTTATCGGTTTTATACGAACCGTATTGGATAGGACCTCGGGATATTATCAAAGCCATAGAGTGTTGTGAGCTTGGAGTGTTAACAGTAAAGATGTATTACGAAAGGGAAGGAAGAGATGATCAAAGGAAGAAACAAATAACACTCTATCTTCGACCTTTNGCAGAGAAAGTGAAGGAACTACAGGTTTTGAAATACATTTCTAAATACTTATACATTATCTTACGAGTTACCGTATATGTTTGATCAGGCCGCAGGATGCATCGTGGCGATGGTCGGAGACGGAATAAACGATGCACCTGCACTAGTTGCATCGGATGTAGGAATCGCAATCGGGGCAGGGACTGACATTGCAATAGAAGCAGCAGACATAGTTTTAATGAAGAGCAACTTGGAAGATGTAATAACTGCCATAGACCTGTCAAGAAAAACATTCTTGAGAATCAGACTTAACTATCTCTGGTCATTGGGATACAATTGTTTAGGCATTCCTGTGGCAGCTGGTGTGCTGTTCCCTTGGACAGGTTTCCGGTTGCCTCCATGGCTTGCCGGAGGTGCCATGGCTGCCTCGTCGATCAGCGTTATCTGTAGCTCGATTCTGCTAAAGAACTACACAAGATCAAAGAAGCTGGGGTTGAACTAATAAATACATATAGCGATGAGCATCAAGTAATACACAAGATGAATGAAGATGGATTTGAATTGAGTAGCAGAAATCATGCAGATTTGATCTAATGTTGGACATTGACTCTTTTCATATAGAATAAAATGATCCAGTAGTTGACGATTAGATGTCTGATTACGCATTAACAGAAAGCTCATGTTCGATGCTGCTTTTAACAGCAGAAAAATCATACTAGTATTCTCTCTATACCTGTGTTGGTCCTTAATTTGGGTTTTTTACCAAGAAATGCCCAAAAGGATAAGGTGAATCATGTTCATCTAAAGGCGATTCAGCATTGCCCCATCCTCAAAAAAGATGTTTCATTGTGGGGTGACGCGGAATCAACCTGTGGAACATGCTCATTTTGATAATTGCCTTTATTCGCAAAATCAAAGTTTAAATGCTTGTGAATCTGCGATGCAAAAATTACAAATCGGCTTCAACAGAAATTCTATGCCCAGGAAATCCAATCAGATTTCATAAACCAGTAATAAAATTACCAATCTATCTAGATAAGGTACAGATCTGAAGTAGCTATTGAATTCACAATTTATATCATTTATCTAAAATCATCATAAATTAAATATTTCAATTTATTATTATTATTAATTTTTATTGGGACAAAATTATTCCTTCATATTTAAATATATATTATGTTTATATTTCATAAAAAAACAAATATTAAATAGTAATATGGTTCATTTTAGTCATATAAACGCATCTATGCATTAGAAATTTAGTAATCAAATAAATTATACAAATTGAAGATAAAATATAATTTTTTTTCTATGATTATTATAGATTTTTAGTGCTCGTTTGGTTGGTTAAACTAATTTATCACACATATCATTAATGTAAATATACAATCTTATATTTATCCATTCAATATATTTTATATTTTATTTTTTATTTTTTCCACCTCTTCTTTTCTTTAGTCTCTATGAGTTTTCGAAAAACATAAGTTCTTCAAGTAGATTTCATTTGAGTAATTTTATTTCTTTGTATATGCATTTTATTAGATAAATATTTATTTCTAAAGAGCTATAAAACATTCTACTCATTTATGTTTTCACTTTACCCATTTTTTTAAAAAAATTCTTTTAAAAAGAAAAAAACTATGGTTGCAGAATTGGAATGAAATTCTAAACTAGTATGAAAATATTACATTAAATGCATGCAAAAATTGATAAAATACATTTATCTTGAAAAAATAAACACAAACTGTTGTCACTTGTCATATAACGTTTATCATATTGTGTTAATTAAAATTTGTGAGTTTAATCTAAAAAAATAGAAAATTAGAGTAGTAACAATATGATTCGAGGATACACGTACGTCGATTCGATAATGCACAGATTTTTAATATATAAAATTATATAATAAAAATAATATTTATAGGTCAATAGAATCAATTAGTCATCCAAAATTTTAAGATTAACAAATAACATCATATTTATCTCAAGAACATCCAATGATAAATTAAATATTGAATACTCGATATGGTTGTTTTTTAATATGAATTGAACCTCGAATGTTCTATAGTTTATGTACTACGTACAGTGATATATCATAATCGATGTTCTCTATTTCTTGTACGCAAATAATCGTAACTTTTGTTAAAAAATACAATAAAGTCACACACTACTAAAAGAGAAAACCCAAACCACATATTGTGAAAATGAATTTATCTCTATGTCTTGTGGCTTTAAAGCATATATTATAGCCACATAAATTGTATTATAGTTTCCACATCTTGAAATTATTGTCTGAACAAATAATTTGACACCTCCACTATGTGCAAGTTGTCCCAATAATTTATAATTGATATGTTTATAATACAATTAAACTTTAACACGGTGTAAAAATCATATCTTTAAACTTAAAAAAATTGTTAAAATCATATCCTATAAATTTCATAATTATATAATTGAACCCAAAAATCTAAATAGTTTAGTCTTATAGTTTAGCCATAATGCCCGTTAATATATTACATACATCATTAATAAAATGATATTTGTATATGACTCATTAACTTTAAAAATGTGAAAATGTTGTCTCTCAACATTGAATTGCAAACATAACAACTTAATGAACAAACCGAAGAAAATTGGTATTTTAAATAGAGAAATATTTTAAAATAATTTAAAACTTGGGATAATAAATAGTTAATTTATTAACTTTGGTGTCATTTGCGTATTTTTCTCAATAAATTAGTTTATCCATGTCATCATTCGCCT
>RWGZ01000969.1:0-46157 GCA_009725065.1 Utricularia reniformis
TTTCAGGTTGATTCGGCTTTAGTCACTATAACGGGATACAATGATGTCCCTGCAAATGATGAACAAAGCTTATTGAAAGCATTAGCTCATCAGCCAGTCAGTGTTGCGATTGAAGCTTCGGATCGAGATTTCCAATTCTACAGCGGGGTACGAATTCTTTCGAAACTAAGACAATGTATCTAAATAAGTTGTGATTTTTATTTGATTGGTTTTTTAGGGTGTTTTTGATGGGCATTGTGGGAGTGAGATTGATCATGGAGTTGCAGCAGTGGGATATGGATCCATAAAAGGGATTGATTATATAATTGTGAAGAATTCATGGGGTGAGAAATGGGGAGAAAAAGGGTATATAAGGATGAAGAGAAATACAGGAAAAGATGAAGGGATATGTGGTATTAACAAAATGGCTTCTTTTCCTTATAAAAATTAAGAATCAATGTTTTCTATGTATTTTTTTGTAATTTGACAATAATATTGTGTTTCATTTTATTGCAAATATTGTTATTACGAAGTCCAAGCAATTCCTATGTTCGTGTTCGTATTTGTTCGTTTATATTAAAATATGAAAAGTCTTTGAACAACAAAATAAATCCAAATAAAAATTTGAACGAATATGAACACTCTTCGAATAACAAATTCACTAATAGGGTTGTTATACGATCTGAATAATTCGTATTCGAAATGTGTTCGTTCATTAGAATATAAATATAAATTTTATTCAAACATTTTTCATTTCCATTTTATAATTTGAACAAAATAAACATTTTGTGAATGCACATGGGCAAATATGTTATTTTATTTATATTTAATATAAATATATTATTAAATATTATAATTTAAACAAACTCAAATCTATATTTCATATTAGCTCTCCAATATTTTCCAGTTTTTTAAGTTTATGTAGTATAATCTTTTTCTCTTATTTTATTATAAATATGAAATTATGTTAGATTATTTTTTCAATTTTTAATCTAAAAAATCAATTTTAATATATTGAAGTTCAATATTAAATTCAAAAAAATTTGAATGAATCCTTTACATGTCCGAACAAATTATTAGAACGCACTTTAATATTTATATAAGTATTTTAACAATGTTCGAATATAAATTATTGTTCACATAAAATACGAACGAATATAAACAATGTTCCAATACGTGGCACGCTGCCACCTAAATCCGTGTTCGATGTCTGCTTTAGCGTTTCACGTCCACGAACTACCCTAAAATAATATATGAGCTTTTCAAAAGCATTATTATGCCAAAATAGCCACTACGATCAAATTTATCTTTTAACTTAAAAAATTTTGATGTTTTTCGGAATATTGAAATTTAAGGTGAGCTTAATCAACGGCTCAGAGGTGTATAAGGCAATGCTTATATTAATAAAAATGAGTAGTGTTTGTAAATAGTGTAAATTGTTACTAACCCTAAAATTTAAAATAGTGTAAAAATGATATCATAAAGTTTATAAATTATATGTAAAACATTTGAAATTGATATAATATGTGATGTTGGCTTCAAACTTTTAAATATTATAAACACTATACCATCAAAGTTTAAGAATTGTGTGGTTGACCTTTAAGTTTCAAAAGTGTTTATATTTAATTATAATATTCGTTAATATTTTAAATATCTCAACTTTTTTATATTTGATCTATTAACCTTAAAAAAATATAATTACTATGTTTCCAAACTTGAAAATTTTAAAAATAACATATAAATTGTCAACACCACTTATACGGAAAAAGATGAAAATCGCTACTATTCCCTCGAGGGTAATTCTTGAATGCTTTTGAAATTTTGGAGGTTTTTGTATCTAATTTACAAACTTTGAAACATCTACTTTATACTATTTTAAATACCGTGTACTTTTCTCAATAATAAATATATTTATATAATGTAGTGATGGAACATTTCGTATTTAGTTATTTTCTATTAATCTTTTTGGATATAACAAATGTATATTAAAAATTAAAAATCCTAACTCAAAATTAAAAAAATATATTTATAAAACAACTATAGCATATTTTAAACATTTATTATACTTATACTGTACTGCTTGCCATTTATGAACTTTATAGTGTTTCATTATAACTATACTATTCACAGTTGTGGACTTCTTCAAACTTTAATAGTTGACATTTTCTTAATATTAAATATAAATAGAGTCTATGTAAATATATAATATAAATACAATGTTACCAGGATTCTCTATTTTTACAAAAAATTACGAATCGGATTCTCTCGGATTCGCGATTCTCTCCCGATTCTCAAATCGGATTTTTTTTTGAACGGATTTTTTTAGAACACAAAATTGAAAAAATCAAAAATCAAAAAACAAATAAGAAATATAAATTATTATATCATAAATTTGCTAAGTTATGTAATTATTATAGATTTTTAATTATTTTATTAATTTTAAATTTTAACCAATTTTTAGTTTTTTTATTTTGATGATAAATTATTTATTATATCTTATATTTATAATTTGAAAATGATTAAAATATATTTTATCAATAATTATGATTATTTTTACTTATAAAACATTATAAATTATATAACTAAAATAATTATTATAAATATAAAATTAACGAATCCTTAACGAATCTTCCCGGATTCTCTAAAAAATTACGCACTACGAATCGCAAATCGTGTCATTTATCGTGGTAACATTATATAAATATTAACATATTTTAAGTAACAAATTACATAATGTAGTTTAGGTTTAAATTACAAACAAAACCAAAACTCAATAGAGATAACCACAAATATGAGATCTAATATATCATATTTATAAAATAATGCCACATCCCGTATCATAGCATTTGAAGTGATTTGCAAAATATAACCCTAATGTATTAAATGTCTTGTTTACCCTTATATAAATATTATTTAAAATCCTTTATTTTTTATTTCTATCATCTTTTAACTCAAACAATAGTTGTCCCTACCAAGAACACGAATTCTTTATATTAAAATATGCTTCAACTTTCTTGGTATGATGGCTTTGTTGATTTTTTTTGCGGATATGACTATTATATTTCCAAATTAATTCTGAAATATTTATTCTATGTTATTTATGTTTCAATTAAACCGATAACTTTTTATTGATAAATATTTAGTATTATTATGTTTTATATCAAATTATTTTGTAATATAATTAACATACAAATGAGGGTGTTCATATTTCTTTAAAATTATTTATATATTAGCATACAAAATCCTAATAACTAAATTAATCATTTAAATCAATATAATTTTATCACATTTAATATCAAATATAATCAATTTCACATATGATATTGACATGACAAATTTATTATTTGAAGACATATATTCCTATAAAGTTATTTCCGAGTTGAGAAATGAAATCGATATATTTAGATGATAGACTTGACTTGTTACTTTTGGAAGTATTTGGACCGAATTACTTATTTGGTATACACTTGTGCTTAGTTTCGATGACTAAATAACTATTGTTTACTATTTGAGTTTTTTAATAAAGATGGACCGTAAGATTTGTAATTAAGGAGTAATATCAAAATAGTTGAGGGGTAGTCATAGTGTTGGGTAAACACTGTTTTTACCGGCAATTTTAGGTAATTTCTACTCTATATATTTATCTAAATTATATTCTCTTTGTATATCTGCTATTAGTAATAATGAAAGTTTATCTGATGGGATCCGTAAACAAGTCTTATTTTGGGAGAACCACTTTAAATTTCAGTGTCTATTTATTTATTTATTATATTTGCATCGTCGATACATCGATTTAATAACTTTCGCTGCGAGCCCAACAATTTGTATATCTTTTTCTCTTACTGTAAATCTAAAAACTTGATGTTCATAGGTGATTTGTCATAATTCTTTTTACAAATAGATTTTCCACCTACAAAATCAGATATTTTTCCTTTTCATATTATTTTTCGAGAACTTTCATTCGACCTTATTCATAAAATGGATCGATATTTTTTTGTTGCCGATTTTACAGCAATAACAACATAATTCTATCATTCCAACTAAAGGTACCCTTATAATTTGTTATTATAGACCAATTTTCTTCGTCCACAACTCAAAAATTTATATCCATATTTTAATATTAATTACACTTTAAATATTTGATCACGTATGGAAAATCTATAAATTAAATAGTCAATATTCTAAATTAATGACTTGTGAAGTATTCTTTTCCACATAATTGACATATTCAATATGTCTCTAAAGCACGGGTCCATAACGGCGTGCCAATATGTTTCCTATTACTTCTTCATCATCTCTATAAATACAAACACCCAATGTATGTTTTTCTCAAACCAAATTGTTCGTAAAGATACACATGATGTCGAGTAACCCGAAACTGATCATTTTCTTGATCGTTATAGTGATGTACGTTGTGGTCGTAGTTGATGCATCAAGGATGGTACCTTCGATGTCGAGCAATCTTGAGTCCCATGCTTTTCCATTTCCGTATTGGCTACAACGCCTTTCATCGGGCCCTAATCCTTCAGGACCCGGTCATTGATTCAGCTCGTATTCTTTATTCTTCTTTATTCTTGTCATTTATTTGTTGATGTTATTTATGTTGATTAATGTAATTACTTCTCTTGGAATAAATTTCCAAGCCTTTATTTTGTTAACTATATATTACCCGAGTTTTCTTAGCAAATTGTCGTATAAAAAATGACATTTATTACTACTAAGGTGATAATCTAATAGTATGTAACTCACAAATAAGTGACTTGGTTTTATCTCTAAATACATTGAAAATAACATACCTTCTGGCTTCTATGTTGGTGCACTATTTTTGGACCGATTTGAACTTAATGGTTCATTCCATACATGCAATGAACAAATCTCTCTCAATTTGGAATGTGAAAACACTAATGTTTTAAAAACTGTTAGAAATTTGGAATTCCAGGCAGTAAATCATCATGTACTAATTTTTTTAATATTAAACTAGATTTTTAAAAATTATTTCTTAATTTTTCTGGTCAAACTTGAAAAACCGGGTTCTGACCAGAGAACTCGATACCAAGAGATACCCGATAAAATACTTTAAATAATGGTCTTATACGGATCGATATAAAAACAATGCTTAACATATAAATTTAAGTTTTGAATTTTGAGTTCTAAACTTTGACGAAATTTTAGTCATTTGATCGAAAAATTATTTTTAAAATAGAGCCCAAAATTTTCAATAATTTAAATTTAATGAAAATTAATTTAACAATAAATATCATAAATATTTGAGTTTAATAATATTTTAGTAATAAATTGATAATAAATCAAAGTTGACTAACTTAATTTGAATTTATTTGAATTGAATGATTAAAATTGATTTGTAGCAAATCTAATTGATTAAAATGAATTTTTCCTAAAAATTACATATATTCTATGAAAAAATTATAAGGGTGTCCCGATTATTGAAATAATGTAAATGTAATTCCTCCAAAGTTTAAAAATTTCATACGCATCACCCGAATTTTGGAAACCGTTGGCAGATCACCCTCATTAATTAAATGATACTCTTCAAGGATCAAATGTAAACAGTTATGTATGTTTGGATGTCAATTATTAAACTTAGAGGACATGTGTTTATCATTTTTAAAACATAAGGGTTAATATCATACATTATATCAATTTCAGATGATTTTAATGAAATTTACAAATTTTAGAGATACAAACACCACTCTATATTTTGTATTGGTGAAATTTTGCACCACCCTATCCAACAACAAAATTGTCGGACAATTTGTTTTTTTCTTCATGTTTTTATATCAGTTGGTATATGTCGATACGTCAAATATCAACCAATACCAAATTTTTTTTTATATCATTTTTCGGATTCGACTTAAAATGATATTAAATTCTATTTTAAATTTTTTGTAATATATAAAGAAGATTACACTTGGTATCATAATCGTACTTACCAACCGGTCTATACCGACCACTCTGGCCAAACGTATCATAATTTATTGAGTTTGTTTGGTACTCCAATTAAAACTGCGGTGAGGTGCGATGCGATGTGCAGATCGTGATTTTCTTATGTTACACAAAACATAAACTTAATTGCGGTGTGATAATCGTTAAAAAATCACGATATCATCACAGCTGTTAAAACTAGTTGTGGCCTCATCGTGATTTTTGAAAAGACTAATTTACCCTTAATTCTATTAATTATAATATAATTATATTTATTATTTTATATATATAAGGGTATATTAATATTTTTACGTAAATCGCGATTATAATATCACAATTTTCCCAAACATATTTAAAAATTCACGATTATCATATCTCACCACATCTCATCACACCTCACCGCACCTCACCACATCTCACCACACCGCAATTTTAAAAAGTTACACAACACAAACCCATTGATTTGTTAACTGCCACGTGTACAAACCACAATCCAATAAAAAAACTCATTTGTATTAAATAAATTGCATTTTATAAGCTGTTAAATGACAATAAATCCTTATAGAAAAAACAAAGAATATGATTGATATCAAATGAACTCCTATACTTGGATTCAATTTTTCATACTTTTCACTAATCATAAACCGGCTAAAAACGTATAGTCCACAAGCTCAAGATAGGTGTTACTCTACAAAATACCTGCATTAGATGATGACTTTGACTAACCCTTGGCATATTTCTGGGTCCAGATCCTTGCTGTTTGCTCATAAAATGGCCTATCTGTCTTGTACATTTTACCGATTTCGTGCACCAGTGGACTATCAGGATTTGGGTCTGTCAAAAGTGAGCAGATTGACAGCAAAACCTATACAAATGAATTGAAAGAACATCTGTTTATAAAGGTAATGTTCATCAAGTTTGTCACCTTTGAAATAGTTAAAACAGGGCTCCATTGCTCTTGCAAGATGTCAAGGCAGATTCTTCCATTGATATTAATGTTGGGATGGAAAACTTTAGTCCGTAATGAAATCTGATCGTATAATACAAGATCACACTTCTAAAACCAGACAGATTTAACTGGAAATATTGAGAACAATAATGTGACATATACCTTGGGAGGTTTGAATGGGTAATTGAGTGGCAATTTTATATTAAGAAGAAAAGAACCACCAGAATAAGGACTTTCTTCTGGACCAATTATAGTTGCTTTCCAGTGGAATATATCATCGCCAACAGGCCCTGAATCAACAACAAAAGAATTCAAATTCTAATCCCGATCAAAAACAAACTTCTTCACTGATGAGTAATATCATCTCATTCACGAAGAATCAAGAATCAAGAATAAATACGAGTAAAAAATCAACAATACGATGTGCAGAGAAAGCCAAAAATAAGATACATTACAAGATTCCAGAGAAAATTAAGAAACCAACAAGTAACTAATTGCCCTAGAATAAATAAACGACGAAAAAAATCACGGAGAACGTTTCCAATCCGGTGCGATCACATCGAATCAAAAGCCTGAGAACCGAGAAAATCAAAATGAAAGGGAAAGAGAATAACCGGCATTGAAATAAGTTGGAGGATCCTTCTGCAAATCCTTCAGTTCCTTCAAAATTCTATCGGAAGCCATCGAAGAAAACTTTCGGTCTGCGGAAGAACGAATAACTCCCCGTGTTAAGAAGCGTGAGAGAAACAACTATTTATAACTGAAGTGGAACTGGAAGTTTCCGTTGTACTTATTTTTTAAAGATATATTGTATTTTTTATTAATTAATTCATATATATATATCAATTTAACATGTCGTGTTTATTAATTATTTGTTGTAACTGTCACTGTTTATTTCTTTTAAAGAAATTGGTAATTTCATTAGAGGACGCGCTGTTATTGTTCCGTCAACATGAGTGTTTTGCAGGAGATGGCGAAACCGGCGGCCGATTTGCAGAGTAACAAAGCGGCGGTTCAGGCGACCAACGATGACGCCTCCGCTAGCAAGTTGTAAGGCGTCTTTGTCTTCTCTATTTTCGTTTCTATTAGTGCTCTGGTGTTGAGAATTCGTCGTAACTTTTGTTTTCGTTGAATTTATCAATTACGTGTTATATCAGTGGCTTTTTGAGCCAAGTACTTGGAATGGGCGGGTGTGGTGTACGAATCGAAGATATGAGTTCTTTTTACACAACAAATGTGTTGGGTTTGAGAATGGCTTCATTCGATCGGAGGGGGATTATTGTTTAAATGAATCTCTTACTTTTTGGGGNAAATTATGGAAAACCGGAAGTAGTTGGCGTTTCTGTAGCGTATAAGAGTAATCTATGTCTTAATTCTCGTTTTTCTTTGTTAAGTTGACCAATTCTCGTTATTCACATGCCATGGGATATTCTGTGAGTTTATCTTATGCCTCTTCAAATCCCCATGTACATGTTAAGTGTGAGTTTGTTCTTCTTTGGGGTTGATGGGTATAGTATATTGTAACCAATGCATTCATTACAGAAGAGATACTAAATGATTATATGTTAGAATTCTTATTTTTATTTATTAAATGTACTTAATTATATCTTATACTAATAGCACTGACACAATCATTTTTGTAAAAATACCACCAACACATCCACTTTAAAAACAATAATTACTTTATTATTAAATATAAAATCAATTTATATAAATTAATGTTTTAAATTGTATATAATGTTTTAAAAACCGGACATGATATTTACCGTATTTATAATGTTATATTTTAATAATCAAATAAATTAAACTATTTATGTTGAAAATCAAATAATATTGATGTTTATTTGATACCACCCAATATCGAATTTTATGGCATATCTTAAGATTATTCAGATCTGATCATAAAAAATAATAAAATATTATTATTATTGCTTTGTTTATTATAAACAAAATTAAATTTAGGACAAATCTGTATGTTGTTCATACTGATTTGGATCATAACAGAATTTCAAATCGATATTAAAACATTGTATTACTCATAAAACTTTTATATTATTTTTTCATATGTTCAATTATTCAATTTTACTATTGTATTTTTCATAAATTTTAATTTTCCTTATATTTAAAATTCTAATCGAAATAGTTTTAGCCAATATTTAAAGTAAATATAGTTTGTTTGATTTGTGAAAAGACATTTGAAGTTTAGAGATTTTTGTTACTTTATCTGAATATTATATTATATGGAATCATATATTACATTTCTTAAAGTAAAACAATTGTTATATTCACACAACACCACAAAATTTTAAATAGAAAAATAACGTGAATAAAAGAAAAAAGTTCAATTCTTATAAAACTAAACCTTAAATTACTCTTATATTTATAATGTAAAACTTGTCAGTACGATACATACCGTGATCCTTTAAATTATCAAATGTTGTTGAATTTTTAAAAAATAATTGTATAACAATATTAAATGGTATCAAATAAACATCAATATTACTTGATTTTCAACATAAATAATTTATTTTATTTTATTATTAAAATATAACATAATAAATACAATAAATATAATTTCCGATTTTTTAAATATTATATACAATTTAAAACATTAATTCATATAAATTATCATTACATAAGTAAATAAATAAATATATATATTAATTTTATATTTAATAATAAAGTAATTATTGTTTTTAAAGAGAATATGTTAGTGGTATTTTAGTGATTGTGTCAGTGCTATTAGCACCAGATTTTTGGGAAAAAAATTTCTGTACCACTGACACATTCCTAAACTTTTACAAATATTATAGAATTCTTAAATCTTTTGAAAATGTTTCTTACATTTTTTTTTGTTACTAGTTTAACACTGACAGACTCATCGATAGAATAATTTTAATACATTTATTAATACAGTTATATATATATATATATATTACATTTTATATCTATTAATATTATTACATTTAAATCATTAAAAAAGATGGTATTATATATTATAATATTTTTCGATAACTTGAAACAAGTTAAAAATGTTCAAAATTCAATTGGTTATAATTTTATATTACACCTCATTACAAATTGAAAAATCAATGTATAACTCATTATTTAAAGATCCACATTACTAATAATCAAAACATATAACATTCATTCATCTTTTAGTTGATAAATTTATTTTAATATTATATAACTGTAATATTTTACTTATGTATTATTTTTTAAATTATTTTATAGTTAAACTATTAAAATAGTTTCCTAATAAAAGTTAAACTATTAGAATTGTTTAGTCAATATAAGCACTATAGAATTAAAATAAAATTTCTAACTAAAAGAATTAATTAAAATTTTAAACGTTTGGTTTGTTTTTATAAAATTGATTATTATTCATTTTATTGGATTTTAAGTTTAATTTTTTAATTGATATTTACATAATTAATCTTAATTTCTAATGATTAGATAATGTTATTGTCATTATCAGTGGTATATATATACAGTGTTATATAGATAAATAATTTAAAATAATTGTTATCTATCAATAATATAAACGCTGTCAACGTAAAAGCTCCCAGATTTTTTACGCAATTCTGACATTGTTTGTCGGTCTTGAAAGTATTTTCCTTTCTTGTTTGTTTGTAGTGGGGTTACCCAAAATAAGAAAAAAGTTGACCTTCAAACTGGGAGAACGTTCGGCAGATATTTCACTCCATTAAAACGTGTTTCAATTCGTCTCCACTACTTGTTTATCTCTTCATCGATTCTGAAGTTTCAAATCAAGACCTGGTGAATCAGTGTGCGGATTTTCGTGTTCTTTCATTTTTTCTCTTAACTGGGATGGGTTCTCTTTATTACTGCTTCCATTTCATGGAAAACTTCAGTGTTCAGTAAAAAATCCATTTTTTTCCGTTTTAGATTGGTTTATTTGCAGAGTGATGGAGTTTATCTTCGGTTTTATGATGTTCGAGCCGATTAGTAATGTTTCTTTGTATGTCAGATTCCTTATTTGCTCTTAGGGTGTTTTTTTACTTCGCTAATCGCTTTCATTACTAAAGCGTCTAAGATAGTTTATTCAAGCCTAATCCTCTATTTGCTGTTTTTTGTTTACTCTTTCTTTTTGCATGGGTTCCAGAGAGCAATGAATGGGAGATTGGTGAATATCTGAAGCAGAATAAACCAGATATCTCAGTTTTGTGCGCCTCTGGTGAAGGCTAAAATGGCACAATCTTCATGGATTAACACACTTTCTTGTTCTATTTCTGAGGTTAAACCATCAGGGGAATCATTTTCAGCTGTTTTTCTCTGGTTTAGATTCATATTCCTATCTCCTTGTCCCCAGAGATTCCTTTTATCTGCTGTCAACGTTATTTTCTTGGTCTCTATGCTTTTTTTAGCTACTCAAAAGCTCTGGTCTCGATTCGTTTCAAGCCGAAATTCTCCAAGTTCCGAAACTAGTACTCCTTTGATTACTCAGAAGAGCAGTGTAGTGAAAACAAATGTGCTGTTTAAGTTAAGTCTTGCTGTGACAGTACTTATAACGCTTTGTTCAGTAGTTTTGTGCATTCTTGTCTTTGTTAGAGAGTCTGAGTTTCCATGGAAGATTGCAGATGGCTTGTTTTGGCTTTTTCAAGCCATTTCTCATGCAGTGATTAGTGTATTAGTTGCACACGAGAAGAGATTCAAAGCTTTGAGACACTCGATAGCTCTACGAGTATATTGGATTGCCGAGTTTTGTNTCAAACAAGTGGAATCTCTGGTTCCGTACTGAATTCGAGAAGTAATGGGGATTCATCTCTTCCTCTGCATAGAAGATTTGGGTTGTCAAGGATTCTTGAAAGAGATACACAAGATATTCGTGAATCAATACGAAGAAGACTAAACTGAATACTTGATTGAACTAGTGATGTTTCTACTTGCCACAACTAGAGGTTGTGATTTCTTCGTTTTTATCTTTTATCCATTACCTTGTTCTTGGCTTTAATGCATGATACCTTTGGGCATTGGCTTTATGATTTAACCCTTGAATTTTAGGGATTCGACTTCGGGATTTTTTCCCCAAATAACCATTACCAAACTAACTTATATAAATTAGTTCGTTAGAATATTAATGGTAGAAATTTAATATATTTTATATATATTTAATTGAAGTTTGAGAGTTAAAATATATCAGACTTGTAATTTGTATCACAATGTTTTTATACTGTCCATTGGGAATCATATAAAAGCAATATTTTCGTAATATTATTTAGAGTTTATGGAATAAATTAAAAATCTTCAAAACCCAATTGAAATTTGGGGAATAAACTAAAAGGTTTCGATATTCATTTAGGAATTATAATTTAGATAATATAAAAAAGTTTTGAGAAAATACTAAATAGATCAATATTCTTGTTTGAAGGGCAAGAGGGAAAAGAGATGTTTAATTTGGGCCGATTGGGAAAACAATTCGGCCCAAATCACATTGGGAAAAATAAACCGGGCCCCTTAAACTAAAGGGTTTTTCCTACTTTCTTCGAAATTCATCCTTTTAAAACCTTGCCGGTATTTGAAGCCGCCAAACGGCGCTCAATCTGATCGGTGTCCATGGAGGGAGATAGTAAGCCTCCGGGCTCAGAAAACGTCAATGAAACTTTGTTATGCGAAGAATGCAAGAGTAATTCATTTAAGTATAAATGTCCTGGGTGCCGTCTACGCACATGTAGTCTGCCTTGCATAAATTCCCACAAGAAGCGGATCGGCTGTACCGGCAAACGACCCGTCGCGGAGTCTGCTCCAATCTCCAAGTTCAATGATAGTATCCTTCTTTCAGGTTATATTATGTTCCTAGAGTCGAAAGCATGTAATTCATTTTTTGTTGTTTTCTTTTAGTTTTAATCATGTTCAGATTAACGATTTGAAAAAAATGTAACGTGGCAGATTACAACTTGCTTGAGGATGTTAAGAGATTTTCTGATTCTGCCAAGAGGATAAGAACTAAGGTTTGTGGGTATTCTGCTTTCCGGCCTCCATTTCCGGTTCCTCTCAAAAGCCTTGGCAACGCTGCAATGAAACGTAGGACAAAACTTCTATTTCTTTCAAAAGGAATGTCAAAGCGAGAGACAAATCAAACATACTTTAACTCTAGGTAAAAATGAGTCATTTTCTTTAAATTGTGCTGATTTTGCATGTTTCTGATGTAAGAATTTGACTAGAATTCCCTTAGATGCTAACAAGAATAATTTTTAGGGATAAGTCTATATCTTGGACAATTGAGTGGCGGTTTCATTCTACTGATGTTGTGCTGGTTGATCATCTGTGAGAACTGAGTTTTTTCTTGTACATTTTATTTTACTTTTGAAGGATTTATTTTCCTAATGGGAGTTTCTTTACTATAGAGTGCATGAGGATAGCNAGCGACTGAGAAGATGTGAGATTCAAGCGTGGGGGAATCAAAGGATTGTAGTTGTCGACGAGTATTTGATTAAGGTATCGTCGGATTGCTGGGTCAAGATAGCGATGGGCGGGGCTGGAGATTGTGAATCTGGGAGAGAGGCGGATTGCCTGAGGATGGGGCCAGTTAGTCAGCGCCGGCTGTGGCCAAACATTGATCGGAAACGAGAAACCCACGTCGGAGATAGAGAATATTGTAAGGAAAAAGAAGAATAGACCACAGAAAGAAGCCATTTCTTTCTCTCTTTCCCTTGACCCGCCGGTGGTAATATCTCCATTTCACTTTCAGAAATAAGAAGCACCACTGCGCCGCCAACTGTAATAGAAAACTACCACAATGAATCCAGGTCTTCTTTTATTTTGCTAATAAATTAGTAGATTTCATTGAAACATTTTTCAAATATTCTTGATCTTGTAACTTGTAAGAAGGTTCTAAAAAATATTATTACATAACTTATTATTTCTCATTTCATTTCGTAATTCAATTATTTTATTATTATGTTATTTCCAAAATTAGTGTAAGTTTAAATTGAGAAAATTGGCTATTAATTTTGAATTTTGATGATTCTCGCTAATTGGGTTTATAAATTTGTTTGCATTTTAAATCCCCAAATTTGTTTCTTTCATTGTTGAATGGTGGTGTCTTTTAGAAGTGATAAAACGATCAATCGAACTAGTTAACAATCGAACAGTTTAAAAATTAGAAATTAGTTAAATAATGATGTATTTTCTCTAAATTAATATTATAATTCATTTTGTTATTTCGATACATATTTGGAATACTGATCGATATCAATTTTTAATATTTATAACTTTATTTTCATGATTTACATAAGTTTTATCTCAAAAACCATTCAACCGACCGAGATAAATTGCAAAACCTATTACATACATCGATACAAACTGACTCCTAACGGTGCATTTTGGTTATGCAAAATATAAACGAAAATCGATTAATCGAATTAGTTTGGATTGGCAAACCAGTTTATCAATTTTCATACCCCTAGGGATCCAATTCCGGTTTGGTCAGCAAACCATAGAGAACCTACCTCACGAAGATGTTAGAAAAACCCGTTTTTATTATTTTGTGGGGTCGAACCCAAAAAATCCAAAATTCGACCCTACTAACTAGTATCGAGAGTGTCGGACAAAATGTTGGTGCCACCATGTATTCACATATCGATTGATAATAATGATTATATTTGAATAGAGTTTATGTTTTCGTACTAATTTAACCAAAAAAAATTGATGATAGTAATTATCATTAAATCAAAATATAGCAAAACTAAAGCTAAAAAATTCTTTAGGGCTTTCATTGAAAATCTTATTATATTCAGATTCCTCTATGTCATCAATAAATCTTAAAATTAACCTTTAAAGGACAATTTAATATATTCAAACAATAAATCTTAACATAATAATCAAAATTTATATACTTAAAGTATAATATTTGTAAATGATGATATATATTATAATTTGAGCGAATAAAACTAAATTTACCCCTTTAAAATATACCTTTAGTTTAAAAGAATATAAGGTGAGATTGGTGAAGGGATTAGCTTCCACGTGGCAGATTGAATTTAAACCTAGTGGCGTAAACATTTGCCGAGAAGCTTAATTTTGAATTTGAAATTGAATATTAAATTAAATTACATTGCGAAGTGTCAATACTCAATAGTGAAGATTTCAACCAAATGATGGAAAGTGCTCCTCCGTCCCCCCGACGCCGATCAGAGATCAGCCAGACTTTTTTGCTCCAGTGCTAGCTCATCGCTTTTGATAATCGGAATGATCAATAAAAGATTGGGTAATTTCAAGCAAAGGCCAGAGAAGCCCTAGTTTGTGTTTTTGGGGCCAAATTACTGAATTTCGGTGCCGTTGTTTGTTTTTATGATTTTATTTTCTTGTTAGGGTTTAGATTCCACGGTTTATCGAACTGCGTTTGTTGTAAAATTGCGATTTTTCTAGTTTACGAGTGATGGATGATGGTGATTTGATAGAAGCCGATTTAACTGATCTTGATTTGAATCTGGAACCGTATGGGTCTGTAATTGAAGATTCTCATGGTATAGAAGAGAGGAGGATTTTTCAATTAGGGCCTGTAACTGCCCGTGTAAGGCAGCGCCAAAGATGGCGACAATCGAGAAATGCCATGGAAACTAATGATACGCTGATGATGGGTGATGGTGGTGTCCCTGATGACAATGCTAATACGGGGATTGTAGAAAGAGTTTCTGATAAGGGGAAAGGTTATAAAAGACATAGTTCCCATTTAGTAACTCAAGCTTTAGCAATGGATTCTGAAATGAAAAAGATGGAGGAAGATGGCAGTTTCTATGATTGTAACATATGCTTGGACATAGCAAAGGAACCTGTGTTAACTTTGTGTGGTCACTTGTTTTGTTGGCCATGTTTGTATCAAGTTTTTAAGGTTCATTCAGAAGCTAAACAATGTCCTGTTTGCAAAGGAGAGTTATCAGATAGCTCCGTAATACCGATTTACGGAAACGGGGACAGTGAATCTCTCAAAGGAGGAGATTTTAGTATAACGATACCTCCAAGGCCGAAAGCTCGTAGAATAGAGAGCGCTAGGCATCAGCATATGATGCAGGGAGTTTCCTATATTCCAGTTTCACAAGCGATCATGCAAATCATTAGAGCCAGTAGTGTTCAAAGTCAAAGGCAAGAGCAAGAGTTAAGCAGTGGTTTACACGAATCTCAGGATGTTCAGAATACAGCTTCAACTGCTGGTCCGAATTGGATGATTCAACAGGTTTCAAGAGTTTTATCAGATAGTGCTGCTTCTCTATATTCCCTTTCATCAGCTATGAACAACGCAGAGAGGCTGGTTGAAGATTTGGAAACGGCCTCTTCTCGACGTAGAGTACGGCTTAATTCAACAGGGATTACAGCTACAAATTCGTCTAGACGAAACACAGTGTTGAACAATGGAACTTCTTCTCAAACAAGTGGAATCTCTGGTTCCGTACTGAATTCGAGAAGTAATGGGGATTCATCTCTTCCTCTGCATAGAAGATTTGGGTTGTCAAGGATTCTTGAAAGAGATACACAAGATATTCGTGAATCAATACGAAGAAGACTAAACTGAATACTTGATTGAACTAGTGATGTTTCTACTTGCCACAACTAGAGGTTGTGATTTCTTCGTTTTTATCTTTTATCCATTACCTTGTTCTTGGCTTTAATGCATGATACCTTTGGGCATTGGCTTTATGATTTAACCCTTGAATTTTAGGGATTCGACTTCGGGATTTTTTCCCCAAATAACCATTACCAAACTAACTTATATAAATTAGTTCGTTAGAATATTAATGGTAGAAATTTAATATATTTTATATATATTTAATTGAAGTTTGAGAGTTAAAATATATCAGACTTGTAATTTGTATCACAATGTTTTTATACTGTCCATTGGGAATCATATAAAAGCAATATTTTCGTAATATTATTTAGAGTTTATGGAATAAATTAAAAATCTTCAAAACCCAATTGAAATTTGGGGAATAAACTAAAAGGTTTCGATATTCATTTAGGAATTATAATTTAGATAATATAAAAAAGTTTTGAGAAAATACTAAATAGATCAATATTCTTGTTTGAAGGGCAAGAGGGAAAAGAGATGTTTAATTTGGGCCGATTGGGAAAACAATTCGGCCCAAATCACATTGGGAAAAATAAACCGGGCCCCTTAAACTAAAGGGTTTTTCCTACTTTCTTCGAAATTCATCCTTTTAAAACCTTGCCGGTATTTGAAGCCGCCAAACGGCGCTCAATCTGATCGGTGTCCATGGAGGGAGATAGTAAGCCTCCGGGCTCAGAAAACGTCAATGAAACTTTGTTATGCGAAGAATGCAAGAGTAATTCATTTAAGTATAAATGTCCTGGGTGCCGTCTACGCACATGTAGTCTGCCTTGCATAAATTCCCACAAGAAGCGGATCGGCTGTACCGGCAAACGACCCGTCGCGGAGTCTGCTCCAATCTCCAAGTTCAATGATAGTATCCTTCTTTCAGGTTATATTATGTTCCTAGAGTCGAAAGCATGTAATTCATTTTTTGTTGTTTTCTTTTAGTTTTAATCATGTTCAGATTAACGATTTGAAAAAAATGTAACGTGGCAGATTACAACTTGCTTGAGGATGTTAAGAGATTTTCTGATTCTGCCAAGAGGATAAGAACTAAGGTTTGTGGGTATTCTGCTTTCCGGCCTCCATTTCCGGTTCCTCTCAAAAGCCTTGGCAACGCTGCAATGAAACGTAGGACAAAACTTCTATTTCTTTCAAAAGGAATGTCAAAGCGAGAGACAAATCAAACATACTTTAACTCTAGGTAAAAATGAGTCATTTTCTTTAAATTGTGCTGATTTTGCATGTTTCTGATGTAAGAATTTGACTAGAATTCCCTTAGATGCTAACAAGAATAATTTTTAGGGATAAGTCTATATCTTGGACAATTGAGTGGCGGTTTCATTCTACTGATGTTGTGCTGGTTGATCATCTGTGAGAACTGAGTTTTTTCTTGTACATTTTATTTTACTTTTGAAGGATTTATTTTCCTAATGGGAGTTTCTTTACTATAGAGTGCATGAGGATAGCACATTTTGTTCTGTGATTGAAAAACATCTAAAACCTGGTCCGTGGAAGCATGCCTTGAAGCCATTTTGTGAACATCCATTGGACTCACTCAAATTCTTCATCCGCAAATATCCAAAGGTTTCTGAATGTTTTTCTTCAGCTTGATATGTGATAATTCTCTTATAGTTGAATGGATCATGTTTTTATCGATACAGGGTGTTAGTTCTCCGTTCCGGGAGCTGAAGATAACGGCACCAATTCGTGATCAGTTAGCTAACCTCGTAATATTGGAATACCCTGTGATCCATGTGTTTTTACCATCGCAGACCTGTGATTTTGACATCATTTCTGATGTTAGTATTAAACAAGAAGATGTTAAGCCCGCTGATGATACTCCTCCAACTCCCGAAGGTGTGATGTTCAAAGAGGAAGAGATTGAGGATGATGAATCTTTAGATCCTCTAGTATCGGATTTCTTGAACAAGAGTTACAGTACTAGTCAACCCGAGGTGAAAGAAGCATCTGCAACCCAAAACTTCCCCCATACCAACGATGATTTTGCATTTGATCAAATACTCGATGCTGATTATCTTGCTTCTGGTTTAAAGCCATGTTTGGATGACATGCATCAAGATTCCATTGTTGGCAGCAATAGCATCATTGATGATTTTGATTTTGACTTTGATTTTGATGCTGCAGAAAAACTATCTGAACATTTTGTTTTAGATGATTTAGAGGAAGGTGAAATAAGATGAGTTATTTAGTTGTGATATTCACAAGCCTTTAGAGTTTAGGGTCATTTTTTCATGCATATATTATATTTACTTATCTACTGGCTTCAGTTTATGTAACCAGAAATTTGACATAAGGGCAAGATGAAGTATAGCAGCCAGTGCATAAGGTCTTGTATAACCTTATGCACTGGAAAGCGGATAATTTTCAGTGAAAGGCGAAGAATTACATTGCTCTTGAACTTAAGGACAATCAAAAGGTATACTTGCTGCATACTGAAGCTGTAATCACCTTCCTGCGTTATTGGTTGTCTTGAAGCTTAGCCTGCGCCATATGTAGAGATTGGGATTGAATATTTATGCAAAACAATGCTAATGATTTAGGTCTATGTACTACTACTTGATGAGTATGTATGAATGAATCACAGAGGAGGGAATCACACAAACCAGGAGAAAAACCCGAGCACAAATTGAAACCGGTAGAGACGACTTCCTTGATCATAACTGCAAATTGCTAAGAAATTCGGAGAGTCTGAAAACAACATAGAAATCAAAAGTTAGTAGATATGAGAAAACTACAGTGCAGTAGAGAAAGTTTTCAAGACCTTATATTTTTGGCGATGACAGTGTTTCCATCTTCGGCTCCAAGATGACGAAGAACGACTTCTTCGAGACGTCCATCTCGATATGCATGCTGTGAATCAATATATATATACAGTATATGCATAGGAAAATTACAGAAGACCTGAAAGTAGCATGTTTGTTTACCTTGTAAAAACAACTAGTCCCAAATGGGCAGGTTCCATTACCAAAATCAAAGTGTTTGCAATCAATAGACCTGAAAGGAAACATGAATTGATAAGGAGAAGAGAATTGGAGGGATGAAAGTATTCATACTTTAGCTTGGCCTTGTAGGTATCAACAATCCCCTCCTTTTCTTCATCTGAGAAATACCAAATGACACTTGGAATAACAAAATATGAAAGCTTTCGACATGTAGGGCATGATCTTAAAGTCGAGGTAACATCATAACCGTACATAGGTGAACGGCTACGCCAATTTCTGATACATGATACACAGAATGGATGATTACATTCGGAGAGTATTCCGAATTTTCGTTCAGCTGGTGTAGTTTTTGAAAGTACACGCTCAAGGCAAACACTGCATTCAATTTCTTGGCTACGTGCTAATGTTTCCAAGAACTTTTGTCTTTTCTCACATGTTTTCAAGTGTTCTTCTCGTTCATGAAGTCTAAAAGGATTTAAACAATGCTTCTTGCAAGAAGGACAAAGGTCACCATGAATGTGAGGGCATGTTGCACCATAGGGACATTCGCCAGCAGCGGCAAATGAGCATATCGGAAGGTCACAAGAATCAACATCTGAAACATAATCGATCTTAGGTTCTTCTGAATGTTCATAATACTCTTCCCAAGCAGGTTTACTGGGAGACAGAAATGGCCCATTATAAGAAGAGCATCCAGGACTATGGGCAGAAGCATAAGCGGTACTCGAAGTTACAGTTCGAGAAGCAAGCTCTTCTGCAGAAGTATATGCAGTTGTAGGTCGTAACTTAGATGCCTTTACATGATCATATCTACATCGATCTCCATATGCGCATGCTCCCTTTTGATAAAAAGTGCATACCTGGATTTTTTGGATTTGGATTGTCACTATAAAACTGCAAAAATAAGCAACTAGATAGAAAGGATAGAAAGTTACATTATTTGCGGGCGCTTTCCAATTGTGTGCATATTCACAATTTTCACCTTTTAAACACGCTCCATGAGCAAAGAATTTGCACAAAACACTGAAAATAAAACTCATCCTTATAACCGATAAATGGAAAGGTCTAATCAGAACAATGCCTCATCATTAATAATTTTTCTGAGTCTAAAACAGAGCAGCCCAAAAAAAATATTAGAAACTCTTACATGATACCAAAATCAAATACAAAGGATACAAAATATTATCGTAAATTTTTAAAGAAAGATCACATATGACATATTGAATGTAAACTGGGTAGTGCCAGTTGTACTTAACTCGGCAACTACATATCGATTCATGAGTAAGAAGCACCCACAATATGAGATGTCTAGTGTTATGCAACCACTTAAACCACCTCCGGTAATACATGAAAATTTTTATGTCAACAAAAAAATGAAACATTTGTCTAAAGATAAGAATCCTGTATGAGCCGTATCTAGATTCACAGACAGTGAAAGTGAACACATTCTGAAATAAACGAAGGAGGCTTTCATACCTTTTGGACATTGCTGAGATTTAGAAAGAATACCCACTAGAAGAGTAATGAATCTGAATAAGCCTCCTTGCTGTAATATAGGAGAATTTCTACCTACAACTTATCAAAGAATACGAACAAGGAGCTCATCTTAGTTTAATGAAAAAAATCCATCAATGAGATAAATTGGTTAAGCTCAAGAAACCTATATTCATAGAGCTATAAAACAATAAATCTTGTGAAGTATGTCATTCAAATCAAAGGATGGGAAAGACTAATCTAAATGTTCTTCTTTGTCCATTACTATTTACTACCACAGCAACACGGTGAACCTTGATACTGCGTAGTTATTTCTTCCGTAGTGCATGAAAGTACAACATAAAAATGCTATCAACAATAGCTCGTTGATGTATCCTTCAAACTTAAAAGTAATTCTAGGAGATATCAATTGCACCCTGTTAACCCAAAAAGAAACAAGAAACTGCTCCTTTTTTCTTGATGGAGTACTTTTGAGAGCAAAATAATAAAAAAAATGAACCCTGAGAAATACAAAAAGTATCGAAAATCCAAACCATAAGTAATTTCCAGCAGACAAACAGATCATTGATTTCGTTTAAAAATGATCATAGCCATTCTAAATACGTCAAGAAATTATGTGTAACAAGAAAATTAGATGAAAAACCCAGAAAAATTAGTCACCTCGTCAGAGGAGAAACTTTGGCCCGGAAATCTCGATATGATCTTTAAACGCCTTCAATCCAGTCGATATGAGATTAAATATAAAAATGTGCGAAAACAATGTAAAAGAAATGATAAATGTTATTTATTTTTATTTTTAAAAAATATTAAACTATTCCCTAACATTTTTAAAGAATAAGATTTTGCTTTATTTAATATTAGATTATTTATTTAAAAAACTCACGCAAAATTGATACTTTATTATAATAAAGTTGTGAATTTAATGGGATTTGTTTAAAATTACTCAAGAGTATTGAGTTTAAAATGTAAGAAAATAAATATAAGCAGCGGGATGAGAAAATTTATTATGTTAGTTCGATGGTCTGAAACTCGAATTCCCTCAAAATCCATAGATGTGTGTCGATTCGGAATCACGACTTAGTAGATGGATTAGCTGAATTGTAATGTTGGCTCATTAGTATGTACATTTTTTTAGAAAATAACATGTTTGGTTTCCAAAGTTCTATGATTTTAATAAATTTGGTTTTTAAATTTTAATTTAACATCCATAGTTATCATATTTTGAATGTTTTGGTAAAAATATTTCTCAAAGTTTTCAAATTTGGCAAATTTGATCTCGTGTAACAAAATTAGTACTCAAAATTTGATGTCACACTTTAAATTTTGAGAGATAGATTTACCAAAATTTATGAAGTATGAAAACTAGTTCTGCCAAAAATTCAAAGTTTAATGATTATTTTTGCCTTTAAAAATTTCGATGACTATATTTACCAAAATTAAGGAACTTTATGGATCAAATTTATAAAATCATACAAATTTTGAGCACATTAAAATAATATAAAATACATAAATGACTAACACAATAAAAATTAAATTTTATTTTTTCATAATCTGAATAAAATGGGTATTATTTTTATAGGATCCCAAAAAAATATGGGATTGGCCAGTAAACCACAGCAAAGTGTCATGAATGAAAATGGGACCTTGGCCTAACTAAGGCTTGATATTGTTGAGTATTGAGTAATCCCTGCACAATAAAATTCCATATGAAGATGTTGACAAAAATGCTACTAATTCCACGTTCACCTGGGGCTCACCCTCTGCAAAAAATGGAACATTCTCCCCCCCAACTTCAACTGTCCAAGTCCCAGGTTGTTAATTTCTAACAACACGTTTAAAGAGCTTCCTAGTGAATGCATGGTCGTGAAGAGATGGTTGAAATCAAACCGTTTGATTTCTTCCAGGAGGAATCATTGTCAAATTCCTCCATTCAAATCCACCGTGAAGAAAGTGATGACTCCGATGTGACTCTCCGGATTGGTCTTCCAAACAGCAGTAACAATAGCTCGACGTGGCCGAGCCAGTTCTGGATACCTAGTCGTGGAGAAATCCTAATGGGGTTCAGTCTCTTCTCTTGCCATCTCTGCAACAAGTTCTTCAATCGCTTTAATAATCTCCAGGTACATCATCTTCATTACTTTATAACATTATCGAACTTTATAAAAGATTTCGTTGGTTTTATTACAAGATGCATATGTGGAGCCACGGGTCTGAGTTTCGAAAGGGGGTGGACTCACTGAGAAAAGTGGAACTTCAGGCCCAGACTAGTTTGGCTTGCTTCTGCTGTGAACCAGGGTGTAAGAACAATATTGGGCATCCTAAGGCTCGGCCATTGAAGGACTTTAGAACCTTGCAAACTCATTATAAGAGAAAGCATGGTGTCAAGAGATTCTCTTGCTGCAAATGTGGGAAGGAATTAGCCGTGAAAGGTGACTGGCGTACACATGAGAAGAACTGTGGAAAAAGGTGGCTTTGTGTTTGTGGATCCAGCTTTAAACATAAAAGGTCACTCAAAGATCACGCTGCTTCCTTTGGAGTTGGCCATGGCCCTGTTTCCTTTGATCTTTATGCTGTCCTTTAATTTTCATTGAAAAATGGAAGCTTTCCTTTGAATGTTTAACAAATTAGCTTACAAAAAACCTGAATCTACTTGATTCCGGCTGGGGGATTAAGGAATGCTTTCACTTGCAGATTGAACTTTCTGGGACTTTCTAGAAAGAAGCCGTGCCCTGCTTTCTTCATCACTTCCAGCTTTGCATTCGTTCCCAAGTGCCTGCAACATCTCCTTCTCCAAGTTCAGTATCGGAATAACCAGAAAAATGAATTGAAATTTCAGACCTTTCCAATCTGTGAGCGAGCTCCAAGGGGAAAACCTTATCTCTGTCACCCCACAAGATCAAAGTTGGCTATGGATCAAGAGTACAAATTTGTTAAACATGTAGATTGGAAATTTGTAACAGTAGAAAATCACACGGAGCACCTGAGAGATTTTGGGAAGATTGGAGAGTTTTCTGTCTTTAGAAATGGCATGAAGAAGCTCTGTCTTCTCCTCTACATATTGAACGCACATTTCCTGTAGATTGGATTTGTGATGATTTGAGCCTTATGCAATTAGTGACAGGGATGACTGACCTGGATGAAATCTTTGAGCAGAAATGAAGGCAGAGATCTTGGGAATTTGACGAAGGTGAACTTGAAGAGCTCTTTAAGCTTCGCCGGTGTCTTTGGGATCAGAATATCTGCAGCGTCTTCGACCGAAGACACTATGAAAAGCCCTTCAGCTATGTCTTTCTCCTCTAAGCAGACTCCCGAGCCGCAGATCATCACCTTCTCTACCATCTCCGGAAACTCCGCCGCCATACTGTACGCTACGAAGCCGCCGTAGCTCAGACCAACCACCGACATCTTATCCACTTTGAACGCCTCCATCACACGCTTCACGCACTGAGCTTGGAAAGACTCACTACGGTCCTTCCCGGTCGTGTATGACTTCCCGAAGAAGAGAAGGTCCGGAACGTAGACGTTGAATCGGGAAGCTAGAGCCGGTACGGAGTAGCAGAATTGCCACAATGCGTTGGCTCCAAACCCGTGGATGAGTACTACGTTTGTTTGGGTCGGATTCGGATTTTTCGGCACCCAGCAGTGCATAACGGTACCCTCCCCTAACTCCGTCGTGGACGGCCGCAGACCGGAGCCGTAGAAATACAGCTTGAGGCATCGGGTTCTGAAAGCCGTTAAACTGAAGGAACTACGCTTTAGAGACATTGATGAACCAGAAACTACTCAGAAAGACGACAGTTTTGACGTAGACAATAAGATGTCTACAGAGAAACCGGATGGGAGTTTCNTGATGGGCACATATTTGAGCTTTGTGGTAATTTTCTAAGTGCATATAGAGATACTGCATCTTGAATAATATTTTTTACTAAAAGTTGAATCAGTCACCTTTCCAATATATGTATCATTTAATTTAATTTACATTGCTTTTCTTATTTTCTTTTTCACCTTGTCTATAATAGTACCTGCCGTTGGGAAGACCTTGCTGATGAGAACAAAAGATTTACTATATGAAGGAGGGTTTTCTTCAATAGATGGAGTGAGAAATATCACTTGGTGGTTGATCAGAAACTCCTGTATGAGCACATCTCTTCTATTTTTAATCTGCTACAAGTGTTTATGCATGAAAGCTTGATTATTATGGTACAGAGGAGAAAATAAAAGATCATTGGCAGGAAAATGAAGACCCTACACAATGCTTCATCTTGAAATAGGGATTGAATCTTTACTATGGACAAATCGATAGTTCCAAGTAATTCTTATTCATACAGAGATTTTATGTGGTATTCTCTTTAGTCAAGCCATTGATTTTTGTGTTCTATACACTAATAGCTAAGTTCTTGACTTCTATGCTGATGTTTTTTGTAAAAAGTGAACCCGCTTTCAGAATTTTTGTGTCCTCTTCTTGCTGATGTCAGTTCTTAAGGCATCATCTCAATTTCTCTTCATGTATAAATTTGTTTTTTGAACCTACTAATGTGCCCGGAGTAACTCATGTATTAATGGTTCTGACCTTCCACATGTTATGAATTATTATAGTAATTCTTGTTTTTGCCTCTCGAATTTCATTTTTTTATCGATCCACTTATACAGGGATCATCTTGAGTCTGCTGCAAGGGTCTCAAACCATAACTTTTTTGTTAATGGAGCTCTTGGCTTTTGGACTAGGCATCAGGTATTTGATTTCTATTTTTCGTGTAATTTAGATCTTATTCAATATAAAATCACCTGTGTTGTTTTTCGTAGATAGAACCAACAGCCCAGCTGCGCCTTGTAGCAGGAGTAAAAGTTGGAGATATTGATGCACCCATAAGCAACTCATTAAGTACCATTGGCAATAATCCTTCACATCAGAAACATTCTGATGCATATGAAGCATCTGATATTGTAGTTACCCCTAGGTTTGTGATAGTTGAAAGCAGTACACCAAACAGTTGTTCTGGCTGAATATTCCAAATGGATCTCTTGTACCTTTCAGTTGAAGTGCTCCAACAACTGTTCTGGCTCACTGTCTCTGTATTGAAAAAGCTGCTCTTATTGATGATTTACATAGTATGGTGTACATTTTTTTCCATAAAAAATCTAAGCAGTATATGTGCTATCTAAGTAGCTGACAAGACTTCTATCCTCTTTATTCCAAGCTCTGAGTAATCCTTTTCAATGAGGCTTTACATGAGCATGTTCTTATCCTATGCTGCATCCTATTTGTGGATTTGTGTTATTATCGAATAGTTTATATACATAACTGATGGAATAATGGATTGTATTTGTCCCAGAATGGGAGATGGCTTCATGCATTGGGGCTATTGATTCTCAGAGTTTCTCTTTTCATGGTAAGTAAAAGAGACGATATCTTCATTATGGAGTTCTATTAATTTCAGAGTCGTTATCTCCGTACTTCATGTTTGCATATGATTTTATCAGTTTAGAGATTGGCAGAATCACTGATGTATCTGTTCTGTTAGATGTGAATGTTTTGGATTCAGTTTGAAAAAACAAATATTTTTGTTAGGGATGTTGAAAATTTACAAGTTCTTAACTAATAGCTAGTATGGTTTTTATTGAATATTTGTTTATGTGCACATTTTTCGTGGCTTCCATGCTTTATTCTGAGCAATTTATCCTGTATATGGAATGCTTCTGCAAGATATTGAAATTTCGATGGGAATCCAGCCATAGTAGAACTAAGGAGCGTGCATTACTGATTATGGAGAAATTGGTGCTTGTTATTTCAAGCATTGAATCATGTGTTTTCATGGGTCTTTTTTATCTAAGAATTTTTGTTTTGTAGGTCGAAATAATAAGAAGTCAACCTCCTGTGGCTGCAGAAAGATTATATTACTCTTTTGGAGTCAGCATCCCCCAGATTCCTTTGCCGTGCAAGTATGCTACTCCACCCCTTCTTTATTATTTTGTATGCTTGTTTCCTCATAACTGGATGCTTCTCATTCCAAAGGAACATGGTGATCTTTTAGTAAGTATTGGCTTGATCCTATAAGAATTTATGAGATTCTCGAGCTGTGGATGATCGATCTAATTCTTTGTTACAAATTAATGGATAAGAAGCAGCAGCTGTTAAACTCATTATTAAGCACCTATCCAAAGAGTCATTAGACTCGAGGTTGTAATGAGTCCTGGAGGTCTCAAGATATGCTCGAGCATTCCATTCTCGTGGTCGCTCTGCATATAATCGAGGAGATTATGAGAAGTCTAAAGAATTGTTTGAATCTGCATTGTCTCTGAATTCCATGTATCCCAACAGCTGGCCTGCACTCGGTGCCTCTGCCTTGAAGTCGAAGGACATTGACAAAGCATTGGATGCTTTTACACGTTCAGTCCAACTTGATCCTGATAATGGTGAGGCCTGGAATAACATTACTTGTTTGCATATTGCTTTCAAGGAGGCATTATAGCTGAAGCGAGATAGCTGGGAAATGTGGGAGAACTTTAACCAGGCAATGGAAGCTCTATTAAAGCTGAACATGACTAACAAGAAGAGAATTGACTAGAAGCGAGATAGCCTGGGCTTGTGAAGCTCCTTCATTGCTGCTACGTTGAACCAGCCTGGTTGGTAGTGAGAAAAGACTCTGAGTACCTGCATTCCCCCAAACAGCAGATTGTAAACCAAGTTTGAAACCGGCAAGTCTTCTCTCGGTTCAATTCATCATTCCAAGCCTTTTGGCCTTAGTTGATATGGTTCTCTTATCGAAGAGCCGAGCTGTTAGCACTTCGGACTACTCTCATTTCTCATTATCTCGAGCCAAAAGCGAAGGCAGCTCTCCCGACGCTGGAGTGCGAAAGCCCAAGATGAGCGTTCTCAAAAACCCTAAACCCTAAATACCTGAGCTTCATCTCATTTGAGTGTTTGAATTCCATTATCATGAAGAAACCATCCAGCCAGTCTTATCTTGCTTCCCCAAATCATCATCTATTGAACAACCAAAGAGTTTCTGGGGTTGCTAATTGATGTTATTTATACTGAAGATCAAGATCAAGATTGTAGATTATCGTGGTTACATGAATGTCAGCCTTTGCAGGGTCATTCTGGTAGGAAGAAAATGCAGTTGGGATATATATGAATGTACTGCAAATGCGGAATATCGGGTTGGGTCATGCTCAGAGTTGCGTTTGATAAATCATCTGGGCGTGTAATTATATTGACCGGGATGGAAAAGATGAAAAGATTGGTTTATTAGTATACATTAGACAAGCCCGACCCTAAAAAAGGATAAGAATAATGTTGAACAAAATAGATCAATTGTACGGTAAAACAGCGAGTGGCGCGCCTTCTATATATAAACATATACGGCGAGTGGCGCGCCTTCTGAATCTTGATTCCCAACGGCGGGAAATTGTGGCTATTCTTTTTGGAAAACCCTAGCGAAATATTCCTCTTTGGACCCGTTGTGAATGTGTCTGTGATGGTTGCTATGGCGTCGCATTCGCAGGGTGAAGACAGCGGGATGAAGCAGAACGGATTGCGGGAAGAGAGGAAAGGTGATGGGGGAAATAGTTCGCTAAAGTATATCCCACTATGTGATGTTTACTCAGTTACATCTCCATGCGTCACGGCTACGGGATCGAAGAAGGTGAAAGCTGCTGCTCGGAAACCGATGAATATTAATGGGCATGATCAATTTGGAGATAAGCCGATCGCTATGGATTCGCGCATGACACTGGTTTATTCAAGAAGATGTAAGAAAAATCCCTCTTTTCATGGCTTGTTGAATTCGCCTGATTTGGGTATGAAATCGGAAGGATTATTGGTTGAAAAGCGTGGATTTAAGCGGGCTAGAGTAGAGGATTGTACTGAATTGGTGAAATTGGGGGTCTCTGACAAGTCACCCAGAAACATGGATGATCGAATGCAGTTGAGCAGTGGTGAGACCTGCAGGCGTAAGAAAGGGGTTGTGAAAACGGAAGAAGGTTCCATGAGTGCAGAAGATGTCCAAATGAAGAAATGGGTTTGGTGTGTTCTGCTTTTACCTTGATTTAATTGGATTATTCACATAGCTTGTGCAAACTTTAGCAGTTAATTTGGTAAGAGTTTTTGTAGGTTGAGTTTTGAGGATGAGGATCCCACGAAATTTGTTGGGTTGCACTGCAAGGTATCAAAATAATTTTTCAATATGACTGATGCACGATGTAGCATCTAATGTGCACTTGATTTGAATTACCTCTGAATGAAAGTTTGTGGTGTAGGTATACTGGCCCCTGGATGGTGTTTCATATTGTGGCCATGTGATCAGTTATAATTCTGAGACTGGTCGCCATCTGGTAATGCTTTTATTTTTGAAAAAAATGTAGTTCATATTTTAATTAATGAAAATATTTACAGTTGCACCTCGGTTATGAATGCAGGTAAGGTATCTGGACGGAGACGAAGAGAGCCTCTGTTTATCTAATGAACAAATCAAATTTCAAGTCTCTCCAGAGCAGATGCAGAGTCTGAAATTGAAGATACGTGGTAAATGCTTGCAGGTGGATGGACTTGGTGTAAATGAGATGATGGCTCTGGCAGCTAGTTTGGATGATAACCAGGAGATTGATACTGGAGATGTAATCTGGGCCAAACTTACCGGTGTGTATCTGGTTTCCCAAGATGATCAAATTTTGATTGAGATAGCCTCATTTTATTTTTCACATGCCTTGTAATTTAGAAAGATCGCACGCATGGATATAAATATTCAATTTGTCTCCTTTTAGCCTTTTGAAGGATTTTTTGGTTGCAGCATTGTTTCTAGTGATAGTTCAATTGTAGTTCCCACTATGATATGTGATTTAAAAAATAACATACCTTGTTTATGCTGGTGAATTTTTGATCGGATGCTTTCTCCATTTTTTATGCAGGTCATGCTGTCTGGCCAGCCATTGTTTTGGATGAATCGCATGTGTCTAAACATAAGGGCCTAAATAAAATTTCTGGAGAAAAACTAGTTTTAGTACAATTCTTTGGTACCCATGATTTTGCTAGGTACAATTATCCATGTCCCCTGGGCTTTCCTGCAAGTGATCTTTGAGGTGCTAGGGCCATTGATGTTGTGCATCAAATTTTAATCTTATTTTTATTTTTCAACATTCAGGGTAAAACATAAGCAAGCAATTCCTTTCCTCAAAGGTCTTCTCTCTTCTTGTCATTCTAAGTGCAAGAAACCAACCTTTATTCACGGATTGGAGGAAGCAAAAGTGTGAGTTTTCTTTATTTTGGCCATAAGCTTTAATTAGTTGTTGAATACTTTTAATGCTCAAGAATGGCATGCTGTTGTTATGTGGTTAGGTTAATATATGCGCTATTCTGAAAATTGTGAATTAGTGCTTGAATTTGAATCCTGTTGCATTATTATTTCCAGTTAGATTTTTTCCTTAGATTGTCTAGATTCTCTGTCTTGAGGTTCATTTCTTGAGTATGCTTATTGTCATTAAAATCATGTATCTGCACTATTTTCTTAGAAAATAGCTCTAATGGACAATGATATTCACCTCAAGTTCAGATTGATAATTTCTTTGAGCGACATATTCTTTTATCAGGTACCTAAGTGAGCAGAAACTTCCTAAAAGGATGTTGAAACTGCGATACTGTGATGAAGCTGATGCGAATAATAATGAAAATGGAGAGAATCAAGATGTTTTTTATTCAAGTGACAAGGATTGTTTAAGCCATGATGAAATGAGCAGAAAAATTGAAGATCTTAAGAGGTCTCCCCTGGAAATGGGAAATTTGCAAATAATAAGCCTGGGTAAGAGTTTAGATGGTAATCTATCTTTGTTATTATATTATGACTGTTAAGATATTCCCTTAAAAGCATGAAACTTTTAAATTCAGTACTATAGAGGTCATTTCTTATTTAGAGTAGGTGTAGATATCTGAAATATACTGAGGCGGGATACTGCTTGTCTGATAGTGTTTTGAGCTTATACTTGATGCATAGTTTCACTTGTGTGTTTTGTGACCTTCAACTAATTTTATTGCATAATAAAAAATGAAGAATATTGATCTTTTTTATTTGATTTATTATTCAACTTTAATACTATCGCAATGAGTTTTATTTCCAGGAAAGGTGGTGAAGGATTCTCGCAATTTTCAAAATGATAGATTTATTTGGCCAGTGGGTTATACTGCCATGCGGATGTTTCCTTCGGTTGCAGGTGAATCATTACTTGATTTTTTTTCCAAATGTTGATTTTTGGGTCACATCATATATTGCTTGTCCTGTTTTTGTTTTTTGTTCCAGATCCGAGTAATAATACCTCATATAAGATGGAAATATTAAGAGATGTTGATTCGAGGACAAGACCGTTATTCAGAGTAACAACTGATTCCGGAGAAGAGGTCAGCTGAAGCTTGCAACATAGACAATCATGTTTTTTCATTTATGTTTCCTGTCAAATCAAGTTGTTGCTCTTTTTCGCCATTCATTTATTTTGACGTTCTGCTGCCCTTTTTCTCAATTATTGTTTATTTTATCCTACAGTTTAATGGGTCAACTCCCTCTACATGCTGGAATAAAATATTCAAGAGGATACGGGTGTCAAGAGTCAAGAGTCGAGAGTGTCAAACTGATCTCCATCCCCCCTCTGGTTCTTCCATGTTCGGTTTTTCTCATCCAAAAGTTTCCAAACTTATTAAGGTATTTAAAATTCATGGACTGTTTTTATAACTACATCTTTCTTACCTGTTTATTGACACTGTTTCATTTTTCTCTGTTGTACTTTACGGAATTTGTATCTGCACAAATTGTTTAGCTGACAAGTTGACTTTATTATTGTAGGAGATGTCAAATTACCCATCATCACCGAAACTATTCCATTTAACGAATAGAAAAACCAAAGGTATTCAAATTGGTTACAGGCGTGTCCATGTTGAATGGAGAGACCTAGATAAATGTCATGTATGCCATATGGATGAGGTATGGACTATCATTTAAAGATGCTTTCAAAAAAATTTTATGTTGTTTCAATTGGATTTGAATTATCTCTGGAATACTTTAATACGGTGTATGTGATGAAGATTGTTTTCAGCACTTTTGAATAACCTAAAGAACATTATGTTACTTTCAGGAGTACGAGAGCAATTTGTTTCTTCAATGTGACAAATGTCGAATGATGGTAACTTTATATGCTTTTATATGTTGTGCAAGGCTTTGTTCCATGGTAGCTTTCGTTTCTGTTATGTTATTTTGCATTGAGTGCCATTTGTGGGTTGATAATCTTCATTTTCATGCTGATATTGAGTGGCTTAGTGTAGTTCCTGTAAATCTGGAGTTTTCAGCTTCACTACATTCTAGGTCATTATGGTTGATTCTCATGAGAAAGATTCTTTATGAAACGCCACCCATTGTGCATAATTATATCCTCTGTGCTGGTTGCTTCATCTTCTGGCCACTAGCTAATGGGTTTCTTCCGTGTACCCAGATTTCCTGTTTGTGTTCCTCCAGTTTTCGTTTTCAAAATTTAAATTTGGTTCTTATGTTTTGCTGGTTATCAGCAAACTTTATAGTCATATTCAGATTGTCCTGTAAGTCTCAAAGAAGTCATCCAAGGCCCAAAATCCTATCTAAGCTGAAATAAGCTGATAACACGGAAAATCAATATTTAATGAATTATGCCATTAGTTTTCTCCAAGTACATCTCAGTGGAGATTGATCACACTCATACCAATACATACTAGCATTTTCAAAATCGAAATCCCATGTAAGTTTCTGGTACTAATAATGACGGATCATGTTTCTCCAAATTTCCATTGTCAGATTCCTATGAACATGAGCTCATATTTTGTACTAGATGTATCCTGAGAACTGCCTACACAGAAATAGAGACACATTGGATGAATGATCTCTTCTGACTGCTCTTAAAACTTTTTCAGATCTTTAGTGTTCACATTCCATGATACTTGTTCAGGTGCATGCTAGGTGCTATGGGGAATCTGAGACTACTGATGATGCTCTATGGTTGTGCAAGTTATGTCGTCCAGGGGCTCCAGAGACTCTTCCATCTTGCTGTCTGTGTCCCGTTGAAGGTACTTAATTGTCTCCACCTGCTTTTGAAGTTTTTTTGTACTTTTATATTCAACATTCATGTTTAGAGGGACTAAAAACATATTCCATTGAGATGCTTTAATTTGCCTCAGGTGGGGCTATGAAGCCTACGACAGATGGACGCTGGGCTCACCTTGCTTGTGCAATATGGATACCAGGTTGGTACTATGGTCGGAGATAGCATCCTCTTGATTGCATCTTTTTTGTGATATAAAATATCATTACCTATTGAAATGATTTTTTACACAGAAACCTGTTTATCTGATATAAAGAAAATGGAGCCAATTGATGGACTTTCTAGAATCAACAAGGTATCATTTCTTGTTATATTAACCAAAGAGTTGATGGACCTGTTCCGTCTCTGCTTTATCNTGAAGCTCACCAGAAATCTTAATGTTCACTGTTGCATTTCTATCCTTGTTGCCTTTACCTCTTCTTTCGACTGGATTGTAGTTCCTGGATTAGTCGTTCTTCCGTAAGTGATCTGATACAAAGTTAGAGAAATAAAAAAATCATACTCATTCATCATTCCACCATTCACAGAAACGCTACTGCAAAAACTCCAAATTGTCTAATGGCCTTCCTTTCACAAGTTTATTCACCACAATATTCTGCACAGGTTGACGATGAAGAGATTTTTCAGGACAAAAGAACAAATCTTGCGACAAAATGGAGTGTGAGATTTGTGATTTTAAGTTTGTTAAAGATGTCTTGAAGGATTTTGTAGCTTTGGATCATATCATACTCAGTCTTGGCGTCAAAATTCACCTGCAAACAGATTATTTTGGGTACATTACATATAATCTACTATACAACAAATGGAGGTTAATCCGGTTTTAAATGGTTGAAATATAATAGAATCCAGTGAAAAAAAGCAAGACGAATGAGAAAGAATGGATTACCACCTTGTGGATGGGTACAACACCTGGATGTGCCATGTCCATCAACTGGCACTGCACAGCTCCAGACGCTGCCTGCAGATGAAACAAAGTTTACCAGGTCAAAGAAGAACAGCAGATCAAGGCATGCCAAGAAAAATCAAAATCAAAGAAATCAGGAATTTTGCCTCAATAACGTAGATAAACGCAGCTCACAAACCATTAATTAGTTCGTTAGTTAACTCAAAATTCAACGAAAACATGAACAAAATATAAAATCTCGAAATCACACGGCTAAACAAATACATTCATAGCTAGATTGTCAAGAACCAAACAGCGCATTTTTACGAAATGAAATGCAAAGAGAAAAAAAAATGAAAAAACAATAATAATTTTAATTCTCAAGACTAAAAAATGGAGCATGGGCTTTGTTTTTCTGGGAAAATTTTTATCATAGCATTGTTTGTCATAGCCGTAAACTTTTTTATCATCTATTTTAGAAATTATTGTATCTAATACTGATATTTTTTTATTTTGATTAAGTGATGTTGACGTTTCTAAGAATTAATTAATTAATATTAACAAAAGAAATCTTATTCTAAACTAAATATTTATGAAAATATTTAATACATGATTAAAGTTATTTAAATCTAAAAATGCATATTAAAATTTTGTTTTCCATTTTAATAAAAATGGCAAAATTAGATATGAATGAAAAATTAAATCTTATTCTATAAGATTTAATTTTGTATATAACCTATATAATTTATTAAGATATCATGAAAATGCTATTCAATAATAGAAAATATAATGTGATAGAAGATTATTTAATATTTCATTCATAGCTAATTTAACTGTTTTTATTAACATAGAAAATATAATTTGATGTTATTCTAAAAAATTGATCGAAAACTTGTTGATGTTCTAAAATTTGATCATCATTTTCGATTCAAGTTAGAGTAAAACTCAAACCTTAATCGAATCGAATATTGATTGATAATTATCCATTTTAAGATTATGATTTATTTTGTTAATATAAATTAATTTTAATTATTTTTTCATAATTATCATTATGATTTCTTTTGTTAATATAAATTGATTTTAATTACTTTCAAAATTACTACTATAATCAAAATATAAAAGATGTTAGTGTTATCTTATTACAACTTTTAAATTGGGTGATATAAAAATTATAATAATCTTCTAACAATGCTACTAGGACAAAAAACTCTTGTTTTTCTTTCAGAAATTTAACCTCCTCAACGCGCGACAGAGATTCAGCTGAAGCCTTGAGTTAATCCAAGCAGGAATCTCATTCCTTCCAACAAAGTATGCGCCGCCTTCCATCTTGCTACAAAAAAACCAAAATCTCTCGAGAAAATAGACAAAATCAGCCCCAACCGCTACAGATCAGCGCAAATAACCTAATAAAGATTTATCTCTTATTCCTTCCCCTCCAATGCGGTGCGTGCGTGCGAATGTGTTTGTTTGGTACTCTATTGGGTTAGACGTTCACATTGTGATTTTTTTAATGCACATGAAACACAATCTTAATTGTAATGTGATAATCGTTGAAAAATCACGATATCATCACAATTGTTAAAAGAAGTTGTGATAATCATATCTCACTACACCTCATCATATATTCCCACACCTTATCACACCGCAATTTTAAAAAAGTGAGCCAAATAAACCCAAAATATATTTAAGATAAAAGAGACTAGAAACAAGAAGCTAAAAGTGGAAATTCATAAAGGATTGTGGTTTTGTTACTCATGGAGTTCTATTCAAAAGGACAAATTCAAATACATCTGAATTTTGGAAATTGATTTATTTAGAAAGATAAATAAAAACATAAATAGAAATACTAATATAAATTCTGAAATTTGTATTATTTTTAAAATACATATAAAAATTGATGAAGGTTTTTAGGTTCAATACCCCGAACTGGTGGAAGCCCAAGGTGGTTTGGGCTGGCCTATATGACAAGAAACAAATTACATGACTCAAGATCCAAAACTTGATGGTAATCTGGCCCTTTTAAAGATAACGGAGTTCGAAGGCCCAGGTAATCGGAGACCGAAGGATGAGATCCAAGATCGCTCCCATAGGAGCTGAAGGACCGATCTGGAGGATCGGGCAAAGCGGTTACGAGTGGGCAGCGGCCAGATCGACAATTACGTCCGTGCAGCGGGCATCATCCATGCGTTTTGTTACATTGATAACGAAGTTGTTAGACCATCTCCATCCGTGGCCAAGGCCGTATCTGTCAACATCAAACTTCTCTCCTGACACATCATCATTCTTACTCCTACATATCATTTTATCTTTCATCCAACTCATCTTTGTACATTCTCTTTCCTCCACATATATCTAAATATATTTAATTACATGTATTTTAATCGTATTTCCTTAATAAATATAATATATAAGTATTTCGCTTATATTCTAATTATATATACACAAAACATTATGATAATTTATATTAAATATATTATAATAAAATATTATTGATTTATAAAAAGATTGAACATCACTTATTCACGAAATTTTGCCCAAATATGATCGACGAGATCACTCTTCAAACGTTGACAAATCATTTTATCACGAGAAGCCATCATTCGATCGTAATATCCTTGAACAGTAGAATCCAATCGGTGTTCTACATTTTCAGTGGCCAGTGGAGGAGTAACATGATCATAGTCGACGTTCATGTTAAAATTTGCAGTGTAAGTGTCTCTCTCGTCTTCAACAATCATATTGTGAAGAATAATGCAACCATGCATAATATCAGCTAGAGTTTGAGTATCCCAAGCACGTGCAGGCCCTGCTAATATTGTAAAACGAGCTTGGAGAATTCCGAATGCTCTTTCTATATCTTTAATAGCTGCCTCTTGGTGAGCCGCAAACATTCTAGCTTTGCGATCTTGTGGAAGTGGAATTGATTTAACAAAAATAGGTCAATCCGGATATATGCCATCAGCTAAATAATACCCCATTGTGTATTGATTATTCTTCAGTGTGAATTCAACTCGAGGAGCACGACCTTCTTGTATTTTATGTAAAAGAGGTGATCTGTTGAGCACATTTAAGTCATTGTTTGAACCCGGCATCCCAAAGAATGCATGTCATATCCAAGTGTCCCAAGATGCAACTGCTTCAAGCATTATAGTCGGTTTTGTATGATCTCCTCTTTGAAATTGACCCTTCCAAACATTTGGACAATTCTTCCACTCCCAATGCATGCAATCTATATTTTCAAACATACCCGGAAAGCCACGCATGTCAGCCCATTGCAACAATCGTTGCAAATCATGCGGCGTAGGTCGGCGCAAATACTCTTCGTCAAACACTTCACGTATACCCTTAACAAAAGTACGCAAGCAAATTATTGATGTATTTTCACCGATCCGAACATACTCATCGACTTGGTCTGCTGAACCACCATAAGCTAACATTCTAATGGCCGCTGTACATTTTTGATGAGTCGTTAATGATGTGCGGCCAGCGGCGTCTTGAGACAATTGAAAGTAGGGATCATGTGAGGCCATAGCCGTCATGATCCGCTCGAATACATGTCTTCTCATTCGAAATCGTCGACGAAAAAGCTTTGATGTGTAAGTTGGGCGATCACAGAAATAATCGGCAATAAGCCGCATATTTCCAGTTTCTCGACCACGTTCAATGTAACGATGTTGTCGACGCCGCTGACGGGGTTGTGTCTCTTTTTCAGTTGATGAATCAGTATCTTCTAAGCAATCTAACAATACATTACTTACATCTTCGGAAACACGTAAAATTTCGGTAACAACTGGGATTATTTTGTCCCCAATGGAACCAGGGCCAAACGGTATAAAATGAGGAAGATTGTCTGACATTTTTCTTTGCAAGAAAAATTATGAAGGAATTGTAGAGAAGTCTTGTAAATTACTTTGTTACTAACACATTTTATAAACATAAATCCAAGACACATTTATTCACCTTTGGACAAAGGTGAAAGTAAAAGATAAAGTGTTGATATTCTTGGTATTTGAGAGATTCGAAAATAATTGCAACACAACAAATAAACACACATATCTATGACATGACTAGTCACATTTCTAATAAATTCAAGACACATTTATTCACCTTTGGACAAAGGTGAAAGTAAAAGATAAGGTGTTGATATTCTTGGTATTTGGGAGATTCGAAAATAATTGCAAAAACAACAAATAAACACACATATCTATGGCATGAATAGTCACATTTCTAATAAATCCAAGACACATTTATTCACCTTTGGACAAATGTGAAAGTGAACGATAAGATGTTGATATTCTTTGTATTTGAGAGATTCGAAAATAATTGCAACACAACAAATATACACACATATCTATGACATGACTAGTCACATTTCTAATAAATCCAATATACATTTATTCACCTTTGGACAAATGTGAAAGTGAACGATAAGATGTTGATATTCTTTGTATTTGAGAGATTCGAAAATAATTGCAACACAACAAATATACACACATATCTATGGCATGACTAGTCACATTTCTAATAAATCCAAGACATATTTATTCACCTTTGGACATAGGTGAAAGTAAAAGATAAGGTGTTGATATTCTTGGTATTTGAGAGATTCGAAAATAATTGCAACACAACAAATAAACACACATATCTATGACATGACTAGTCACATTTCTAATAAATTCAAGACACATTTATTCACCTTTGGACAAAGGTGAAAGTAAAAGATAAGGTGTTGATATTCTTGGTATTTGGGAGATTCGAAAATAATTGCAAAAACAACAAATAAACACACATATCTATGGCATGACTAGTCATATTTCTAATAAATTCAAGACACATTTATTCACCTTTGGACAAATGTGAAAGTAAAAGATAAGATGTTGATATTCTTTGTATTTGGGAGATTCGAAAATAATTGCAACACAAAAAATATTGTACATGATTTGATCTTTCTAAATTGTATATAAATATTAGAGTTATGGATCATTTTTGTACACAAACTACATCATCTTCTCTATCTACTTTGCTATTAAAATCTTCAACGTTAATGGATTCTACTCCTCCATTCTCTCATGGATTTAATAGCCACGATGGACTTGAAAACATTCATCTTCATTCAACAATGAGAAGTTCTGAACGAGGTAGACAACGGTGGAAATCTGAAGAAGAACTCTTAGTCGTTTCAGCATGGCTAAATGTGTCTGTGGATCCTATCGTCGGTAATTCTCAAACATCCACGGGATTTTGGGCAAGAATTACAGAGTATTACAACTCCAATATTGTTCGCGGCAAGTCCCGTGAATCAGAATCAATTCGAAAGAAGTGGATAGATATTAACAAATTTGTTGGGTTATTTTGTGGATTTTATGATGCAGCTTATGCAAGAAAAAGAAGTGGTTTTACCGAAAACGACTATGCCCAAGAAGCCCATAAATCTTATCAAGAAGCACACAAAATAGATTCAATAATTTCAGCTAAACACTTTCCATATGAACATTGTTGGAGAGTAATGAGAAACGAGGCAAAATGGAGACGTCCTATCGATCGTAGGGCAACTAGTGGATATACGGGAGGAGCAAGCACTGAGGGAACACAACCTTCAGATACTGAACAACGACCGATTGGGAGGAATGCCGCAAAACGACGTGAAAGGGAAAAAACATCGACTCGAGCTGAGTCCTCGGCTAGTGCTGAACGAAGAGCTCGAAATGAGGCAATTGTTAGTCAATTCACCAATTATGAGTCTTCCATACGTGATTTACAACGACAACTACACAACTACAACGAGCAAATGACGATGTTTAACGGAATACAACTTCTCAATATCAATCCGGCTACACTCATTCCCCAAGCAACAAACATTGGGGTTGTTTGGTACTGTGTTTATAAATTGCGGTGAGGTGTGGTGAAGTGCGGTGAGTTAAACCGTGGTGAGGTAAACGCACAATTAATAACGTGATTTTTAAAGTTGTTTAGTAAAAAACTGTGGTATGATAAACGTGATTTTTGTAAAAATACATATTTACCATTAACATACAAAAATTTGATTTTCTCAATTTAATTCATACCATAAAAATTTAACATATTTGTTATTTATCAAATACTGAAAAATAACAAATGGTTGAGTTTGTTAAGAAGAGAGATGAAATGATTCTTGGCTTCAAACTTGGTAAATCTCACACACTTACTATGCCGAAAGGGCCATAATCCTTTAATTTCTTCTGCTGGTAACACTCGTTTGGTTCAATTCTTTGATTTCGAAATTTCAGGTTTCTAGGTTTGTTTTGCCTCTCTCAGCCCCTAAAATCCTTACAAAGTTCATTCGAGTCGGAATTACTTGACAGGAACAAAAAATTCTTATCTGAAACAAGAAATTTAAATGAGGAATTTCTGTAAACAAAAGAGATATTTTTTTGGAGCCTTGGGGTGAATTGCATACATTGAAGTGTATTGATTATATTTGTCTTTTTAGAATCACGTTCCAAAGATAGCTGCTAAACCCAGCTTTCATTCCACCGCACTTTTTTTGGGTTCACTGCACCACAATTTTGGTTGCGTTTTTTTAGAACTTAAATTTCAGCGGTGAGGTGGTCGCACCAACATCAAGAACATGATACCAAACAAACCCATTATATAATAGCACACTAAATGCTCTAATTCAAGGTTCTTCAGATCGATCTACTCCTCATTCAGCTCGTTTCAGTAGTAATGCAAATCAATCACGTAACGATAGTATTGGACGAGATCCAAACTTAGATGATTGATACTGATAACTTTAATTTTATTTTGAAATGTTTAGGTATCGTTCTTGTATCAATTTAATTTATTTTCAAAATATTAATATTATTATAATTATTACTAAATTTTTTAATTTAAAAAATATACTTATTTTTAATTTTTTTTAATTTTAATATATATATAATAATATAATATTAATTAAAAAATAAAAATTAAAATTAATATAAAAATAATAACAAATTTGGACAAAGGAGAGAGAAATTCTCTCTCTACTGCCCAAACCTTCGGACATACGGTGAAAACCGTATGCCCGAATGTCGCCACGCTGGTGACTATTATGATGCCCGAAACCATATTTCCATATGGTTTCGGACACCGATAATGGTGGTCTTACTATTAAATTTTAATTAATGTATATAATTCAATGCCATTACTCAATAGGAATTTGATGTCAATGAATGAATGAGAGAATTGGTTACCAAGAGAAAGTGTGTTGATCATTAACCAACATTAGACTTATATGCAAATAATTATGTATTGAGAATTGTTTTATTTATAATTCCATTAAAATTGATCAAATTAATTGGACTTAAAATATCTAATACTGTGTGAGTCTTTGCTATGTAAAGACTATTAGACTTCTACTTTTATGATCGTGGTCCCCAAATCATACGTAATATTTCAGATTTATTCTCTATCCAATCTAGAGATGTATTTATGGAGAAACCTAAAGAAATTCTCCATGAAATACGTATTGATTCGGAAGATCCATCATCAGATTACAAATTTACTTGACTATTTTGTTATACCGTAAGATCCCATTGATCCAAGTAATTGTTAATGTAGGGATATTGTGATGTTTTAAATTGAGGTGAATGCAGTAAGCACACTTCAATATGGATTGTTGAAGGTTTTCAAATGTTTTTTGACAATTTGAATGATTTTAAGACTTGCTTTGAATTTGCATTCAATATTCAAACGAGACACAGAATGAACTTAAAAGCAGTAGTTCAACAGACAAACAAGAGAGGTTTTAACAAGAACCTAAACAATACAAATAGAAAGAAATTCCTAATGATAGAGAAGCACACACTTCGAGTGTGTGCCAAATTGGAGTAAGTTTGCTGATCATGCAATTTTCCTGGGGATCCTCTGGCAATTAGCAGCATGATCCTCTGGTGCTTAGCTTCATGATCCTGCTGCATGATTCATTAATTTTCAATACTCCCCCGTGATGGCAAGGCCATCACAGACACCAATCTTGAAACGTAATTCTTCGAAGCGAGGGCGATGCAGGCTCTTGGTAAAGATGTCGGCGAGCTGATCATGGCCAGGACAATGCACAAAACACACACATCCTTCTTTTTCTGCTTCTCTAACCGCATGATATTTCACTCTGATGTGTTTCGAACGCCCGTGAAATACTGGATTCTTGATCATAGCAACGGTGGATTTATTGTCACAGGAGATTGTAGTGGCATGAGCTTGAGTAAAGCCTACAGCAGACAGCAGTTCTCTCAGCCAAAGAGCATGGTTTGAGGCAGCAGCGGCGGCCATGTACTCAGCTTCAGCCGATGATTGGGCGACGCAATCTTGTTTTTTGGATTTCCAACAGAACATGCTCGAGCCGAGAGAGAANCGTGGTCCCCAAATCATACGTAATATTTCAGATTTATTCTCTATCCAATCTAGAGATGTATTTATGGAGAAACCTAAAGAAATTCTCCATGAAATACGTATTGATTCGGAAGATCCATAATCAGATTACAAATTTACTTGACTATTTTGTTATACCGTAAGATCCGATTGATCCAAGTAATTGTTAAATATCAATCCTTTATTCTAAATAATTCTAACAAAGTGCATTTAAGACACTATAACATGGGACTCAAAATTCAAGCATATCCTCTTCTTCGATAAACTGTTTAAATTCTCACCATGTCTTCTTCTTTTTCTTTAAGAAACATAAAATGTGCAGAGACTCAGAATTTAGAGTTCATGGTTTCGACGCCACCGTATTCGCAGAAGGTGATTCAGTTCAAAAAATTTATTATGGTTTCACAAAACATAGTATTTGCTAATGCAGGAGAATTTGACAATAAAGGCAAGAAGAAGATAGAGAGGAAAAGACATTCATTATACAGAGGAGTGAGACGAAGAGCATCTGGGAAATGGGCAGCTGAAATTCGTGACCCAGAAAAAGGTGGGAGACTTTGGTTAGGAACGTTCGATTCTGAAGTAGAAGCAGGTAAAGCTTATGACAGAGCAGCTAAACGTATCCGTGGACATAAAGCTAAGCTCAATTTCACTGCACATATTCACCTGCAAATGCAAGATCAAAGTAACATGGTGACTGCAAGAGCAGTAGTACAAAAGGAAGAGACAATGACAACGAAAGAAACACTTTCGAGTTTGGAGGCTTTTCTTGAACTAAGTCCAAGTCTAGATCCGGAGTTGAATTATCCGTGGAGTTTTTTCATTTAATTTCTCTTAATTTCTCTTAATTTCAACTCTTACTCCAAGTACATGTCCTATATTGAAATTGAATTTTTCTAGTTTATAAACAAATCTATCTTTTACTTGTAATTTAATTTTCTAAAGCACTTGGCTACACGGACATTGAACTCTAAATTTTTATATGATATTGAAGTCAACAAAATAAACATGGGTTTTAAACTTTCGTACAATCAATGAAGATACAAAATTATGGAATCAACTCCATTACAACTTGTAGGGAATGTTAAAAGAAATGGTTAGTATCTAACAATGAAAATAATATATTAAAACATTTTAATGTATAGGATAAAGTTGACCAATCTAGAATTGAATAGTAATTTTTTTAAACTGTCACTCTTATATATAAAAAACGATGATGCAAATGAGGTGAACGTAGGAATTGTTAAATTTGATGTTATCCACTTTGTTTCCCAAGATTCAATGTGTTGAACCATAACCCCAATGTTTATAATTATGTTGTAGTAGTTGAATGAATATATTAGGGTTTTAATCTTTTTTAAAAAATTCTTCAAGCGGCTACTTTTGTTTTCTATTTCATCTTCGGGATTTCAGTTTCGCAAGTGGCTACGAGAAGACCCAAATAGGATATATTTTTTCTTTTATGTTATTCAATCGATAGATCAAATATTGGTCTTACTATTCTTTTTTTGAATATGTGTCAAGAACCATATATCATTCAATATTTTTGAACTTATCCTACAAATCGAGATTTCTATATAGGAATATGCAAAACTCCTTTCATGTTAAGAGCTATGAGTTAAAAATTGTGGGTTTGTTAAAAATGTTGAACTTTTGCACTTTGTCAAGTATTTTAGGTTTATGAGACAAGAAAAATCCACATCCGAGATATTCAAGTTTCCATATTTCAAAAATTGATATTCAAAACTTTGTAAGAATCTTGTCTTGCTTGTGGCAGTTTGGGGGGACTAAGGAGATGAAGGGCATGCTATGAAAATTGTGTGACATCATGGTATAGATTTCAAAGAGACTCTTCCCAAAATAAAGATGTCTAGAGGAACAAAGCAAGTCATTAATACTTCATCACTCTCAATAAAGACTCATCAAAATGTGGGAATAAAAATGAAGAGGTTCTAGAGATTTTAAAAAGAAAAAAAGTTTAGAGTATTCATCACTAAAAGAAAAAAAAGTTTGTTAGTATTTCCAACCCTTCAACCTTTAATTCGTAAGTTGAAAAAAACAATGTTACACTTCAATTTTGAAGGCACAAATCTTTTTTCAACCACTAGTTTGTAAGTTGAAAGAAACAAGCTCAAAAACCTCTTTTAGCCTCTAGTTCGTAAGTTATATGAAAGAAATCAAAACCTCTTTTAATCTCTTGTTCGTAAGTTGAAAGAAACAAAAACTAAACTTTACTGTTGATACCAAAATAAACGAGCATACATGACTTCGAATGACAACATGAAAGGAAGTGTTAGATTTGATGCTATCCATTGCATCTCCAAAAATAGTTGAATGGATGTATTAGGGTTCTAATCCTTTTTGAAGGAATTCATCCGACTGATACTTTTGCTTTGTAGTTCATCTCCGGCATTTCCGTTTTGTAGGGCTACGAGACCAACTAACTCGGGTTTATATTTTTTCTTTATGTTATTGAATTGATAGATCTAATAATGTTTTTATTGTTCTTCTTGTGAATATAGGTCAATATTTTCGGACTTATTGTATAAATCGAGGTTTTTTTAGGTCGGAAGCTACAAAAGTCATTTCAAGAACAAAAAGATTAATTAAATGTAAAAGATTTAATACGTCTCTTGCAAACGATGTACTTGAGTAAAATAATTCATCTAAACTTGTAATGAATATTTTTATTCGTAACAATATCTTGAGATTTAAAGATACTAAAAATGTTAAGCATATCATATACGAGTAATAATAAGACGATTGACTGTTGAATGAAACGTAGATAAGCGATATATAATGTAAATGTAAATAAATTAGATAANTAAGAATCTTGTCTTGCTTGTGGCAGTTTGGGGGGACTAAGGAGATGAAGGGCATGCTATGAAAATTGTGTGACATCATGGTATAGATTTCAAAGAGACTCTTCCCAAAATAAAGATGTCTAGAGGAACAAAGCAAGTCATTAATACTTCATCACTCTCAATAAAGACTCATCAAAATGTGGGAATAAAAATGAAGAGGTTCTAGAGATTTTAAAAAGAAAAAAAGTTTAGAGTATTCATCACTAAAAGAAAAAAAAGTTTGTTAGTATTTCCAATCCTTCAACCTTTAATTCGTAAGTTGAAAAAAACAATGTTACACTTCAATTTTGAAGGCACAAATCTTTTTTCAACCACTAGTTTGTAAGTTGAAAGAAACAAGCTCAAAAACCTCTTTTAGCCTCTAGTTCGTAAGTTATATGAAAGAAATCAAAACCTCTTTTAATCTCTTGTTCGTAAGTTGAAAGAAACAAAAACTAAACTTTACTGTTGATACCAAAATAAACGAACGAGCATACATGACTTCGAATGACAACATGAAAGGAAGTGTTAGATTTGATGCTATCCATTGCATCTCCAAAAATAGTTGAATGGATGTATTAGGGTTCTAATCCTTTTTGAAGGAATTCATCCGACTGATACTTTTGCTTTGTAGTTCATCTCCGGCATTTCCGTTTTGTAGGGCTACGAGACCAACCAATTCGGGTTTATATTTTTTCTTTATGTTATTGAATTGGTAAATCTAATAATGTTCTTATTGTTCTTCTTGTGAATATAGGTCAATGTTTTCGGACTTATTGTACAAATCGAGGTTTTTTTAGGTCGGAAGCTACAAAACTCATTTCAAGAACAAAAAGATTAATTAAATGTAAAAGATTTAATACGTCTCTTGCAAACGATGTACTTGAGTAAAATAATTCATCTAAACTTGTAATGAATATTTCTATTCGTAACAATATCTTGAGATTTAAAGATACTAAAAATGTTAAGCATATCATATACGAGTAATAATAAGATGATTGACTGTTGAATGAAACGTAGATAAGCGATATAT
>RWGZ01000969.1:48214-285095 GCA_009725065.1 Utricularia reniformis
TACGTGGGGAGTGTGCTCGGATATAACGTATAAGAGGGAGGAGACCACATCGTAACAGACTTAAACAAATCATTTACTATAGTCCACTTTCCCTGTTATAAACCAATCCAATCCACATCTAAATTCCGATGTGGGACAATTGCTCTCATATTTCAACACACACTCAAGTCCAACCACCTGATAAGTTGGACTTGACAATTTAAATCAGTGGATTACCAATCGATCAATTTCATTAAGCCTGACTAACCCCGGACAATTTTTTCAAACCTGCTCTGATACCATGTTAAATTTCTAGAGTCGAGTCAATTTACTTGGAGAGTGTGCTCAGATATAACGTATAAGAGAGAGGAGATTATATTGTAAAAGACTTGAACAAATCATTTAATATGGCTCACTTTCCCTCGTATAAACCAATCCAATCTACATCTAAAATGCTCTCATATTTCAACAAATTCGACATGAAAAGTACATTGTAAAAATAAAAGCAAGCATAAGCTGGAGGCTCACCAGATCTTTTGTTTATAGAAGGTGTGAATCCGGGACGAACAACAGCATCGGATGGTAGATAAGACTTCCTATAAGTTAATAGAATTGCGGCAGCAGCAACACAAAATAACAAGACCACAAAAGCTGATAAAGAAATCAATAAGATTATTCGAGGGTTCATTTTTTTATTTCTGTCAGTTGGATATGCCGTAATGGGGTATTGAGCATCCCCTTTACTTCCCGAAGTAGCCTCGTTAGAGGGAGCATCAGATAGGAGGGATGCCGGGAGTCCTGTGATACAACTTGTAAACAATAGTTGATATTAAAGTTAAGAAACTTCAATAGAGCTTACCTGTATAGGAGATGTTGAGTAAATCATAATCACCGAAAAGTGTCTTGTTTAGAGACACTTTTTTTTGCAAGAATCTTTGGTAAGTTAATGTAGCAGTAGTATTATCGAATGTTTCTTCAAGTGGAACCAAATTGATATCTACAACACTTTTAGCCTGATTTTCTTCATCAGCATTAGCACCAATTATGCTCACTTGACTTTGCTTTAAATATGTTCCTGAAGCAAGCTCTATCTCAAGTTCCGTAACCTCTGAGAAAATAGCAAGGACTGATACGTCCAGCAAAAGTCTCACTTTCATTGGATATACGCAAGCACAAGGCGAACCAATTGGAGCTGAAGTTAGCGGCTCAATGCAAGCTTGACTACAACCTGCCAGATGAGTTAATAGGAATACCTCTCTGAGTGAAAAAAAAGTAACAAATCTAGCATGATGTCTATTTAACTCAGGTTTCGAGTCACAACAGAGATCGAATTTTACTAAGACATTATTTTTTTATAAGTAAAGAAAGTGTCATAAGTTTACTGTTCCCTTTCATCTCACAGTTAACTAAAAGAAATCAAAATTGAATCACCTGGAGAAATTTCAGGAGAGGGTGAAACATTAGGCCATGGAATTCTGTGGCCATGACGATGATGCCTATGTGCACTATTACTAGTAGGAACTGCAACAAGGTTATGAATCAGAGAATCACCTTATGTGATAAGCATTATTATTACCTTGAGATACAGGGGATGGAGCTGGTGCAGATAGAATGTGCTTAGAATGACGTCTTCGGGTGAAAAAAAATCGATAAAATTCTGTGTTGATTGATGATATGCTAACTGCATAAAGCCAATCTTCCAAATTACAAATAGAACTTGCATATCATATATTGGATTAAGTAAGCAAATCACAGAGGAAAAATTGTACAAAATAAAGATCAAGTACGAATACCATGTTTAACAGAACTCTTCCGAGTGAATGATCGACTAAGTCCCCGCATAGAAGTTTCGGACAAGTAGATTGACTGCGCAGGAGCTCCTGCAGAGGAGAAGAAATGTGGGTATCTCTAGAAAAAGGGGATGAGATCATACAATGCTACTCAAAATTATCAAATCAAGCATCGACATTACACGAGCAGACCACAATGGAGAGCAAGAATGTACCGACATTAGATGGAACCAGAGTGAGCAGAAGAATTAGAAACACCAGCATTTTCTCTAATCCAGTTAACTGGCATGGCTAATCAAGCATCTCCTGGCAGCACCTGGAATCAGTCTCCTAGCCCTACTACGATCCCGTCTACACCGACAACCTGCATTCGCCTCTCCCAATAATTTCAAAACAGGCATATCAATTTCCGCTCCTAATACCACAAACCATGAAACCCTATCAGAAACAACAATGCAGATAACTGAAGCACAGATCCAGTAAGTTGGAAGCGATCTGGAACAAAAAATAACGGTAAAAAGGTGAGAAGGCAGATTGTTGAGAATATTTGGCTGCAAATGCCAAATATAACTTGGGAATGGAGAGCGAGAAGATGGAGGTGGAGGAGGAGGAGGAGGAGGAGGAGAAGCAGAGTGTAATGTCAGATGGAGAAAGGATGGGGAATGCATTAATGGCGGTGGAGCCACTAGCAAGACTGTCAATGCGGTCTTTCCTACTTCTTAATACCTTAAATTTTCAATTATTCATACTTTATTATACAAAATGTCTTATTATTACATATTAAATTATTTATATTTTTTTATTAATTCAATTTTAATGAAAAACACATATGCCATTCATATATGATGTGGTGTTAGTGAGATATATTATAATCATGAATTTATAATATTTTAGATAAAATTATGCTATCTCAACAGATCCAATTAATATTATTTTTTAATATACAACCAAAATTTTCATAATTAAAATATTGATTTATAAATTATGAAAATTTATTTAACTCTAATTAGTATACTTATTTGTTTTAAGGATATGCTAATAATTTTAAATTAAAATTAATAATATATCAAATTTAAATGAGTTAATTTGAATTTGTTTAAATTATGAAAAAAATTGATATTAGATCATGGACTAAAAATGAATTTTTTTTATAGACACTATACTATTCGATAGTCAACAAATATGACACTTAAAATGGTTTTGGGATTCTAATTTTTAGTCCCTATATTTTAGTGGCGACATATATATATTTGATATCGATAAGTATATCATCTTTACCGATCATTTCGGATGTGAGCAAAATTTAGAGTAATATTAAAACATTTATTTTGATTCCTACATAAAATATCATTTTAACATATTTTGAAATAAAAGAAATATTAAATAGATAATAAGTAAGTAATGTTGGTAAAATAAAAGATAGACAAATTCCAAATAAAAAGAGGAATAACTAAAAAAAGAGGAAGAAATCTGAGCGCAGTTTTTGGCGGGATGAGATTGAAAGCCAAAGGAAGTTCTTTTTTTGGTAAGTGAACAATTTTCATTCTTCTTCCATTTCCCCTCTTTCGGAGACATGGTCGAAGGGAGTTGATTTTCACCTCTCAGATCATCATTCCTGACGGAATAATTTCAAGAACGCAACCCCGGAGATAGTCTGGTTGGCTGGTGGTGGTTCAAGTGAGATACCGATCGATTTTATTGAAAATTGAAGGCGGCAGACGGACGGCCAGATTCTTCTTCTACGAACTGGATTATCGCCAAGTCGTGTATGAGATATTTCTTCATCTAGTATCTTTTTGAGCATTTGTGATTCAGAATTTCATTATTTGTTTCAAATTGTAGAAACCTGGCGATTTATTTATTCCTTTGTGGAGTCAAACTGTCTGTTGGCAGAAACAGCCTCCACTATTGGGCAGAATGGTTGAGACTGCAATTGGAATGAAATCTTCATGTTTTTTGTTTCTCTTTATTGTTCTTCAGGTTCAGGGATGCTGGTCACGTAATTATGAAGGTAAATTTGCAACTATTTCAATGACATAAATTGGAAAAATGTGAAACAACAAAATAGTTTCGAATCATCATTGAATCCGTTTGAATCGAAAATGCAATGCAGGATTATCCCTCCTTAAGTTTAGAGAGAAAGTAGATTATGATCCTTTTGGGGCTCTATCAAACTGGAATCCTGAAGAACATGAACACTGCAAGTGGCATGGAGTTTACTGTGAAGATGGTAGAGTGGTTATGGTGTAAGCATCCCAACTTCACTTTGTATGTATAAACTTCTGACTAATTTACCGACCTCCGTCGCTGATTGATGAATTTCTGTATCATTTAGAAATCTCAAAGGTTATGATATGAAAGGAATATTGACACCAGAGCTTGGAAATTTAAGTAGCTTAAGATACCTGTGAGTTTTATCATTCCTTATGATGTTATCTGTACACTGTAAATTTGTAGATATGTCAAGTTCTGTAATTGTATGAGCAGGGACCTTTCGAAGAATCGTATTTCGGGTTCGATACCTCCCGAGCTGGGGCGACTTACGACCCTAGAAGTGTTAGATTTGAGGGATAATAAGCTGAGTGGAAGTATTCCTGCAGAATTAGGAGATTTGCACTCTCTAAAACAATTGTAAGAGATAAACTGTAAACCTTTTACCTGGCATCATTATTCATATCAGTATTCTGAGTCGAAGTTTTGTTCTAGATTGCTCTGCAACAATAGACTTGAAGGAAGTATTCCGGTGGAGGTCGAGAAGCTTTGCTTGCTATCCGATTTGCGCTATGATGATATTGGTACTGGTACCAGTGCTGATGCTGAGATTGTTTCTGTAAATAGGAAATTTGGGCACTGGTAAAGAAGTCATCTTGACGTAACATATGTTGGTGATCATTTTTGAAACTTGCCCTTACAACTAATAGCTCATTTTTCTAGTGAATTTTTGTTCTTCTTTGAAATCTTGTAATGATGAATTGCTTTCACTTGATCAGCAAATTACAGAATGTAAAGAGATTGAAGACTGTTTCAACCAAATCGAGCATTTCTCGTTACCTTGAGATTCTCTCTCGGTAAGCTATCGTCTTTTGAATGCATTTTTACTCTTTCTGTTTGTGCATAACTCTTGCTTCATCATTCTAGGTTCAAACATGGGAATATCTTAGACGATGATTGCTGCTTCCATCTAAGTAGTGGCTCGCAAGAGGCAGATTATTTCGGTAACACGAACAAGGAAGTGAGAGGCTTGCGACGTATACTAGAAGCTGAGCAATCTAGAAACCTCATTGCTCTCCCTCCTGCAGCCCCTCCATCTGAAACAAATACTTTTCCTTTGAGCAAAAGCAGTGGCTCGTTCCCCGCCATATCGAATTCGAAAAATATATCTTCTACCGCACAAACCTCATCATTTAAAGCCAACATACCTCAAGGGGCAAAACCAGGAGTTGCTGAAAAGCAGCCATCTGATGCTGTGATTTCATGGAGTTCACTGAAGCTTATTATAGGAGTATCAGTTGCAGTTTTCTCGTTGAGCGTTATAGCAGTTGTGTTGATCATCATTAGAGCCAGAGCACCACAAAGACTTGGTCCCTGGAATACAGGTTTAAGTGGCCAGCTACGGAAAGCTTTCGTCACCGGTACAGTTCAATATGTTCCCATCAGCTATTTACTCAAGCTTTTACTGAAAATGGATATGTTGCTTCTGAGATCACAGGGGTGCCTAAGTTGAATAGGGGTGAGCTCGAAACAGCATGCGAGGATTTCAGCAACATAATCTTCACTCGTGAAGGGATCGCAACTTTGTACAAAGGAACTTTGTCTAGTGGAGTAGAGATTGCAGTTGTTTCTACAGCCATAACATCCCTGAAAGAATGGTCCAACAGAGCAGAATTAGCATTCAGAAAGAAGGTTCATAACCCTGCAAAACTTCCATGATTCTTATCTTAACTTTGACATCCTTCGTCTTTCCTTCTCACAGATCGACACCCTATCCCGAGTGAACCACAAGAACTTCGTAAACCTCATAGGCTACTGCGTCGAAAATGAACCCTTCACTAGGATGATGGTTTTCGAATATGCTCCCAATGGCACACTCTACGAGCATATACACGGTAAATACTGAACCACAATCACTAACTCTGCCTAATGAGTATGATGTGCATTGTTTGGTTGATAATTTCTCAGTTAAAGAACTTGAACACCTTGACTGGGAAGCAAGGATGAGAATCATAATGGGAACTGCTTATTGCCTTCAACACATCCATGAGCTAAATCCACCAGTTGTGCACGCCAATTTAACAGCGAGCGAAGTATTTCTAACAGATGATTATGCTGCTAAGGTCTGCTTTTCTTCAATTTCTCTTCAGTTTCAGTACATAAATCAATCTACGCGCTTCCATAGATTGCTGATGTTGCGTTCTGGGTGGACCTCGTCACCAAATCGACGAATCAAACAGAACACGAATCGGAGCATTCAGAGCTACCTCCCATTGCTGATATCAACGTCAACACTTACAGTTTCGGAATCATGGTGCTAGAAGTTCTCTCCGGACGAAACCCTAATTTTGACGGGCAAGGAAGCCTTCTGAAATGGGTAATTAAAACACGCAACATCTTAAATCTGATGATTCTTCTAAAATTGAAGCTATTTTATAGGGTTCTGAATGCTTCACAGACAGGATTAGAGTTAAGGACCTGATCGATCCGAGTTTAGAATCATTCAAAGAAGAAGAACTTTACGGTTTATGTGAAGTGATCGAAAGTTGCACTGAAGAAGATACGAGAAAAAGATGTTCAATGAGTGAAGCGTGTGAGAAATTAAGGAAAATACTCAACATTTCACCTGAAGCAGCAATGCCCAGATCTTCGCCTTTGTGGTGGGCTGAGCTTGAGATATTGTCTTCTGAAGCACCTTAATCATTTATTCCATATTTTTATTCATTTTTAAAATTATTGGAACTGGAATTGGAAGTATCATACCAAACTAAAACTAGAATAATATTATTTAAACCACTTAATAATATTAACTGGTTTTAAAATTTATAACAACTTAATATTAAACATATATCCTGTGTTACTTAAATCTGAACCTCATCTCCCAAATCAATTAAAAATATAAATGTGTATTGTTATAAATTTATTAAAACTTTAGAACTTCATAATATAAATTATATGATTTTTATTATTTGTTTCTATTTTCTATATCTATTTATAAAATATATTTAAGTATAAATAGTAATATTACTATGGATGTATTACTATGTGAGTGATGTGTGATTATGCTATTATTTCATCTAGTCACATCATTTTAGTATTAACTATATTATTATTTATTTTGTCCGTATAATATATAATATTTATATATATATTGATATTGGTTATATATATATATATAATTTGATATAATTCACAGTACTCCTCTGTGTATGGATGCATAGTAATTTAATTTTAGTAGTAACCTTAATACTAATGCGTAAACTAGGAAAATGATTTTAGATAAGATATCTTCACTAACAATAGTCGATCTTGATAACTTTCTATGTCACATGTTCTTACTTTTAGTGTTAGTATTATTATTGTTTATTTTATTTATCCTTCTATGTTTTCCAAATATTATTGCACGTGTGAAATATGATAAAATGTATCAGTATTTTGATACATAATAATATAATTGAAAATTTACTCTTTTGATGATTACTTAAAATCATGAACCAATTTCTCAAAGATGCTTGTAGGAATATATTTTGTGAATAGAATTTGTTAGATTATTATGAGATTGTATCTTTTATACATCAATATCATTTGTTTTATGAGATCATTTGTTAATAAGGATTTTGAAAAATATCTTTTGTTATATCTGTTAGAAACTTAAAGACGCAGCAAAATATTTTTTTTTCTCATAATACAAATTGAAGTTATGATAATCTATAATATTTAAAACAATAGATTGAAAATTTTATATTTTGTAAAACATTAATTATCTAATCAAAATGATTTAACAATATATTTTAAATTGTCGAAAATACAACAACTCTAGTTTGTCCACTGAACTGAAACTTTCGAATTAATTCATTTTCAATTATGTCAACACATAAATTGAGACATTAAATCACACAAACTTTACAATAAAGTTTAGTAAGTAATTACTCATTACAAATAAGTTTCTAAGTAGTTTATCATTCAACAATTTAGAAAATAAAATCCGAAACCCTTTAGATAGTGAAATACGTAAACACTTAAACTTCTAAAGGAGTAATAAACATACTTAGAAAAAAGACAAACAAGATTCTTACCAAGATTGAAGTGGATTTGACAAGATTAAAAGGTTGAGAGAAAATCATATTTTTCTTTGTTTTTCCCGTAGCCACAACTCTGGACTACATCTTATCCTTTTTCTTAATCTTCTTATTTTATTATATGATCCAATTAATAATTAAAAGAATCACAAAACCCAAATTGGGCCAAAATAGAATTTGGCTTCACAAATCCAAATAAGAAAATTTATTCAATCTAATATTGAATAAAGATAAATTTTACATCAAATGTAAATTAAACTTGTAAGAGTGTGATTAGTAAATGAATAAAATTCTATACATGATATGGTCTTTCCGAATTTAATTATTTGTTTATAATTTGATATTCCGATTTTATTAAGTGTGACAACTAGATTTATTTGTAATTATCAATAAGATAGAACATTAACATTTAATATTATCAAAAACTCTCTCTGTAATCAATATATCAATACTCATTAATCTTATTATCTCTTATAAGACAAGAGTAATGTTTAAAATTACATATCATGTCTACCCAATTAGAAGTAAATGATTAAATCAAAACAATGAACTATAATCATAACTTATATACATTTAAATCATTTCATTATTTGATTCATGAAAGTCAAACACTTTTGTTTCAATTTTATGATTGTCTTAGATCAATTCTCAAACAAGTATTTGAATATTGTAAACTATTTACAATATTTATTTGAAACTTTTTTCTATAATAATATGTTGTCCACTACTTAATTTTCTTTTGAGAATAATCAGGTAATTAAGAAATCAATTTAATATTCACTGTTAAAGAACCATTTCTTGGTATAACACAAGCATCCTCGGACTGATCATATACTTGTGCGATTTGTGGAACATTTTCATTTGAATATAAATTTTGAAACGGTTATATGTCCACGTTCTGATTTAAACGTTAAAATATCATGCACCGTTCCGTATTCTGATAACTGTTAGGCGGTTAGACTGCAGCTACCAGCAGTAGTACACATGTCGACTCGTTAATGGCCAATGGGGATGTATATAACGTGGGGTTTTTGTAATGTACACCCTCCATCATTATTTGAAAAGATTTCTAAAGAAGCCAAAACTCGGTGCAATTTTTGTTCTTCCTCAAACTCCGATCTCTCTTAATCAACATTATTGAGGTAAAAACTTATGGTTCCTCGCAAGATTAGATTCCCAGTCATGTCTGAAATTTATACCGAAGAACTTCAGGTCAGATTTTCTGTCCCAACCCATTATTCCATTCTGAAGCGAAAAGAAGACGTTCCATTATTTCTCTCTGCATAAATGATGACTCCCCCGAACTCTATCCCAGTCAGCTATACGTCCCTGAAGTGTGACTTACGCTATCTGCTACATTCTTTTGTAGCAGCCGTTCTTCGGAAGATTCATTGTCCAACCAACGCTTTGTTCCCGGGTAGTTATATTTACATAGTTGCCTTCATCTTTTATTGCCACAAACAGGGTATAGAACCAATCTTAGAAATGTTTTTTTAATTTTTTTTTGGTAGAGTCCCGAAGGGGTAAAAGGTTACTGGGGTGCTTAAAGTTATATTATATAGCAATCCGAACCGCTGAGTGTGCCATAGTAGACAAGGAAGACTCCCTTCATGAATGAGAGTCATGTTATGTGTGGATAGAGGTCCTGAAAAAGGATTTGTTGAAGGTGTGGCCGACCACTTAACATGTGCATATCGGTAAGTTGGACCAACCCGGTTCAACCCTTCTCATTAGGACATCGCTAACACCTTTGCGATGTTTCCTCCTCCGTAAAAGTGCCTTAAGCGTATAGACATCCTTAGGGAAAATAAGTTAGTATAAATAGGAATAGCGGGTAGGATCGCAACTCCAGCCCCGAATGGGATATTCTCCAGCTCCTATTCGTATGAAGGATCGAGTATTGAGCATAATTTATTTTGGTTCATATATATTGATCCTCATCAGTTTCTTTTGCAGGTTCAAAAGATACGATGTCGGGATCCAGTATTGATGAAATGACCGATGCTACTAAGGCTTGGAGGAATCGACCCAGGACGTTTGGCTCTGCACCGATTACTCCTGCGGGGTCCTCACAATCTGTGGGTGGCTCCAACAGCAAAGGGACAGATCCTACGGTGGCTGAGGTATATGAGGCGATATCGGCGAAAATCCGATCATTGAGTCTGCTAGCTATGTATAGGATCGGAAATATTTCTCCCATTGATCTTAACACTGAGTGAAAGTTGCTACAGGGGTCAATCAGAGTGGAAGATGTTCTTCCGATCTGGAACATTGGGGAGAACATATCAAGACCCCCAGTCCCTTGAGCAGAGGCAAACGGGTGGCTGAGGAAGAGCCCCCGAAGCAGCTGAAGAGGCTGAGAAAGGCCGGGGATCCCCCAACAGCCCAAATCCCGAAGAAATGGATCATCATTGGAGAACCAACCCCGGTCCCATCGATATCCGATCCAACTAGAGAGGCAGTCCAAGAGATGGTGGGCTCAATGATGAAGGCCCAGGGTTCGAAGAAACCATCGGCTTCTTGGAATGACGCTATGTTGGAAGAATATAAGCTGCTTGGAAAAAGGCCCCCGTGAATTTGGAAGCTCCGATCCCAGAGTTGGTCGAGACATTTTTGGAATCATTGGCTATGTTAAGGGCTTTATTCTTTCCATTTTATTAAATGTAATTCTTTCACTCTTGGTTTGCTTTTATAGATACGCATGAGGGACCTAAATCTAGCCTATGTGGTCTAGTTCAGCCGAAGTAGTACTTGGGTCTCATAAGAGACCCAAGATCAACTTGACTTAGCTCAGAGACAAGTTGAGATTAAACAAGAAGAACTGGTGTCGGTTCGAGCGGAGCGGGATCGTCTAAATGGAGAGTTACTAGAAGCGGTGACTAACCTTTAGCTCCTAACTTCTCAAGTATCTGAGTTGGAGACTAAGTACAAGGAGGCTTAGGGGGCTGCTACTACCGCTACCACTCGGATTTCTGATTAGAGCTTCAGGCACAAGAACTGTTTGAAAAAGCAACAGACTCCTCATTCGAGCCCAAGAAGAAAAAGAGGCACTGAAAGAAAACTTGATCAAGGCGTAGAGTGTCACTGAGGGATTGGTTTGGGAAGCGCTTCTCTTCTTCACCCGATCGCCTTTGCTTTTGTTGTTGGCAGATAACATCTACGGGGTGTCTGTCTCCCAGTACATGAACAACATGAAGGACCAAGTTGCTAAGCAATATGGTCTGAACCTCGAAGATGAGCGCTGTGATAACATAGATAACTTGACAAAGGATGAGAACTTCAAAGATATTCCAGTTCTTGATGAACCTTCCCTATTTAAGGATCTCAACTTTCATTTGTTCGACCTACGATCGGTCAACGAGTTGGTGATAGAGTGGGAGAAGAAACTGGAGGAACTAGCGACCTGGACCGAAGGAAATGGAGGAGAAGTAGAGAGGGAAAGAAGACAGACTAGGATGTAGCGTTAGATCCCTTCTATTGTGTACTTCACCTCTTCGTAATCTGTTTTTATTAATAACATTTTTGTTCCTCAAATACTTTATTATATATACCAACTCTAATCTTGCTATAATTAATTGATTATATCAACCTTGGATTTATTCCAGAATGTTCTACTGAGCCCAGGAAAGTCTTACCCTCGATTTGCTTTCTCCATTTTGCTTAAGTATAAGTTCGGGTCTAAATGAGACTTTTTATTCTTCCCATGCACGTTTTCCTATTATCTTTAAGAACCTTTAAGTATTGGATCGGGTCTTTGACTATTGGTCTCCCTTATAGGATTTGAATTGGAATCTATATGAGGTTTGATAAGATGTAAGAGGTATGGTGTGGATGTGAATCGCTATTATTCCGTCCCTAGGTTAATGACTAAATCCAACGACGTAGCCCTGGTTCTTCATGGGTCCCATGACGGGATTCAGCCGAGCCCCGGTTCTACATGAGTCATAAGACGAACTTGGCTTATTCTTTGATTAATCGATTTCGTCCATGATCTCACTTTTTGCAAGGAGATACAAAGACATAAGAGATATCTCTAGATGACGAGGACTGTTGAAGATAATATTAAGTTCATGGTAAGTTATGGGAACTTTGTGATCTACTTGAAGCACTCTCCAATAGGAAGGAGCATCTGACTTAGTCAGAGCGGTCATTGTTACTTGGGAGTCTTAATGGTAAGTCACTGCGATCACTAGTCCAGACTCATCCAGGAGATCTTATCCCTAGAATCGGTCCTTATAAAAAATGAATCAGTTTGTATTATGTTCATTGTATTCCTTTTATAATTGGAGAACATATTTCTTGTTCGGAATTATCATTGATAATCAAATATTTACAGAAAATATTGGACCACAAAACCTCATAGATATGATCGGACTATTTTCCCCCAGATCTTCAAGCTTAGTTTTTAATCCTTTCATGATAGCTCGATAAGATACTTTCGTGAGTTCATTAGTTTGAGGATGAGCGACCGAAGAGAAATGTTGGGTAATGCCTAGTTTAAGACAGAGCTCCCAAACCATCCGTCCATGGAACTGAGTTCCATTATATTATATTATTGTCCGAGACACTCCAAAGCGACTCACAATATATCTCCACAAGAAATTCCTCACAACCCCTTCGTATATCGTGGACACTGCTTCCGCTTCTATCCGTTTGGAATAATATTCCACTGTCACAATGCAGAATTTTCTTGGGCCTACCGATCTAGGGAACGCTCCTAGTATATCGATTCCTCATTTGTCAAATGGACAGGGGAGCGGGGTTACAAATACAAGAACCCCTGGTTATTTTGGGACCAAAGCATGATACTGACATGCAGCGCATCGTTTGGTATAGTTTTTGACATCGTTGAGTAATGTCGGCCATAAATACTAAGCTCTTATGATGTGATGGTATAAAGATTGATCCACTAAATGTATACCACATAATCCCTCATGAACATAAATTATGACAACTTCAGCTTCAGTAGGGGACAAGCATTGCGAAAGCGGTTCATCTAAACTTTTCTTAAATAGTCGCTCATCATTTAGCTAATAAATCATGCATGTTGCATTTTATTCACCTCCGTTTGGATTACTTCTAATTTTTTAGGAGAATAACGTCTCATTTTCTTCCGAACACACTTAGCTTCGGGGGCGGTGTTGATCTGATGCTCACTCACTTGTCGATCAATACCAGGAACATCATCCGGGGTCCAAGAGAATATATCTACATGGCTTCTCAGCAAGTGGATGAGTTGTTTCTCAAAAGAATGAGACAGATTTGCTCTGATGCGAATAGTCTTGGTTGAGTCTTTTTCAACCAGATTGATCAATTTGAACCCGATGGGTTCCATGGCCTTCGGGGGTGAGATGGCTCTTCTAGAAGGTCCACTATAGCTCTTTTCACAGGTGTCAAATTTCGGCACGAGCTCATGTAGCACTGCATGGCTACAGTTTGATACCCCTTCACTGATATCACTAATCTAGCAGATTGAAGTTTCAGTATCATATGATAGGTTGAAAGTACTGCCTCAAACTTACCGAGTTCGGTCCTTTCAATAATGATGTTGTAAGCCAAGTCAACCTCCACAACAATGAACTCAAAGATCTTAGTCTAATCCTTAATTTGGTTCCCAAAAGTCACATGGAACAAGATTTTTCCACACAAAATAATACTCATCTGATCAAAGGCCCATAGGGTAATGTTGATGATAGTAAAGTTGGGGCTCGAGTGTAATCTACAAAAATATGGATCCATGAACAAACGTCGTAGAGGAGGGAGCAAAGGGTCGGTCATAGTATTCCTTGCGTACCTATGCCACGATTGAGTGACGACAACAAGGAAGGGATTGACCACGGGATAGAAAAGGGACCGACCACGAGAACGACCAATTCACGGTCGAGGTGTGCTACGAATCAAGGGAAAAAGGTGACTTCAGAACTTTGAGTCGACCAATAGAGATAACTCAGAGGTTCTACCGGGCCAAGACGGCAATACCGATCAGTGAGAACGCCCCGAGTAAGTAATGAACCTATCCGAATAAGAGAAAGCAACCATGCCCACGTAGTGATTGATCGATCACCAAACCCGATCAAGACGGTCGAAACAGCTATCGACGTCAAGAGAGAGGCAGTCAACACAGAAAATGACAACAACCAGATGAGACAAACTGTAACTAAGGCCATGCCAGTGTAAGGCTGTGAGACATAAATGAACCACAACAGGCCTACTAGAAGACAGGGACCACTTACGAACACAGAAGACAGACAGAGTTTTAGACTGACAGTACAGACCGTTTTTCCAGAAAGGATAGGTCGTAGCCGCCAACTAAGGAACTAGGAAGGAATGCATGAATACAAATGGAGAGTAATATAAATAGAACAGTAGGAAGAGAGGAAGCACCGAAGAAGGAACCTAAGGTAAGGAATACTCACAAAACTCAAGCTAAAAGGTAAGTGTCGAGGAGAAGGGATTCTAAGGTCACTTAGCATGAGTCCAAATAGGAGATCACGGCATGAGGTATTCAGTCACGAGCTCCAACAGGGGAGCAGAATTGGGCTCCTTTGGCTAAGGATATCCCCATAGGCAACGCGACAAGGTCGCGGATAAGACCCCTAACCAATTGGGAATGCCGACCAGTACCGCCCTCGGGCGGTAATTAAGATAGGATCAGGTTTAGGGCGCCCATGTAGCAGCGGTCGATTAACCACGGGCAGCAGAACGGGGATGGGTTCATCTGGGGCGGGCACGAGCGAGAGGGATTTTTATTACATATTCTTCCTTTCTAAGTTAAAGTTGTTCATTACTGAGATGTATATCTCACCTAGGGTTGTAAACGAACCGAACCAAGCCGAACATTAGTGTTTTTTTAAGGTTCGGGTTCGGCTCGAAATTTTCAAAGTCTGGTTCGAGGTTCGGTTCGGGTTCGTGTTCGGTTCGAGTTCGAATTAATTAAAATATATATTCTTTTAATATAAATAATATATATTTAATATAATTTAAATATTATAATATATATTATATTATTAATATATATAAATATAATAATATTATTGGCTTAGGCACGACTCGATTCGGTAGAAATTTGAGGTTCGAGGTTCGGTTCGTCAGAAGTTCGAACTCGAGCTGAGCTTGGATTGGTTTGAAAAAATCAAACTCGAACTCGAACCTTAAACAGCTCGGCTCGAGAGGTTCGCGAACCGGTTCGGTTCGTTTTCACCCCTAATCTCACCCAGTGTTTACTTTCTATTTCAGGGCAGGAGAGTCCAGAGGTCATTCCCAACGAGGTTTTGTAGGATCGGCGAGGAAGTCACGTGCGAACAACTAGTTGTTCGCAAACTTATGAGTCTTTCTTTTGCGTTATTTTGGAACTGAACCATGTTGAACTATGCTTATCATAATAAAAAACTTTAGTCTCTCGTTATACAATCGTACCCACCATCTTACAGGAAACTAACCTTATGGGTTAGTTCTCCCTCATCGGTCCTGGCCAGTAAACTTGGACCTAGTCGGATAGTGCGATGGAGAAACCTTCGCCGAGTCGTGCAACCCAACTAAATGTGACAGGGGCTGCGTGGTCGAGGGAAGGGCGAGTTGTTCAGAGGCCCCAAGAATGGGCGGGAACATACCCTACCTCAACCACGGCCGACTGCTCGTGCCCCAAGTTAGGCGGGGTGTGACACTCGAGACCCCTAATGTATCAGCCACTTTGCGTCATATCAGATTGCACGAAATCCCGGTATCCACTAAGATCCTTTGAACCCGATGGCGAGAAATAATTTCAGTGATGATAAAATGATCATCACATGGATCAATAATTTCTTTCTAATCAGCAACGGTGAAGGTACTAGTGTTCTCGTAAGGGGGAGGACCGCTCTACAGCTCATCATACTTTACCAATGCGACATATTCATTATCCTCTTCGGATTTTTCACGGGCAGCTCTCTTCTTGTCGCAGACCGATTCATTGTTCCTTACACCGGAGATAACAGGTTACCTCCCACTCTTGGGGCACATCCTCATTCTGCGAAGGCTGGGTTTCCATTTAAGTTTGTGGGAGAGGAAGATTCTGCTGTCTTCCACCTTCGTTCTGCAAGTCTATGCCGCCCCTACACCGAAAGCATCTTCTTATGCCCTATCCACGGTTCTCTCGACCGTGCGGACCTCTTTCATACTCAGGAGGAGGCGATCTTCGGTCCTCCGTTCGATCATAATAATTTTGGGGATGCCCACGATTATTCTTTCCCCAAGGCCTGTAACGGTAATCACTTTGGTGACCCTTCGGGGGAGATTCGGTACATTTGTCCTTCTGATCATTCTTATAAGGCTTCTCTTTCATCATTGCGATACTATCTCCTACAGCATCGAGCACTTAATTGTCGGGTGGTCATTATTATGAAGCAGTTCGCAATACACCATTTTATCTTCCCTCTTCGAGGATATACCTTTCTCAGTAACCACAGTCTATACTTCTCGGGGCTGTCTCTTAGGATACACAACCCTGTGATCAACTATGGGTTCAGAATTCCCGATAGACTTCTTATGATTCGGTCCCAATGCTTCATCCACCTTAATATACTTGTTTATTTTTTGCAGAAGCTTTCCCAATGCACTCTTCACCAGACTGGCTGAGAGACCGCACAATCCTAAGACCTGCTGTAAGATGTCGATTTTGTCCCTCATCTCCAACTTGATGTCCCGGGCAGTTTTGTTAAATTTCTCCATGAAGAACCGGAGACTCATATTTTACGGGACATATTTCAAATGACATAGTTCATGTTTGCTTCAGGGCGGTCTTAAATTCGGTGCGAACTGCTCAGAGAAAGCCAAAATATAGCCACCGTACGATTGTATGGAGCAAGACGACAAGTTTTCGAACCAAGTTCGGGCATCTCCTTGTAAAAAAGCCACGAATATGCGGTACTTTAAGGAAACTGATGCCTGCAATTTTCTCATCCTTGACTCAAAATTAGCAACGTGATCAATGGGATCTCCTTCGCCTTCGAAAGTTGGCAACTGTGACGATCGTGAACAGGGCCCTAACAATGTCTATGCGCAAGTGACATAAAACAAAACATTTTAACAAAACACAATTCGAAGCCGAGGAAATATCATCGTTTTTCAAGGTACAACTAGATAGTTAAAATCAAAAACAAAATCAAAAGGGGTGACTCGTACAGCGGACGATCGACGACCTCAGCTCCAATGCCACGTAAGCCTCCGGTCCTCCCTCTACAAAATCTGTAAAACGGTCATAGTCTATTAAAAGAAACTTCTGTATAATATATTTAATTTGCTAGATTTTATCCCTTTCCCTCTCCTTTTTTTAGCTTACTTATTCTCTTATCTTTTCCTTTCCTTTTTATATTCCCTCTCCTTATCCTTTCTGGTTTTCTACTGTGATCGGTTTTTACATGCCCGACGACATGTCTCACCCAAACCAACCGTTAGCTGTTAGTTGGCTCGACAAGAANATATATATATATATATATATAATAATATTATTGGCCGCGAACCGGCTCGACTCGATTCGGTAGAAATTTGAGGTTCGAGGTTCGGTTCGTCAGAAGTTCGAACTCGAGCTGAGCTTGGATTGGTTTGAAAAAATCAAACTCGAACTCGAACCTTAAACAGCTCGGCTCGAGAGGTTCGCGAACCGGTTCGGTTCGTTTTCACCCCTAATCTCACCCAGTGTTTACTTTCTATTTCAGGGCAGGAGAGTCCAGAGGTCATTCCCGACGAGGTTTTGTAGGATCGGCGAGGAAGTCACGTGCGAACAACTAGTTGTTCGCAAACTTATGAGTCTTTCTTTTGCGTTATTTTGGAACTGAACCATGTTGAACTATGCTTATCATAATAAAAAACTTTAGTCTCTCGTTATACAATCGTACCCACCATCTTACAGGAAACTAACCTTATGGGTTAGTTCTCCCTCATCGGTCCTGGCCAGTAAACTTGGACCTAGTCGGATAGTGCGATGGAGAAACCTTCGCCGAGTCGTGCAACCCAACTAAATGTGACAGGGGCTGCGTGGTCGAGGGAAGGGCGAGTTGTTCAGAGGCCCCAAGAATGGGCGGGAACATACCCTACCTCAACCACGGCCGACTGCTCGTGCCCCAAGTTAGGCGGGGTGTGACACTCGAGACCCCTAATGTATCAGCCACTTTGCGTCATATCAGATTGCACGAAATCCCGGTATCCACTAAGATCCTTTGGACCCGATGGCGAGAAATAATTTCAGTGATGATAAAATGATCATCACATGGATCAATAATTTCTTTCTAATCAGCAACGGTGAAGGTACTAGTGTTCTCGTAAGGGGGAGGACCGCTCTACAGCTCATCATACTTTACCAATGCGACATATTCATTATCCTCTTCGGATTTTTCACGGGCAGCTCTCTTCTTGTCGCAGACCGATTCATTGTTCCTTATTCCACCGGAGATAACATGTTACCTCCCACTCTTGGGGCACATCCTCATTCTGCGAAGGCTGGGTTTCCATTTAAGTTTGTGGGAGAGGAAGATTCTGATGTCTTCCACCTTCGTTCTGCAAGTCTATGCCGCCCCTACACCGAAAGCATCTTCTTATGCCCTATCCACGGTTCTCTCGACCGTGCGGACCTCTTTCATACTCAGGAGGAGGCGATCTTCGGTCCTCCGTTCGATCATAATAATTTTGGGGATGCCCACGATTATTCTTTCCCCAAGGCCTGTAACGGTAATCACTTTGGTGACCCTTCGGGGGAGATTCGGTACGTTTGTCCTTCTGATCATTCTTATAAGGCTTCTCTTTCATCATTGTGATACTATCTCCTACAGCATTGAGCACTTAATTGTCGGGTGGTCATTATTATGAAGCAGTTCGCAATACACCATTTTATCTTCCCTCTTCGAGGATATACCTTTCTCAGTAACCACAGTCTATACTTCTCGGGGCTGTCTCTTAGGATACACAACCCTGTGATCAACTATGGGTTCAGAATTCCCGATAGACTTCTTATGATTCGGTCCCAATGCTTCATCCACCTTAATATACTTGTTTATTTTTTGCAGAAGCTTTCCCAATGCACTCTTCACCAGACTGGCTGAGAGACCGCACAATCCTAAGACCTGCTGTAAGATGTCGATTTTGTCCCTCATCTCCAACTTGATGTCCCGGGCAGTTTTGTTAAATTTCTCCATGAAGAACCGGAGACTCATATTTTACGGGACATATTTCAAATGACATAGTTCATGTTTGCTTCAGGGCGGTCTTAAATTCGGTGCGAACTGCTCAGAGAAAGCCAAAATATAGCCACCGTACGATTGTATGGAGCAAGACGACAAGTTTTCGAACCAAGTTCGGGCATCTCCTTGTAAAAAAGCCACGAATATGCGGTACTTTAAGGAAACTGATGCCTGCAATTTTCTCATCCTTGACTCAAAATTAGCAACGTGATCAATGGGATCTCCTTCGCCTTCGAAAGTTGGCAACTGTGACGATCGTGAACAGGGCCCTAACAATGTCTATGCGCAAGTGAAATAAAACAAAACATTTTAACAAAACACAATTCGAAGCCGAGGAAATATCATCGTTTTTCAAGGTACAACTAGATAGTTAAAATCAAAAACAAAATCAAAAGGGGTGACTCGTACAGCGGACGATCGACGACCTCAGCTCCAATGCCACGTAAGCCTCCGGTCCTCCCTCTACAAAATCTGTAAAACGGTCATAGTCTATTAAAAGAAACTTCTGTATAATATATTTAATTTGCTAGATTTTATCCCTTTCCCTCTCCTTTTTTTAGCTTACTTATTCTCTTATCTTTTCCTTTCCTTTTTATATTCCCTCTCCTTATCCTTTCTGGTTTTCTACTGTGATCGGTTTTTACATGCCCGACGACATGTCTCACCCAAACCAACCGTTAGCTGTTAGTTGGCTCGACAAGAATATATGCTTCCCTTCTCCGGTTAGGAACTCGGGCGCTACACCGTCCCTATCCGGTTCCGTTCGGCTCTGTAGTACACACAATTCTGTTCTAGAGAACTCATGTATTCCTTCCTCGGACAAGTCCTACCTGTGGCTGACCGTGCTCATGAACACGATGTCGGGTTTGGTGTTCTCACCTCGCCCCGAGATTTCTGTTTTTAGTTCACGCTCCTTTCGATTCAATTTATTATTCGTTTAAGTTCCTAACTGTGAACCTTCTTTTAAGTTATTAAGTTTGCTCCGCTTACTTGGTCGTCCTATCGCCTGGTGCTTCCTTGTTCCCTACTCCCTGCATATACGTATTAGCATGTTATACCGTTGTGTGACACTATGACTTACTCTCGTTAGTTAATCGAATTATGCGGCAATTGACGACCTTACCCTAGGATTTGCGATGAATTACACTATGGTCCAAAATTTACGGCCAAATCGGGTGTTGCTCTTCGTATTCACGATAAGTTGTGTTTCGGTCATTAATCTCCGCGATAATTTGCATAAAGATTCATTTTCGCGATAATTGCACCACAACCCTCGAAACCGCGACAATTTGCACGTAAGCCCTTGAAATTCGCGATAATCTGCAACTCAGTCCATTTCCGCGACAATTTTTCAAATGGCTCCCGGAATCGCGATAATTTGCTTCTTGGTCCTGAATCCGCGATAATTTGCTTCTTGGTCCTGAATCAGCGATAATATTGCAGCAGTCCTCTGAATTCGCGATAATTCCTTCTTTACCCCGATTTCTGCGATAATTCTCTCATTGGCCCTGATTTCCACGATAATTCTCTCTTTGCCCCAATTTCCGCGATAATTTCAAGCAGGTCCCAATTTCCGCGATAATTTCGATTCTCTCGAATTTTCTTACGTTTTTTGTGCCAAATGACCCTTCTTTTTCCATCCCACTCCTATTTATAGGTTTCTTAACTTGTTTAAATGACCCTTTAATCCCTCCTTCTAAAATTCCCTCTTCTTATGTTAAATTACTAAACTACCCCTCATTTCATGTTTTTAACAAGAATTTATGCGAGTCTAACCTGTCCGAATTTCGTTTGTGCCGCCTTCCTGGGTCGTTACAGCAACCCCTTAGGGTTGCGATAGTACCGATCTGGGACTCTCGCCCAGATATCTTCATAAAAAATAAGCATCAAATCTCCCAAAGCAGAATATACCTGCTAGATTGTTGGGACAAAATGTGGCTACATGCAAGTTGTACCACCAGTCTTCGTCCTTATTTCGTAGAATCGAGGCCTCCATGGCCCTATAGAATACTCCTTAGTAAGCTCAACGATATGCATCTGCATGTGTTCTTGATCACTCTTAGGAACATGGGTGGAATTCATGGCGGGGGGAGGAAGTGTAGATAAATATATGCGCCTCCTAACGGTAACCCCTCGTTGTATAATCTCCTCTTTGTCAGAACTACGCATTTCCGGGTTACTCTCATATCCTATATCCTATGGAATTAGTCACGAAGTAATTTGTGGCCTTGTTTTATCCTTTTCCGCTGCAACTTTCAGCACAACCTTCTGAATTACTTCCTCTAAATCCTATAAGGAAAACGTAGGGCACGAAGGTTATCGGAGAGAACTTCGCTGTTATTTCTCACCGAGTTTTCAGTCGCCATAATTCTACTTTTCCTTGTTAAGTCGAGACCTCAAATGGGATCCAGAAATCGTCCCTACGGACGCGCCAAACCGTTATGGTCTAAAAGTTCATGGTATTAATAGTCAAAAGGCCCGAGATTATTGGAGGGTTGTTATCACCACGGCAGAAACGTGGTGGTTGTCCACTGATAACTGTTTTGGACTGATCTGGAGGGTCGGTCCCAAGCTCCCGGCGAGCGGTCCAATCAATGATCCTTCGGCTCTACTAATTACGTGGGCTTTAGAACTCTGCTACCTTTAAATGAGCTAGATCGTCACCAAATAATATATCTCGGGCAGCATAAGTTTGTTCTTGTCACATGGGTCAGCCCAAACCGCCTTGAGCTTCCACCAGTTCAAGGTACCGGGTCACGAAGCCCTCATTAATATCAAAACATAACGTTTAGACATACAAATTTAACAATATCTCCCTTTACATGCCTTCGGCAACCATGGGTCATGTACCGACCATAGAACTATGTATCTCTCAAATTTAGAGAGATGGCTAAGAAGGTTCAATTGGCCTAAATTAATTTCTAGATTCAAAGATTCATTCAATTGTGCAATATATGTTGCATTATCTTCAAATAATGTTGTTGGTTTCATTTTCACAGATAACAAACACAAGTGATTAGAATGTGGTGAATCATATATCTTAACCATACACATTTATGATTAGTTTCATAAATGATAATTAACAATGCATGATTTGATGATGTTGATGTAAGAGTTTGTTTCATTGATTTCTATGATACAACAGTTCAATCTAATGTGTTTTCCAATATCTTTGTATTGGCGTAGACTATATTTTGCTAATAAATTTACAGAAAATACAGTATTATGTCTCATATTATTAATAAGATGCATCAATGCACAAATTGCACTTAAATATAGAATTTATGGGCCAAATAGGTTTATTATCTTTTTTTAGATGAAAACAATCTCTTAATGGATGAAATTTATACATTTATAATCGTTTTAATATTTTCTCAGTGTAATTAGATTTATGTAAGAAAACCCATTATGATAATCCTTTTACGAATATCAAAATTTTGCATTTAAGATGCATTCCAAATAAATGATGTTTTTTTCCAAACGTTTGTTTTTATCCCCTAGTTTTGGGAATATTATTTCATCAAAGTTACAATTAACGAATCTTGAAGTAATACATCTTTAGTCATATGTTCAAGATATTTAATAATTGATAGAGATTCAAAACTCACATATATTCCTAATTTTATCAGAGGACCCATTTTGGTTCTTTGTAGTTGAGATATTAGAACAGAAACTAGACATCCAAATATTTTGTTATGTGATATATTTGGTTGATTACCAATAAGTTATTCTAAGGGAGAATAACTATTATAACTTGTTAACCTTAATGATTTAATGTTGTTGCATGTAAAAAATAATGACGACAACAAAAGATTATAAATTTGATTTCATTAGTAATGATTTATCTATTAATTGTATGTTTTTAATAAGCGATTCTGCTAAACTCTTTTGTTATATGTATATGTTATTAAATGTTCAACTTGTATTATAATTGAAATACAATACTCATTAAATATTTTTGAAGTAAATTCTACAACATTATATAATCATATCATTTTAGTCATATGATCTATAAATTGAGTTTGTAATCGAATAATTTGAGGCAATAATTTTGCAAATACAATATTTCTATACGATAACAAACATATATGAGATTATATGGCCGAATCATCAATTAATATAATATAATATTTAAAAAATCCAATTAATGGTATTATAGTTCCATATATATCACATTTCTTTCAAGGAACTAGGACATTCTTCTATACTTGGTGATGATCACGTTATAAGTTTTTCAGTAAAACAAGAAAACAATTAAGTTCTTTCGGCAAAAGAATTCTCTAATTATTTAATATATGATAATTTGTACTATTAATACTTTTTCTCATCATAATTGATTATATATGTTCTAACTGATCATGTCAAATTCTAAATTTATTCTTGAATTCATCGAACTTCTGGTTCATATAAAATTCTATAGTACTTAACTGTGTAGTATAATTCAGAAAAAAAGGTTGTCAATTTTTTTATATAAATTTTTTCTCATAAATAATATATGTAATACAAAGATATTCTACTTCAATTTAACATATTGTTTCAATATTATAATTATTTTTACGTATATCATTGAATCTATACAATTTATTTTTCGATTTAGAAGATAATAATGCATCTTTTATAATACATTTTGTCCCATTAGACAATATAATTATTGTTCTTCTTAAACCTTCAATTAAATCTACTTCCCCATATAATGTAATTACATTTTTTTAATAGTTAAAAATATTTTTCATTTCTTAATATCGTTTGATTTTTTACATCATACGCCAAGAAAATATATTCATTCATATTCATATAATACATAAACACCTTCCAAAAAATATAATACATAATGGGTTTGTTTGGTTCAGCTTTTAAAAATTGCGGTGTGGTGAGATGTGGTGAGATATGATGATTGTGAATTTTTAAGTATGTTTGGTAAAATTGAGATATTATGATCGTGATTTATGTAAAAATACTAATATACCCTTATATATATATAATAATAAATATAATTATATTATAATTAATAGAAGTAAGGGTAAATGAGTCTTTTCCAAAATCACGATGAGGTCACAGCTGGTTTTAACAGCTGTGATGATATCATGATTTTTTAACGATTATCACATCGCAATTAACCTTATGTTTTGTGCGCATTAANGTGAAAATACCCGGAAATCGACCTTAATATCTGGTGTTAAGAAAAAAATACCAGTACCGATCGAAACGAAATAATAGATAAAATTGATGAGATAGAAAGATACCTGACACAATCGAAACGAAATATAAAGAATAATATAAATTAATAAATACTAATTAAACGACAAGATCATCGAAATAATTAGAATGATCAATATTTCTCGCATAATAGAAATAATAGATAAAATTGATGAGATTGAAAGATAAAATTAAATTTGGAGAGATGAGATGATGTGGATGAAAGAGAAATAAAAAATGATGTAGATGAGCGAGGATTTTTAGAAGTAGAGAGAGAATATAATGTGGATGTGAGAGAATGATGATGTATAGAGAGATTTATACAACGTAAATTGTTTTGTAAAGTACGGCAACAAAAGATAACGAAACAATGTGGGTCCAGATTTGGACTATGCTTTTGCATTTTTGTTATTATGTTAGTCTTCCCATCTCTACACGCAACTAATTTTCAAACCAATTAAGATACTAAAAAACAATGTACATTTGATTTTTAAATTAGTTTTTTAAATAATGTAATAAGCCAAGTTTGCAAATTGTAATGATTCAAAGGACAAAAAGAATACAATTTTATTTTATTTTTTCTATCATATGGACTTTTGTTGCCTTGTATTGTTATTAAATTTATAAAGTATCATCAATTTTAATAGAGGGGTGGGGGTGAGCAATTATAAAACATTTAACTGAGTAAAAACACAATATAAAAAATATGATCAAATCACTTGTTAATACACTATCTTTTTATAAGATATTTCATTTTTTTTATTAATTGCAATGTTGTACGATTATAGATTTGTTTATATTGAGAAAATGACATGTGATTTTTACAAATTTGATTGTTGTGACAAAAATAATCCTCAATGTTTCCAATATTTGACAAATTTGATCCTTATGTGCAAAACTAGTCTGTAAAATTTGAGTATCAATTTTTACACACATTATACTTTAAGAACTATGTTTGTTAAAATTTACAAAATATATATAATAATTCTACCAAAAATCGAAGTTTCGGGACTAGTTTTGATTTCAACAAATTTTGGGGGAAAGATTTGTCAAATTATACCAACTTTAATTATCTTAAATGTCATCCATCCATCTTCTGTATCATATAAATTATTATAATTCGATTTGTATTTTATGGAATAAATAACAATAATAGATTTGAGAGATTTGATGATGATAAACTATGATCTATCCATATGATTGACCACGGTATAACTAATAAAATCTGTGAATGAACTCAAATCTTATGAGAAAACACATACTGAAGATCATGGATTATGTATCACTCAAATAATATTTGGAAATACACCAAATCTTATTATATATAACAATAAATATGATTTTATTATTTAAAATCATATTTTATATATTTATATAAGTTTTATTATTGAATCCATACTTTTGATTTATAAATAAAGACATTGTATTCACAATTTAGTTATTCGAACTTTCGAAGAGACTTGTAAATGCTTTTACCATTTTATGATTTTCAACGATAATTTTTCACATTTTTTTATTTTTCTTTCTCTAAGAAAACATTTTACTAAAAAAATATTTTAATAATTAATTTTTATTAAACTCTTTGAAAGGTATGTTCACCAAATCATGATAGAAATTTATGGAGTCAGTCGGCTGCATCTTCTGTCCATTCCACTTCACCTTCTCCGGTGACTCCGACTCCGTTACTCTTCCTCACCTCATAAATGTGAGAAACCCTCCACTTTCACCATCACTCCACTTCAACAATCCTTCACCGCCATCATGAAGCTCCTCCTCTTCTTCCTCCTCCTGACGCTGCCGTTTTCCTCCGCATGCGATGGCGCGTCCCAGTCCCACTACTCTCTTTTGAGCCGAGCCTTCGCCTCCGTCTCAAAGTTCAACATTTCATGGCTTCTCAACTCTACCCACAACGCCTGCTCCTCTTATCAGATTACAGAGATTAGACTTCCGTCCAGGAACCTCACCGGAACTCTGTCGTGGATGTTTATTGCAAATATCACCAGTTTAAGGGTTTTGGATCTATCGGGAAACTCATTTACGGGTACTCTTCCTTCTTATGTTTGGTTACTTCCCAATCTTGTTGAGCTCAACTTGTCAAACAATCGACTCGGCGGTAAAGTTGGGGTTCCGAATCCGGCGAATTTGAATCATTTTTCACCTATTGGGAAAGTTGATGTTTCTTTTAATAGATTTAAGGTTTTGGGTGATTTCTCTCATCTTCCAATTCTTAGTGATTTGAATATTTCTGGAAATGATTTCAATTCTCCTTTTCCTTTGTGGTTTTCTCAAATGACGAAGCTTCAAATTCTTGACGTTTCTGGGTGTAATTTTTCTGGGAATGTGAAGCCAATTTCGGGTATTGAATCACTGAAACATCTAGATGTTTCTAGAAATCATTTTACTGGTAATTTCTCTGCTGATTTTCCTCCATTGAAACAGCTCCAGTTCTTGAATGTTTCCTTCAATAATTTCTCTGGGTTCTTAGAATCTAACCAGATTCATCAATTTGGTAATTCTGCTTTCATTCATGGTGGAAATCTTATCAATCGGAGCAATAAAACCACCGCCACCACCGCGCCTGATTTACATGAGACCCCTCATTTATCTCCCCGGAGTATTTTTCCGGCGGGAAATTCTCCGCCGCTGTTGCCTGCCGGAAAGGATCATAACCATAACAATGGGAGAAACAGAAACACCCTGATCCTATACGTATCAATTGCTTCATCCTTCCTGGTTTTAACACTCTGTTTATGTTCCTTAATCATATACAAGAAGAGAAAATCAGTCAAGGAGAAAAAATGGTTTATTTCAATGCCGATTCAAATCCCATTTAGAATCGAGAAATCCGGTCCATTCTCATTTGAAACCGAATCTGGATCATCTTGGATCGTTGATATCAGAGAACCCACTTCAGCTCCGGTAGTTCTATTCGAGAAGCCATTGATAAACCTTACTTTCAAAGATCTATTAGTCGCTACTTCACATTTCGGTAAAGAATCATTAATGGCAGAAGGGCGTTCTGGCCCCCTTTACCGGGCTGTTCTTCCCGGTGAACTTCATGTAGCAATTAAAGTCCTCGAGAATCAACGGCGAGTTAGCCACGACGTCGCCGCCGTAATATTTGAAGATCTTTCGAAACTCAAACACCATAATTTGTTACCAATTTGTGGCTACTGCATTGCAGGTACCTCTCTTCTTTCATGTCCCATTTCACAGTTATCTCTAAATCTGTCTTCTTTAATGCTTTCACGTGCTTTATCTGCTTCAAGGCTTTTTATCTCCATTTTTGTTTACTTTACTTGATCTATTTTCTTTTAGGTTAAGGATTCAATTTTGATATTTTCTCTAAAATCACGATACTAATTAATTTTAGGTAAATTTGGTCTACAATTTTGGTTCTCAAAATTTTCAATTTTTTAATTCAGATTCTTGATTAAAATTAAAATTAAAATTGGATCTATTTTTTGTAAGTTTGATGATTTGTATTGACAAATTTTGCAATTAAAAATATAGTAATGATTAGCAACTAAGAATAATCAAATAGTACTTACCTTTTGTTATTTGAGTAATTTCATGATAAAATTACCGATTTTGTATGAAACAAAATTGGGTTGAGGAACCACTATACCATCACGGTATTTGATGTACTTTAAAATAATGTTGATTAATGGAATTTCATTAATTTTGAGTTTAGTAATTAGGTTTTAGGATTTTGCATTTAGGAGTAATTAGGGTTTGTTTGTTAGGAATTTATTTCTATACCAAAAAATTGTCAGTCTCCACTTCCAGTGGGTGGGTAGTGATCATTTATGACTTCTGTTCATGTTCATTTAATTTCTTTATCTTATATAATAAATTTAATTGATTTAATTGTATAGTTTATGTAATTGTGTGTACTTTGTAGGGAAAGAGAAGTTGGTGTTAACGGCGTTTATGGCTAACGGCGACCTCCGCAGCTGGTTACGGGAGCTTCCCGCCGGAGCACCGAATGTCGAGGATTGGAGTACGGACACATGGGAAATTCAAACAGGAAATCAACCTCAAGACATATTGCCGGAAAAACTAGAATGGCGTACGCGCTATCGCATCGCAGTCGGGGTGGCGCGTGGTCTGGCTTATCTCCACCACGCCGGTTCGAAACCGGTGGTTCATGGTAATCTAGTGCTAGCGAATATCTTATTGGACGATGAATTAGAGCCACGAATTACGGATTTTGGGTTCAATCGGGAACGAGTCGGATGCTCAACCGCCGACGATGTCTACCATTTCGGAGTCATTTTGATGGAGCTTTTGACTTGTGAATTGGGTTCGAGGGAGAATATAGATAGGACCCGAAGATTTGTGAAGGATAGACGTGGTGCGGAGGCATTGGATCCTCGGCTTGGTGGCAGTGACGGTGAGTCGGTGAGTCAAATGGTGCAGTGTCTCGGAGTTGCTTACTTGTGCACGGCGGAGACGGCGGAGAAACGGCCGTCTATGCGACAAGTTTTGGGTCTGTTAAAAGACATACATCCTTCTGGTTAATGTAAATCATTTGTATTTTTTAGTTTTCTTATAATTAAAATTAAATTTAATTAAACACGTCGTTATTATATAATATTATTTTAGTTGTTTATTTTTTAATAAAATTGTAAAACATTTCACGGGGAAAGTGTACGTGTACGGTGTAACTGAATACATAAAAAAATAACTATATTGAAAACATATCAAATAAATTACATTGATATCATTTTATAAGCTAAAATATTTTACTTTAATATCGATATAGGAAATTATCTTTAACAAAGACTTCATATATTTTATTATGGGTGACGTTTTCCTACTCCCCAACTTACTAGTTGTGTAAAAAATATATCTTATAAGTTATGGAATTACAAATATAATATAACTTTTGAGTAAAAATATGTATTTGTAGCCCCCAATGTCAATTAAATTCACATAACACTCCTCAAGTTTCCAACACCATTTATTATCGGTACTCTAAGGAACTCGTTAATATTTTATATTTTAAGGAGAATTCTCAAATATCAGGGGTCAATTATGTATGATTTTTCGAACGAGTTTTATTTGCGTACTTTGAGAATCACTCATACTAACGAAATTTTTTTTCAACTTAACGAAAAACCGGGTGCTAGAATATTAAGGGTAAAATACAAACGATATTGATAACTTTATATGTCATTATTGTAATTTCGTAAGTTGCAGGACATCTCTTTACATAACTCGTAAGTTNATTCATTAAAGTGCCGCATCTTCGCGGCAGGATTACAAGGCGATGCCTGAACATGGTTCAAAAATCTGCGGCCCGATCCATACAGTCGTATGGCGGTTTTATTTTGGCTTTCTCAGAGCAATTCGCTCCAAATGTAGGACCGCCTCGAAGCAGGCAGGAACTATACCAGCTAAATATATCCCAGCGAAAATGAGTCTTCGATCCTTTATGGAGAAATTCAACAGGACCGCCCGGGGCATCAAACTCGAGCTCGGGATAAAATCGATATTCTACAGCAAGTCTTAGGACCGTGCGGCCTTTCGGTCAGTTTGGTGAAGAGCCCACCATCTACCTTGGGAAAACTGCTTCAAAAAATCAACAAGTATATTAAGGTAGATGATGCGCTGGGGCTTGGTTATCGAAAGCCTAGCGGGAATTCTGAGCCCGCAGGTGATCATAGGGTTTCATACCCGAAGAAACAGTCGCGAGAAGTAGCGGCTGTGAATGAAAAAGACGTCCCCCCGAAGCAGGAGGACAATCGGGTGTATTGCGAGCTTCATCATAATCGCGATCACCAAACCTTGAAGTGCCCGCTGTTGAAAGAGACAGTAGAGGCAATGGGTAAAGAAAAGCCCGACCGAAACGGTCAGAAGGGCAAACGTGCGGAATCCCCCCGAAGGGGCCATCAAGGTGACGNCTCACGCGTTCCACGCTTCGGGCCCTGTCACGTTTATCATGCTTCGGGCCCGATCACGCAGACCACGCATCGGTCCCAGCCTCGTTTTACATCCTGCGATAACAACCTCTAACAAACTTGTCAGAGGCGGTTACAAGACGTGGATTACACTCGCCGGCAACTCTATAAATACAGGGCAGGACGAAGGAAAAGACAGGACCCTTTGGATGCGGAAGAATAGGCTGTCACTATGCCCAGATTCCTACTGTTTTCTATACTTAGTCATTTTCATTAGCCTGCTTTGTATAAACTTCTCTTATTTTCATTAGTGAGCAAACCAATAGCATAATCGGCTCTTGGTTGAGTGGTTTTCACCCCATTTTACGGGGTTTCCACTATATATGATGTGTTCTTACTTTGATTTTAACTTTTAATCGTTCTCCATATCTTTTATAAATTAGAACCGAGTTCATTCGTTGAATGAACCGGACGACTGTTGGTACCCCCTAAAAATGGACTATAACAGTTTGGCGCTGTCCGTGGGGACGATTTTTTCTAATCCCATTTGAGTTCTCTTCCTGGGATAGGATAATCAAAGGCATGGCATCAGGAACTCCGATAAATGATAGTGACGTGCTTCCCGACAGTCTTCCAGCACCAACATTCACATTACAGGATTTGGAGGCTGTCGTAAGGAAGGTGGTGCTGGAAATTNAACAGTTTGGCGCCGTCCGTGGGAACGATTTTTTCTAATCCCATTTGAGTTCTCTTCCTGGGATAGGATAATCAAAGGCATGGCATCAGGAACTCCGATAAATGATAGTGACGTGCTTCCCGACAGTCTTCCAGCACCAACATTCACATTACAGGATTTGGAGGCTGTCGTAAGGAAGGTGGTACTGGAAATTACGACGGAGAAAAATGGAGCAGAACCATCGGCTTTTTCAAGCCCTGTTCCTAGAAACAGAGGGTACGAAAGTGACCCTGACGAACGCAGCACTGATGAGGAAGAAGCCTTCAGGCGAGGCGTTAACACGAGGAGGCCTAGATATCGATCTACTCCTCCCCCTCCGGCCAGAGCCTAACTCCCGCTCCTGGAAATGACCAGGAGCAGATGCAGAGACGGATAGATGAGTCACCAGGGAGTTAGAGAGTATGCGCACACTGAGGGATTGCGAACCGAATTTGGGACGCAACCCTGGTTTATTTAATAGGGCTATGGAGGCTCCTATCAGGCGCAGTAAGGATGACGATTGGTGGCACAATTTGCATGCAGTCCAGGCGTCATCCCAGCAATCTGAAGGCGTATCAGCCGCCTTGGGAGATTTAATGCTCCCCTTTTCAGAGGAAATCTGGGCGGCAGTCCCATATCGACATTATCGCAACCCCGAAGGGTTGCCGACATTCCGGGGCGATGGTGATCCTATTGATCACGTCGCTGATTTCTAGTTACGCATGGGAACGGTTCGGGCCTCAGATTCATTGAAGTGCCGTATCTTCGCGGCAGGTTTGCAAGGCGATGCCCGAACCTGGTTCAAAAATCTGCCGGCCCGATCCATACAGTCGTATGGCGGGTTTATTTTGGCTTTCTCAGAGCAATTCGCTCCTAATGTAGGACCGCCCCGAAGCAGGCAGGAACTATATCAGCTAAAGTATATTCCGGCGAAAATGAGCCTTCGGTCCTTTATGGAAAAATTCAACAGGACCGCCCGAGGCATCAAACTCGAGCTCCGGGACAAAATCGACATTCTACAGCAGGTCCTGGGACCGTGCGGCCTCTCGGCCAGTTTGGTGAAGAGCCCACCATCCACCTTGGGGAAACTTCTCCAGAAAATCAACAAATATATTAAGGTGGATGAAGCACTGGGGCTTGGTTATCGGAAGCCTAGCGGGAACTCTGAACCCGCAGGTGATCATCGGGTTTCCTACCCGAAGAAACAGTCGCGAGAAGTAGCGGCTGTAAATGAAAAAGATGTCCCCCCGAAGCAGGAGGACAAGCGGGTGTATTGCGAGCTTCATCATAATCGCGACCACCCAACCCTGAAGTGCCCGTTGCTGAAAGAGACGGTAGAAGCAATGGGTAAAGAAAAGCCCGACCGAAATGGTCAGAAAGGCAAAAGAGCGAAATCCCCCCGAAGGGGCCATCAAGGTGACGATCGTCACAGGCCGAGGGGAAGAGATAATCGGGGACAGCCCCGAAACTACAATGACCGGACGGAGGACCGAAGGTCTCCTCCGCCAGAGCAGGAAAGAGGCCAACACGGTCGTGAGAACCGTGGTCAGGGCCGTAGGAGAAGATGGCGGGGCCGTGGCGGCAGAGCCCCGCAGAACGAAGGAGGGAGACAGGAGCATGCTGCTCCCCCACCTGCTGGTAATGGTGCCCAACCTCCTCGCGAGGAGGCGGCACCTAGAGAAGTAGCCGGAGATATTTATGTTATCTCCGGCGGTTTGAAAATAAATGAGTCGGTCCGGGACTGAAAGAGAACGGCGCGTGGAGACTCCGCTGAGAGCTCCGAATCTGTGGCGCTGGTAAAGTATGATCCTACGGATCGGTCCTCCTTCTTCAGAGAGGACATCATCTCCACCCCGGCTGATCGGGAGGGGATCATTGATCCTTGTGACGACCCCCTCACCATTACAGGGGTCATTGGGAATCGTCGTGTCCATAGAATCCTGGTGGACACTAGGGCTTCGTGCAATATGATGAAACGCGAAGTCGCCGAGATGTTGGGAGCAGTCGCTCATGATCTGCCGATCGCCAACATAATTCTTTGGTCGTTCGACCAAAGGAGTGTTATTCCTTGTGGGAAGATGTTATTCCCCGTTACCCTTGGAGAGCCATCCAAGGACCGTTCTGAAGATTTGGAATTCATTATCGTTGAAGTCGACTTGGCTTACAACGCCATTATTGGACGGACCGGCCTAAGCAAGTTCGAGGCGGTCCCATCTACTTATCATATGATGCTAAAGTTTCCTTCTGTCCATGGAGTTATTTCTGTTAAGGGGGACCAGAAAGTAGCCAGACAATGCTACTTGAGCTCGTGCCGAACGTTGGCACCGATGAAGAAGGCCCGGGTGGATCTGCTGGAAGAGCTTCCGCACCCGAGGCAAGCGATNTATGAAAGTGACCCCGACGAACGTAGCACTGATGAGGAAGAAGCCTTCAGGCGTGGCGTTAACACGAGGAGGCCTAGATATCGATCTACTCCTCCCGCTCCGGCCAGAGCCCTAACTCCCGCTCCTGGAAATGACCAGGAGCAGATGCAGCGACAGATAGATGAGCTCACCAGGGAGTTAGAGAGTATGCGCACACTGAGGGATTGCGAACCGAATCTGGGACGCAATCCTGGTTTATTTAATAGGGCTATGGAGGCTCCTATCAGGCGCAGTAAGGATGACGATTGGTGGCATAATTTACATGCAGTCCAGGCGTCATCCCAGCAATCTGAAGGCGTATCAGCCGCCTTGAGAGATTTAATGCTCCCCTTTTCAGAAGAAATCTGGGCAGCAGTCCCAGATCGACATTATCGCAACCCCGAGGGGTTGCCGACATTCCGGGGCGATGGTGATCCTATTGATCACGTCGCTGATTTTGAGTTACGCATGGGAACGGTTCGGGCCTCGGATTCATTGAAGTGTCGTATCTTCGCGGCAGGATTGCAAGGCGATGCCCGAACCTGGTTCAAAAATCTGCCGGCCCGATCCATACAGTCGTATGGCGGTTTTATCTTGGCTTTCTCAGAGCAATTCGCTCCTAATGTAGGACCGCCCCGAAGTAGGCAGGAACTATATCAGCTAAAGTATATTCCGGCGAAAATGAGTCTTCGGTCCTTTATGGAAAAATTCAACAGGACCGCCCGAGGCATCAAACTCGAACTGGGGGACAAAATCGATATTCTACAGCAGGACCTAGGACCGTGCGGCCTCTCGGCCAGTTTGGTGAAAAGCCCACCATCCACCTTGGGGAAACTTCTCCCGAAAATCAACAAGTATATTAAGGTGGATGAAGCGCTGGGGCTTGGTTATCGGAAGCCTAGCGGGAATTCTGAGCCCGCAGGTGATCATCGGGTTTCCTACCCGAAGAAACAGTCACGAGAAGTAGCGGCTGTAAATGAAAAAGATGTCCCCCCGAAGCAGGAGGACAAGTGGGTAACAATAAAAGATAAACGCTATAATATAGACCCAACCCTGAAGTGCCCGTTGCTGAAAGAGACGGTAGAAGCAATGGGTAAAGAAAAGCCCGACCGAAACGGTCAGAAGGGCAAAAGAGCGGAATCCCCCCGAAGGGGCCATCAAGGTGACGAACGTCACAGGCCCCGGGGAAGAGATAATCGGGGACAGCCCCGAAACTACAATGACCGGACAGAGGACCGAAGGTCTCTTCCGCCAGAGCAGGAAAGAGGCCAACACGGTCGCGAGAACCGTGGTCAGGGCCGAAGGAGAAGATGGCGGGGCCGTGGCGGCAGAGCCCCACAGAATGAAGGGGAGAGACAGGAGCATGCTGCTCCCACACCTGCTGGAAATGGTGCCCAACCTCCTCGAAATGAGGCGGCACCTAGAGAAGTGGCCCGAGATATTTATGTTATCTCCGGCGGTTTGAGAATAAATGAGTCGGTCCGGGACCGAAAGAGAACGGCGCGCGGAGATTCTGCTGAGAGCTCCAAATCTGTGGCGCTTGTAAAGTATGATCCCATGGATCTGTCCTCCGTCTTCAGAGAGGATATCACCTTCACCCCGAATGATCGGGAGGGGATCATTGATCCCTGTGATGACCCCCTCACCATTACAGGTGTAACGACCGTAAACCAGCCCTAACGATTTCTATGCACAAGCGACATGAAAATGAGCAATTTAATTAAAACATAATTTGATACCGGAAATACCATCGTTTTTTCAAAATACAACTAAGTGATAACAACCAAAACGACAATAAAAAGGGTATCTCGTACAGCGGACGATCGACGACCTCAGTTCCAATGCCACCTAAGTCTCCGGTCCTCCCCCTACAAAATCTGTAAAACGGTCATAGTCTATTAAAAGAAACTTCTGTATAATGTATTTAAACTCGTAAGATTTTATCCATTTTCCTTTCCTTCTTTTATTTTACTTATTCATTTATCTTTTCCTCTCCTCTCTATATTCCTTCTCTCCACTCTTTTACGTTTTCTACTGTGGTCGGTTTTTACATGCCCGACGACATGTCTCGCCCAAACCAACCGTCAGCTATTAGCTGGCTCGACGAGACTTATGCTTCCCTTCTCCGGTCAGGATTCGGGCGCTACCCCGTCCTACCCGGTTCCGTTCGGCTCTGTAATGCGCACAATTCTGTTCCGGAGAACTCAAGTATTCCTTCCTCGGACATGTCCTACCTGTGGCTGACCGTGCTCATGAACACGATGCCGGGTTTGGTGTTCTCACCTCGCCCCGAGTTTTCTGTTTTTTATTCACGCTCCTTTCTGTTCGATTTAATGTTCACTAAATCCCTAATTGTGAACCTTCTTTTAATCTACTATNCGGTCCTCCCCCTACAAAATCTGTAAAACGGTCATAGTCTATTAAAAGAAACTTCTGTATAATGTATTTAAACTCGTAAGATTTTATCCATTTTCCTTTCCTTCTTTTATTTTACTTATTCATTTATCTTTTCCTCTCCTCTCTATATTCCTTCCTCGGACATGTCCTACCTGTGGCTGACCGTGCTCATGAACACGATGCCGGGTTTGGTGTTCTCACCTCGCCCCGAGTTTTCTGTTTTTTATTCACGCTCCTTTCTGTTCGATTTGATGTTCACTAAATCCCTAATTGTGAACCTTCTTTTAATCTACTATGTTCGCTCCGCTTACTTGGTCGTTCTATCGTAACAATTCAGCCCAAATCCGCGACAATTCTGCAAGTAGATCTTAAAATCGCGATAATTTACACTTCAGCCCCAAATCCGCGACAATTTACACGCAATCCTTGATTTTCGCGATAATTTACACTTCAGCACAAATCCGCGATAATTTTGCATGTGAATCCAAAAACCGCGACAATTTCCTTCATGGTCCAATTTTTTCGCGATAATATTGCAGTGACCCTGATTTCCGCGATAATATTCACCTTTCCCCCAGTTTTCGCGATAATTTTCTTCTTCGCCCTGATTTTCGCGATAATTTCTTCTTTACTCCATTTTCCGCAATAATTTCAATTCCTCTCGAATTTCCCACGTTTTTTGTGCTAAATGACCCCTTCATTTCCCATTCCACTCCTATTTATAGGTTTCTAACTTGTCCAAATGACCCTTTTGCCCCTCCTTCTTCATTTCTCTCTTCTTATATTAATTTACTAAACTACCCATCATTTCATGTTTTTAACAAGAATTTATGCGGTTCTAACCTGTCTGGATTCCGTTTGTGCCGTCTTTCCGGGTCATTAAAACAGGGGTTATCGGGAATCGTCGTGTCCACAGAATACTGGTGGACACTGGGGCTTCGTGCAATCTGATGAAGCGCAAAGTCGCCGAAATGTTGGGAGCAGTCGCTCATGATCTGCCGATCGCCAACATAACTCTTTGGTCGTTCGACCAAAGGAGTGTTATTCCTTGTGGGAAGATGTTATTCCCCGTTACCCTTGGAGAGCCATCCAAGGACCGTTCTGAAGATTTGGAATTCATTATCGTTGAAGTCGACTTGGCTTACAACGCCATTATTGGACGGACCGGCCTAAGCAAGTTCGAGGCGGTCCCTTCTACTTATCATATGATGCTCAAGTTCCCCTCCATCCATGGAATTATTTCTGTTAAGGGTGACCAGAAAGTAGCTAGACAATGCTACTTGAGCTCGTGCCGAACGTTGGCACCGATGAAGAAAGCTCGGGTGGATTTGCTGGAAGAGCTTCCGCACCCGAGGCAAGCGATGGAACCCGTAGGGTTCAAACTGATTAATCTGGTTGAGGATGACTCAACCAAGACGACTCGCATCGGGGCTCATTTAGCCCCCGACTTCGAAAGAGAACTGNATGTTGGGAGCAGTCGCTCATGATCTGCCGATCGCCAACATAACTCTTTGGTCGTTCGACCAAAGGAGTGTTATTCCTTGTGGGAAGATGTTATTCCCCGTTACCCTTGGAGAGCCATCCAAGGACCGTTCTGAAGATTTGGAATTCATTATCGTTGAAGTCGACTTGGCTTACAACGCCATTATTGGACGGACCGGCCTAAGCAAGTTCGAGGCGGTCCCTTCTACTTATCATATGATGCTCAAGTTCCCCTCCATCCATGGAATTATTTCTGTTAAGGGGGACCAGAAAGTAGCTAGACAATGCTACTTGAGCTCGTGCCGAACGTTCGCACCAATAAAGAAAGCTCGGGTGGATTTGCTGGAAGAGCTTCCGCACCCGAGGCAAGCGATGGAACCCGTAGAGTTCAAACTGATTAATCTGGTTGAGGATGACTCAACCAAGACGACTCGCATCGGGGCTAATTTAGCCCCCGACTTCGAAAGAGAATTGATCCACTTGCTGAGAAGCCACGTGGATATATTTGCCTGGACCCCGTATGATGTACCGGGGATTGACCGATCTGATAGTGAACATCGGATCAATACCGAGCCCGGAACGAAGCCTGTCAGACAGAAAAGGAGACGTTACTCTCCTGAAAAAATTGAGATCATCCGGGCCGAAGTGAACAAGTTATTGCGGTCGGGATTTATCCGAGAAATCCACTATACTGACTGGGTTGCAAACCCAGTAGTGGTTTCCAAGCCAGACGGGAAATGGCGAATGTGCATCGATTTTACCGATGTAAACAAAAGCTGTGAATCAGATCCTTTCCCTCTGCCGCACATCGATCGATTGGTGGATGCTGTTGCTGGAAGCACCATGATGAGTACCATGGATGCTTATTCTGGATATCACCAGATCTTCTTGGCTGAGGAAGATCAGAAGAAATCATCATTTATGACCGAAGATGGGGTTTATTGCTATGTGGTTATGCCCTTCGGTCTCAAAAATGTTGGAGCAACATACCAGAGGTTGGTCAATAGAATCTTTAGAGAATTAATTGGCCATATGATGGAAGTGTATGTTGACGATATGATTGTTAAATCTATGAATGATGAAGACCATCTTTCTTATTTGTCTCGTTGTTTCGAAGTATGCCGAAAATATAAGCTTAAACTAAATCCGAACAAATGCTGCTTCGGGATCCGAAGTGGAAAATTTTTAGGATATTACGTTTCAGAGAAGGCCATAGAGGTTAATCCTGAAAAGGTACAAGCTATCATTGATATGCAACCTCCGAGAAATAAGAGAGAGTTTCAAAGGCTCACTGGCCGACTAGCCGCATTGAGCAGGTTTATTTCGAAGTCCACAGATCGGGCCTTACCCTTTTTCAGAGTGCTAAGGAAAGCTAGCCATATGGATTGGACCGAAGAATGCGATCGGGCCTTCTCTGAGCTGAAGACTTATTTAAGCACTCCCCCGGTGATGGTAAGTTCGACTTGTGACGAACCTCTGGGACTATATCTTGCGGTATCCGAAGTTGCCGTCAGCGCAGCTCTAGTCACCATACGTGACGATATTCACAGACCTGTCTATTATGTCAGCCACTCTCTGGTATCTGCTGAAACCAGGTACTCCACCTTGGAAAAATTCATGCTAGCTTTGAAAAAAGCTGTATCCAAGCTGAAGCATTATTTCGAAGGACGAACGGTCTATGTTTACACGGATCAGCCTCTGAAAGTGCTACTTAAGCAAAAGGATTTGAATGAGAGATTGGCTAAATGGGCGATTAAACTCAGTGCTATGTACCTGGAATTCTTGCCCCGAAGGGCGATCAAGGCTCAGGTTCTCGCCGATTTTGTGGTTGAAATGACCCGATCGGCCATTTATATCAACCAAGAGGATGATCGATGGACGATCCACGTAGATGGATCAAACTTCGGAGGGAGAGGAGCGGGCATTACCTTAACAACTGTACAAGGTGACCTTATTCATTCCGCAGTTAAATTCTCCTTTGCTGGAACAAATAATGTGGTGGAATATGAGGTAGTATTATCTGGAATGGCCCTTGCTCGCAAAATGGGAGTTAGCAGAGTGCGAATGTTCTCAGACTCAAAGTTAGTAGTCGAACAATTCGCAGGGAGATTCGAAACTCATGATCTGATGATGAAGTTATATTGCGCTAAAGTTCTGGAGCTATCTAAGAAGTTCAGTGAGTTCTCGCTAGATCATGTGCCACGAGAGCAGAACAAGGTTGCCGACGCACTGGCCAGATTGGCTTCGGGCATACCTGACATTGAGCCAAGTACTATTTCGGTCCACATCCAGGACCGACCTTCGGTCGAGATCTCAGTGACCGAACAGTCTATTGAAGAAATCGGGGCTCTATGTCACGAACTCCAGGGCTTGAATATTGATGTTACGCAATCTCCAGGAGAACCCAATTGGATGGACTCCTTTATCAAATATCTCTCAAACGGATATCTCCCTGAAGATAAATCTGAAGCCAGAAAGATAGAGGTCCGGGCTAAGCGATTCACTTTAGTTGACGGACGCTTGTTTAAAAAGAGTTTTGAGGTCCCGCTTCTGCGTTGTTTATCTCCTATTGAGGCCGAAGCCGTCATGATTTATGTTCATGAAGGAATTTGCGGCATCCATTCGGGGGCCCGATCGTTATACCACCGCATTATCAGAGCCGGGTATTTTTGGCCAACATTGCTTGCTGATGCCAAGCAATACACTAAGCGTTGTGCAATATGCCAGTATCACGCCCCGCTTCCGCAATTACCTGGGGCCCCTCTATCCGTCACCCCACTACCTTGTCCTTTCGACAGGTGGGGGATCGACATCCTCGGACCTTTTCCTCGGTCCATAGGGCAAAGGAAGTTTTGCATAGTTGCGGTGGAATATTATTCAAAGTGGATCGAGGCAGAAGCTGTAGCTATCATCTCGGAAAAAGTGGTCAAGCACTTTATCTGGCGAAATATTATAAGCCGCTTCGGGGCTCCCCGAGCGCTCATATCTGACAATGGGACTCAGTTCCGAGGAAGAAGCATACGAGATTTATGCACCAAATTGGGCATCATCCAGCATTTCTCATCAGTAGCCCATCCCCAGACCAATGGACTTACGGAGGTATCTAACAAAGTTATCCTGAAGGGATTAAAAACCAAGTTAGAAGATTTTGGGGGTAAATGGCCTGAACACATCTACGAGGTTCTATGGGCATACCGAACTACACCTCGCTCAACAACCCAGGAATCACCTTTCTCATTGGTGTATGGGACCGAAGCTGTTAGCCCGGTGGAGGTTGCCATCCGATCACCTCGGATATCTCAATACGACGAGCATATGAATGGTGAAAGGAGATTATTGGGCCTCGAGATGGTTGAAGAAAAAAGANGTGCCCAACCTCCTCGCGAGGAGGCGGCACCTAGAGAAGTAGCCGGAGATATTTATGTTATCTCCGGCGGCTTGAAAATAAATGAGTCGGTCCGGGACCGAAAGAGAACGGCGCGATGAGACTCTGCTGAGAGCTTCGAATCTGTGGCGCTGGTAAAGTACGATCCTGCGGATCGGTCCTCCTTTTTCAGAGAGGACGTTATCTTCACCCCGGCTGATCGGGAGGGGATCATTGATCCCTGTGACGACCCCCTCACCATTACAGGGGTCATCGGGAATCGTCGTGTCCATAGAATCCTGGTGGACACTGGGGCTTCGTGCAATCTGATGAAACGCGAAGTCGCCGAGATGTTGGGAGCAGTCGCTCATGATCTGCCGATCGCCAACATAACTCTTTGGTCGTTCGACCAAAGGAGTGTTATTCCTTGTGGGAAGATGTTATTCCCCGTTACCCTTGGAGAGCCATCCAAGGACCGTTCGGAAGATTTGGAATTCATTATCGTTGAAGTCGACTTGGCTTACAACGCCATTATTGGACGGACCGGCCTAAGCAAGTTCGAGGTGGTCCCATCCACTTATCATATGATGCTAAAGTTCCCTTCTGTCCATGGAGTTATTTCTGTTAAGGGGGACCAGAAAGTAGCTAGACAATGCTACTTGAGCTCGTGACGAACGTTGGCACCGATAAAGAAAGCTCGGGTGGATTTGCTGGAAGAGCTTCCGCACCCGAGGCAAGCAATGGAACCCGTAGGGTTCAAACTTATTAATCTGGTTGAGGATGACTCAGCCAAGACGACTCGAATCGGGGCTCATTTAGCCCCTGAATTCGAAAGAGAACTGATCCACCTGCTCAGAAGCCACGTGGATATATTCGCTTGGACCCCGGATGATGTACCGGGGATTGACCGATCCGATAGTGAACATCGGATCAATACTGAGCCCGGAACGAAGCCTGTCAGGCAGAAAAGGAGACGTTACTCTCCTGAAAAGATTGAGATCATCCGGACCGAAGTGAACAAATTGCTGCGATCGGGATTTATTCTCGAAATTCACTACACTGAATGGGTAGCAAACCCGGTAGTGGTTTCCAAACCAGATGGGAAGTGGCGAATGTGCATCGATTTCACCGATGTGAACAAAAGCTGTGAGTCGGACCCTTTCCCTCTGCCGCACATCGATCGACTGGTGGATGCTGTTGCTGGAAGCACCATGATGAGTACCATGGATGCTTATTCTGGATATCATCAGATCTTCCTGGCTGAGGAAGATCAGAAGAAATCATCATTCATGACCGAAGATGGGGTTTATTGCTATGTGGTTATGCCCTTCGGTCTCAAAAATGCTGGAGCAACATACCAGAGGTTGGTCAACAGAATCTTTAGAGAATTAATTGGCCATATGATGGAAGTGTATGTTGACGATATGATTGTTAAATCTATGAATGATGAGGACCATCTTTCTTATTTGTCTCGTTGTTTCGAAGTATGCCGAAAATATAAGCTTAAACTAAATCCGAACAAATGCTGCTTCGGGATCCGAAGTGGAAAATTTTTAGGATATTATGTTTCAGAGAAAGGCATAGAGGTTAATCCTGAAAAGGTACAAGCTATCATTGATATGCAACCTCCGAGAAATAAGAGAGAGTTTCAAAGGCTCACTGGCCGACTAGCCGCATTGAGCAGGTTTATTTCGAAGTCCACAGATCGGGCCTTACCCTTTTTCAGAGTGCTAAGAAAAGCTAGCCATATGGATTGGACCGAAGAATGCGATCGGGCCTTCTCTGAGCTGAAGACTTATTTAAGCACTCCCCCGGTGATGGTAAGTCCGACTTGTGACGAACCTTTGGGACTATATCTTGCGGTATCCGAAGTTGCCGTCAGCGCAGCTCTAGTCACCATACGTGACGATATTCACAGACCTGTCTATTATGTCAGCCACTCTCTGGTATCTGCTGAAACCAGGTACTCCACCTTGGAAAAATTCATGCTAGCTTTGAAAAAAGCTGTGTCCAAGCTGAAGCATTATTTCGAAGGACGAACGGTCTATGTTTACACGGATCAACCTCTGAAAGTGCTACTTAAGCAAAAGGATTTGAATGAGAGATTGGCTAAATGGGCGATTAAACTCAGTGCTATGTACCTGGAATTCTTGCCCCGAAGGGCGATCAAGGCTCAGGTTCTCGCCGATTTTGTGGTTGAAATGACCCGATCGGCCATTTATATCAACCAAGAGGATGATCGATGGACGATCCACGTAGATGGATCAACCTTCGGAGGAAGAGGAGCGGGCATTACCTTAACAACTGTACAAGGTGACCTTATTCATTCCGCAGTTAAATTCTCCTTTGCTGGAACAAATAACGTGGTGGAATATGAGGCAGTATTATCTGGAATGGCCCTTGCTCGCAAAATGGGAGTTAGCAGAGTGCGAATGTTCTCAGATTCAAAGTTAGTAGTCGAACAATTCGCAGGGAGATTCGAAACTCATGATCCGATGATGAAGTTATATTGCGCTAAAGTTCTGGAGCTATCTAAGAAGTTCAGTGAGTTCTCGCTAGATCATGTGCCACGAGAGCAGAACAAGGTTGCCGACGCACTGGCCAGATTGGCTTCGGGCATACCTGACATTGAGCCAAGTACTATTTCGGTCCACATCCAGGACCGACCTTCGGTCGAGATCTCAGTGACCGAACAGTCTATTGAAGAAATCGGGGCTCTATGTCACGAACTCCAGGGCTTGAATATTGATGTTACGCAATCTCCAGGAGAACCCAATTGGATGGACTCCTTTATCAAATATCTCTCAAACGGATATCTCCCTGAAGATAAATCTGAAGCCAGAAAGATAGAGGTCCGGGCTAAGCGATTCACTTTAGTTGACGGACGCTTGTTTAAAAAGAGTTTTGAGGGCCCGCTTCTGCGTTGTTTATCTCCTATTGAGGCCGAAGCCGTCATGATTTATGTTCATGAAGGAATTTGCGGCATCCATTCGGGGGCCCGATCCTTATACCACCGCATTATCAGAGCCGGGTATTTTTGGCCAACATTGCTTGCTGATGCCAAGCAATACACTAAGCGTTGTGCAATATGCCAGTATCACGCCCCGCTTCCGCAATTACCTGGGGCTCCTTTATCCATCACCCCACTACCTTGTCCTTTCGACAGGTGGGGGATCGACATCCTCGGACCTTTTCCTCGGTCCATAGGGCAAAGGAAATTTTGCATAGTTGCGGTGGAATATTATTCAAAGTGGATCGAGGCAGAAGCTGTAGCTATCATCTCGGAAAAAGTGGTCAAGCACTTTATCTGGCGAAATATTATAAGCCGCTTCGGGGCTCCCCGAGCGCTCATATCTGACAATGGGACTCAGTTCCGAGGAAGAAGCATACGAGATTTATGCACCAAATTGGGCATCATCCAGCATTTCTCATCAGTAGCCCATCCCCAGACCAATGGACTTACGGAGGTATCTAACAAAGTTATCCTGAAGGGATTAAAAACCAAGTTAGAAGACTTTGGGGGTAAATGGCCTGAACACATCTACGAGGTTCTATGGGCATACCGAACTACACCTCGCTCAACAACCCAGGAATCACCTTTCTCATTGGTGTATGGGACCGAAGCTGTTAGCCCGGTGGAGGTTGCCATCCGATCACCTCGGATATCTCAATACGACGAGCATATGAATGGTGAAAGGAGATTATTGGACCTCGAGATGGTTGAAGAAAAAAGAGATGCAGTTTATGCACGGATGCGTGCTTACCAACGAAATATGGAACGTGCCCATAACAAACGGGTCCTCCCAAGGGAATTCTTTGAAGGCGACCTTGTCCTCAGAAGCATTAAAGTGCAGAGGAATGTTGGGAAGCTGGACAGAAATTGGGAGCGACCATATCGTATATCGGCGAAATTGGAATCAGGTGCGTATTAACTTGAAACGTTGGATGGTATAGAGGTCCCCCGAACTTGGAATGTCATGAATTTAAGGCGATACTTCTTATGATTTTTTGATTAATGTGTGACTCAATAAAAGACATTCCATTAAACGTAAATAGCAAACTAGTAAGTACAAAAGTTCACTGTTTCTAATAGAATGATGGATCGATCTTGGAGTTGTGTAAACTTAGGACGAATCTGGACTGGTGACCGAAGCTTCTTGTCCGCAAGGTTCCCAAGTTGCAGTGACCGCTCTGACGAGTCAGATGCTCCTGCACTTGCCCAGCCCCATGGATGAGTTGTGATTCTCCCAGAACTCATTACGAACTAAGATATTCCCTCCAACGGCATTCAGTCTTTAGAGATGGCCTTTTGTACCTGCGAAATCTGCCACAACGAAAGGAATGATAGTCAGCATATCAAAACATAAGATCGGTCTTCACTTAAAACGTTTTATGAGCCAAGCTTAACCGATAAAACCTAAGGGACTTTAATAGAACCAAGGTTCGGCGAAAGCCTACCAAAACTCATAACTAACGTAAACCACACCTACTCAATCACGTAATGATTCCAAGGACGGAATAAGAGTGACCCATACACCACGTAAAACAACCGATCCAATTAAAGTGGACATAAATAAACTAAATATAACGTCTGGGACCGATGGTTACTACCTCTTAAGTGTCCCCGATCTTATACTTGTTAGTTTATTCTGAAGTTAAGACAAACTACTTCGTTAAGGTGAAACTTATTAGTTCACTACGAAGTTAGTTTAGTTGTACTTGTTCACTTCTGCGATTAAAAAAATAAAACAAACAAAGCTAAAAGAAAAAGGGAGGAAATTTTTTATTAATGAAGAAAACAGGCAGATACAAAGTAATGTCTAGCTAATTTGCCCCTCTTCGGGGTCTTCTGCCTCGATCCTTTCTTCATTGTTCTCTGCCTCGGGTTCCTGGGGTTCGATCCGTTCGGCGAGCCGCCTTAATTCTTCCTCCTGATCGGCCACCTTCTGGTTGACCGCTTTCTCCATCTCATCAAAGAGATAAAAGAAAGGGTCCTCCTCTAACACAGGCTCTTCCAAAGTCGGAATAACCTGGAACTTGCCATCCTTCTCTAGTGGCTCGATCACTTTCCATCGCTCGTCCGAAGAGGAAAGCCCAAAGGTCTGGATGATCTGCTCTCGCATATTGTCCAGATACTTCGCAGTGTAAACCCCGTGTATGTTGTCCGCTAAAGCGAACAGCAACGGGGACTGAGCGAACCCCAAAACCGCTTCCCGAACCGAAGCTTCAGACGAAGTGCGGGCACGTGCCAACTCCTCGTCCAAGGCCGTCTTTTCCTCCTGGGCCCGAAGAAGAAGCTCGTTCAGCTTATTTCGCTTCTCCTGGGCCCGACCTTGGACTTGGTTTATTTCCTCGTCCTTGGCCCGCAGCTGGGTCTCCAGTTCGGTTATTCTTGCTTGAGCTGTTCCCCCAACCTTCTCCAGCTCAGCAACCTTATCTGCTAAGAGGGAGACCTCGGTCCCGGCTCTTAGCAGCTCGTTGTCCAATCGGTCACGGTCCTCCAGTACCGTGACCAATTCCCCATGTTTTATTTCAACTTGCCTTTTTGCAAGGTCAAGTTGCTCTTGGACTTTCTGGGATATAACGTCACCACCTTGGAACTTATCCATGGTGATGGCCGTTGTGAAAGCTTTCCTCAACATCTGCAAAACACAATACATGGTTAAGCATAAAGCTTCGGGCCTCAAGTTAACTAAGAATTACCTTAGATGTGAGGTCAAGGTAGCTTTCCATGATATCTTCTGCAGATACGTCCGCTTGGACGTTATCTGGGTTCTGCTCCCCAAAAAGACGGAAGTCCTTCACAAAAGCACTCCGCCAGGAGGACAGCTTCCTCTTCTTGCTGAACCTGTTCAGCAGATCCAAAGCGGCTCCCCAATCGGAGTTCGTCTTCGGGCCCTGCCCAGGTTCCTTCAAAACGATCCCCTTGTTGGGACCGGAGCGTGACCTCCGCTCTTCAGCCTCTTCAGCTCCTGCGGAGGCTCTGCTTCGGCCACCCTCTTTCCTTTTCCCAGAGGGACCGGCGGCAGGGAGACGTTCGGCTTAAGCGGAGGACCGGGGAGAACCTTCTCCACGGGAACGGCTCCCTGCAGCAGCAAAGTGATAGTTTTAGCATTAATAAAGGAACTATTACCGATTTGATAAAGGCTGGATAAGCTCAAAGAACGAATCCGAGCCTTTATCACCTCCTCTACAACCCCAAATACCCGAAAGGCAGGCCCCTCTCCGCTCGAGGACTGCCCGGTGCAGCGAAGGGTCAATGTGCCCTTGCTGGTTGTTTGGACTGGGGGGTTCCCTGACCCCGAAGGGACCACCGTGCCCCCCGTTGCCGATCCACTTGCCTCGGCGCTGCCCGATGCTTCCCTTTGTCCCTCAGAGGGACGGACCGAAGTAGCTACCATGCGTTTAAAACGGGCGCTCGGCATTGTCTCAGTTGAATCTGCAAAACGGATACATAAGGATCAGGATTAATTAAAACACAAGTATTATCTCATACNGTATAGGATCGGGCCCGGCAGAGAGCTTAGGGTTCGACAGACTGCTTCGGTCCCGGAGGACACCTTAGGGCCAAGCAGACAGCTTCGGTCCTGACGGACAGCTTAGGGCCAAGCAGACAGCTTCGGTCCCAGCAGACTGCTTAGGTCCCGGAAGACAGCTTCGGTCCCGGAAGACAGCTTAGGGCCCAGCAGACAGCTTCGGTCCCGGAAGACAGCTTAGGGCCAAGCAGATAGCTTCGGTCCCTGTAGACAGCTTAGGGCCCGGCAGACTAGATGTTGACCCATCAGCATGCGTTCCACGCATCGGGCTCAACCACGTTTTCCAGCATGTGAAAACAACCTCCAACAACCTTGTCAGTGGTGGTTACAGAGCGTGGATTACACGCATCTCCCCCTCTATAAATACAGAGCAAAAAGATAAGCTCAAGAAGACCCTTTGGAGGGCAATTCCGACGAACCCTAGCCGCTGTAATTTCATTTTCGCTGCTCTTATTCCCTTTGTACATTCTCATTGGTTTATTAATAAATTTGCCGTAGAGGTTCTCCTCTCGGCAACGTGGTTTTTTTCCCCTTTCTTAAGGGGTTTTTCCACGCTAAAATCGCATGTGTTCTTTCCATTTATATATTTCAAGTTGTCTCCACAAACAACAAATAAAACTGGTTTTCAGAATCCGGTGACTGTTGGTACCCCCTAAAAAGGAACCACAACAGTGCCGCATAGCTTATTTGAAATTAATGGTATTTTAGTAATTTTAGACTAAAATTGATAATATATCAAATTTGAAGTATTTAATTTGATTCTTTTTAATTGAATGATCAAAATTGATTTTGAAGTAAATTTGAAGGACAAAAAATGAAATTTTTCCAAAAAATAAAGCAACACTATATTTTGCAGGGATAAAATTTGCAAAAAAAGAAGATATGGAAAACAAGGGATGTATTGACCTTCTAATAACAATAATTGTTTAATTAGATGTGATTAGGGCATTAGGCTAACGGCGGTGTTACTAATCCAATTTTTATATTTAATACTATAATTAATACCTGTTTAATTTTTGGAAAATTCAAAATTTAGCTGAGTGCTATTACTATTTAAATTTGGAAGGATTAGGTGGGTAGGATTATTTAATTGGTTATTTTATTATTAAATGACATTTTAACTAATGTCAAGGTTTAATAACATTTACTAATTCTTTCCCATTTTTTAGGTAATAACTAATAATGTAAAACCGTGTTGACTGTGGAGTCTACAAATCCATAAATTATTTGGTATGTTTAGTTTAATTTTTCAAAATTTGAGTGAGTTTTGGGGATTAGGTAGAACGATGAGATAAACATGGTAATTATGTCCCAGTTTTACAAAATTATGATCTTATTGTTATTTACATAAAATATCTATTTAACATTTATACTAATATGTATTAAGTTTTCTTCTTATACATCTTCAATCGAGTATGTCATTAGAACCGGACCCATAAAGTTCATGATTTTCGCAATTGAGGGCTGGAATTGTTTTACGTGTAGTTTTCAATCGAGTAGGACATTTGATTGCAATTGATTGAGAGCTAACATCTAAGCACAAATTAGTATAGATAACATATTTTACAAATTCATTTGAACATATTTCACAAATTAAATTGTAGTGTGGGTAATTTGATCGTAAACAAATTTAATTAAGAGTAAGCAGCCTACAACAACTTAGCAATTAAAATCAATATGTTTATGTAAGTTGGATGGTTAGTCAAACAATTTTATGACTACGAAAACACCGACTTTAGACAACTCTTAAGTTGAGGGTCAGTTATCTAATTTATCACTATATATTTGATTTTGAAGATTCAAAATTATTTACATTTAACCTTAATATAGGTTAATTTTAAACGAATCACTAACAATATTGATTTTGTTTGACAATTTAACTTTAAAATATATAATAATATGCATTCAAATTATGAAAATTTTAAAAATACCATTTTTAGTATCAAGATCACTAACAAAATATGGATGAAAGTTTTCTATTGTACATTGAAATATAATTTTTAAAAAATGTTGAAACTTTAGACACACTATACATATTTTAAAATTTGAAATTACTTTTACATTATTTTAACTTACAATATCTATCTAGTTTTTTCTTTAAATAATATATAGTATTGAATTAGGATAAGAACAGAAATAGTGGGCTGGGCTATTGGGTAGGGAGGAGGCAAGAAGACAAAGTTAAGTAAGCAAAGAATTAAATGAAGTAATTTTGGTCTCACTGTGACTGCTCTGTAGCGTAAATGGCGATTTTCAGTTTTCATTAGGAGTTTCCCAAGTCAACAAAAGAGGTCGGGAGTTGTACTTCTTTACACATTTCCAATGGGAATCAGCATACTTCATTTTCGATCTGTCTTAAGGAAGCAACGAAGATGAATGAATCTTTGAGCCGACGGACCCTCCTTTTTATGTATCTTTTCTTTAATGCTATTGACCTCAAAAGGCTTCTTCTCTTTTCAATGTGCGTTTTAAAGCATTTTGAATCGTAAAGATGCAATCTTGATCCTTATCAGTGAAGAGAAATGGGTGGGCGTTGCAGCAGGAGTGTGAAATCAAAAGGAGATTCTAATGGCCATAGATCGGAAGTCAACAATAGGACAGGGTATCAGTCGACCCACCAGAGTTACCCAAAGCCCTCATCGCAAACTCAGCCGGAGAGGGACAACAACCAGCCGCCGCCTCTTCCATTTACACCTTTTAAACCTGGCTTACAAACCCAAAGCGCCGGCCAAAAATTCGAACAAAATGGCATCATGGGTAAGTCTTTTGAGGATGTTAAGTCAAAGTACCTTATAGGTAAAGAACTGGGAAGAGGGCAGTTTGGGATAACGTACCTGTGTACAGATATTGCATCTAAGCAACAATATGCCTGCAAATCGATATTGAAAAGGAAACTTGTGAGTAATTGTGATAAGGATGATATGAGAAGGGAAGTTAGTATTATGCAACACTTAAGTGGTCAGCCAAATATTGTTGAATTCAAAGGTGTTTATGAAGATCGTTACTCAGTACATGTGGTTATGGAACTTTGCCGTGGTGGTGAGCTTTTTGATAGAATTATAACACAAGGGCATTATTCAGAGAGAGCTGCTGCTGATCTTTGCCGTCAGATTGTGAATGTAGTTCATCATTGCCATTTTATGGGTGTGATGCATAGAGATCTCAAGCCTGAGAATTTCTTACTTTCAAGTAAAGATGACAAAGCAACGTTGAAAGCTACTGATTTTGGCCTCTCAGTTTTCATTGAAGAAGGTTTCTTTTCACTCTATTTTCAAACATACAAGCACTAGTTTCGGTCAAATTATTCGAATCTATTACCAGATTCATTTGGCTCCATTCGTTTCTTTAGTATATTTACTACATTTATGTTGATTTTTATGGATATTTTGTTATGTTTTGCATCAAATTTCAGATAAAATTTATCGGGATATAGTTGGTAGTGCATATTACGTTGCTCCTGAGGTTTTGAAGCGAAGTTATGGAAAGGAAATAGATATTTGGAGTGCTGGTATTATGTTGTATATTCTCCTAAGTGGTGTGCCTCCATTTTGGGCAGGTGAAACTTCTTTATTTCTTCGTAAATTTCGTTTTTATTCCTCTTTCGTAGTCGTATATGACGAATTCACTTGAATTTTTTTACCTTTAGAGAATGAAAAGGGTATATTTGATGCTATCCTAAATGAAAAAGTTGATTTTGAGAGCCAGCCATGGCCTTCTATATCACATAGTGCAAAGAATCTTGTACAACGAATGCTTACTAAGGATCCTAAACACAGAATAACTTCCGCACAAGTACTCGGTACCATTTTTTTCGATTATTTTGGCGATTCGAAACTAAATATTTACTCTTGGTAACACAATGATGTTTTTATCAAGTGTATTTGTTTCGTAGAACATCCATGGATTAAAGGACAAGCATCGGATAAGCCAATAGATAGTGCGGTTCTCTCGAGAATGAAGCAATTCAGGGCTATGAATAAGCTAAAAAAACTTGCACTCAAGGTACATTTTTTATGCTTTCATTCCATTCCCTTAAAACATACTGATGTTTGAATTATTGTTCAGGTTATTGCACAAAGTTTGTCTGAAGAAGAAATAAAGGGACTTAAAGCGATGTTTTCGAATATGGATACAGACAATAGCGGAACAATCACCTACGAAGAACTCAAATCTGGTCTAGCTAGACTTGGATCAAAGCTATCAGAAGCTGAAGTTAAACAGCTTATGGAAGCTGTAAGTTTTTTAGATCAAAGCTTACCGATTTCTTATCTAACTCGAGTTTTGTCGTAGGCTGATGTGGACGGAAATGGTACAATCGATTATATCGAATTTATCACAGCAACTATGCATAGACATAGGCTTGAGAGAGATGAACATTTGTTTGGTGCATTTCAGTTCTTTGACACGGATAATAGTGGGTACGACTCATTATACCACCCCGCCCCGCTTAGTTGTTAACTAAAGCCGGGTTCTTTTCAGGTATATAACACGAGATGAACTGAAAACTGCGATGCGGAAGTATGGAATGGGGGATGAGGATACGATCAGGGAAATCATCTCAGAGGTGGATACAGATAATGTAAGGCACCATCGATTTCATTGATCGAATATGATACTGTTTCGTTCATTTGAATTACTCCCTTTATCGCTAGGATGNGACTGGCGAATGTAGTAGTTCGTCCATAAGGCTTTCAGGTAGTTTTGACCGCTCTGATGAGTCAGATGCTTCCACACTTGTTAAGTACTTAGATGGATTGCAAAACTCCCAAAACTTACTGCGAACTTAATCTCCCCTTCGACGGCATTCACCCATCGGAAATAACCATTGCTTCTTTGTGCCTGACCATAGATTAGATAACGGGGACAGAATTACCCAGTCAAAGCACAAACACAAGCCTATATTGGGACTTATGTAGAACCGGGGCTTGACCGAAGCTTGACACAAGACTTGTATTAGAACCAGGGCTTCGATAAAGCTTGTCATGGGACTCATAAAGAACCAAGGCAATGCCGCCAAAGTCATAATGTTTGGTAGGGACGGAATAAAGAGTGATCTGTTAATGCGATTAAAATTTCCTAACTTATTAAGCCTAGCAAGACCCCAACGTAAGTTAAGATGAACAAACGGTCTAGGTTCAGTATTGACCCCGAACTTATACTTAGACGAAGAAAAGATATATTGAAAGATGATAGTTACAATAAACAAAATACAGAAGGGGGAACCTAAGATCTAAACCTAATCTATCTGTCCTTCCTCTCTATCTGCTGCCCTGGACTTTTCCGCGATCAATGACTTGAGATCATCCAATTTCCTCTCCTTCTCCTCAACCACCTCGTTGACCAATTTTTCCATTAAGTCAAATAGAGGGAAGTTTGGATATTTATCCAATGGAGGTTCATCCAAAACTGGGATCTCTTTGAAGTTCTTGTCCCTAGTTAGGGGATCGATTGTCTCCCAGCATTCATCCTCGGGATCCAGACTAAACTTGCTAACTATATGGCCCTTCATATTGTCCATGTACTGGGAGACGTTTGATCCATAGACGTTTGTCGCTAAGGCAAACATCAGCGGTGATCGGGCAAAACCCAGTAGGGCTTCCTGGACCGCTCCTTCAATTGCTTCCTTGCCTCTAACCAATTCTTCCTTAAAGGCATCTTTCTCCTCCTGGGACCGAAGGAGAAGTCTGTTGCTCTCGTCAGATAGCTCATGTATCTGACGCTCTAGTTACAAAACTCGGGCTGTTGTGGAGTTAGCAGCCGACTGGGCTTCCTTATACTTTGCTTCCCACTCCGCTGCTTGAGAAGTAGCAAGCGAAAGTTGAGTGCTAGCTCCTAACAGATCTCCGTTCAAACGGTCTCTTTCCTCCCAGACCGATTCCAGCTCATTGTGCTTGATCTCAACTTGTCTTTGAGCTAGAGCAAGTTGATATTTCATATCTTCAGAAACCGAAGCAGAGCTTTGACTTAGCTGGATTGCAGAAGCAAGATCCAGACTTCTTCTGCATGTTTGTAAGAAAGGATCATGGTCAGATCCGAAATCATACCTAAGTGATAGAATGTGAAGATAACTTACCTTCGCTGGGATTCTAGATAAGCGGCCACCAAACTGGGGATGGAGCCATCCAGTTCGGCTAGGTTCTTCCGTGCCATCAGTCTATATTCCTCCAGCATGACATCCTTCCATGACACCGGAGTTCTCTTAGGTCCTCGAGCATTCGAGACAGAGCAACCATCCCTTGGATCGCCCCCCTGACCAGTTCGGGATCTGATGGCGCGGGGACCGATGTCCCACCAATTGAGATCCCCTTCTTCGGGATCGGGGCTGCAGCCTTTTCCCCGACCCTCCTCAGCCGTTTGAACTGCTTCGGGGTTTCCGCTTCGGGCGCCCGCTTGCTTCGATCTTGAGGCAGAGGGGGCCTCGACATACTCTCCTCCAAGTTGGAAGATGGGAGGACATCCTCAACTCTCATCACCCCCTGCAGCAACAACCGCACGACGTTAAAATCCATGGGAGAATTATTCCCGATCTTATACATGGCGGATAGGCCTAACGAGTGGATTCTTGTCGAAATCAGCTCATTCATCTCCACCATAGAGGGTCCGGGCCTCTGGCTGCTGGAACCTCCCGCCGATCGGGAAGACTCTGCAGGGGTGTCTGATGTTGATTTGGATGTCCACAACCGTGCATCCTTCCTAGCCTTGGCCGCAGCAGCCATCTCAGCCATTTTGTTGCCCGACATTGTATCTGTGGAGCTTGCAGAAGAAAAACGATAAAGATCAGGAGATATGAACTAAAATAAGTTAAAGTTCATACTCGATCCCTCCGACTAGGATGAGTCTGAACTAGAAAATATCCCCTTCGGAGCAGGGGCACCGGTCCTGCCCGATACCCCTATCTCTAGCAGCTTCTTCTCCTGAAGTATGTCTATGCGTTTAAGACGTTTTTCGGGAAGAGGAATCGGGTTCGGTGCAAACTCCCAATATCATGATGAGTAATTAAGGGAGACACCTTCAACAGGTCCTCCCTCAGAATTTCTATCCAGACATATCAATATTCTCATTCATGAAGGGAATCTTCATTGTCAACGATAACACATTCCTTTGTTCGGGTCGCTATGTAATACAATCTACGACACCCCAACAACCTTTTCCCCCTTAGGGATCGCACCAAAAAAATGTTTAAAAAATGTTTCAGGGTCGGTTATACCCCTGCCTATAACAATAAAAAATAAAAGCTATTATATATACGTAATTGCCCGGAAAAAGAGCGTAGGTCGGGCAGTGGATTTCCCAAAGCACGACCGCTACAAAAGGATGAAGCGGGAACCTCAGACCGCACTTAAGGGAGGCATAACTAATAGGTAAGGAGTTGGTAGGTACGTTCATCTCAGCGGGAAGAAAGCACGGAACGTCTTTCTTCCCCCTCCAGATAGGGTAATGGACTGGAATAGAGAACTTGACCCGAAGTTCTTCGGTATCAATCTCGGAAACGAGGGGATACCTAACCTTACAGGGTACTATGGGTAGTTACCTTAAGATCTGTGAAGAAAAGAAGGGTTTGAGAGCACTGGAACGAAATCGCCAAAGAGTATTAGGGCTTGGGAATTCTTCGCGAAATGGCAACGATGGTTGCACAGTACCTAAATCCCAACTTTTATACTCTCACACTAGCCACTCACAAAGTGACACATGACTGCTGCAGGCGGCCACAGTCTGACGACATGTCCTTCCTTCGGAATACGGAAGGGCGCATGCTACTGTTAAAGCTCAAATTACACTTTTGCCTATAGCCGCTACAGCTTTCAAATTTGAAAACTAACTTTCTGAAAATTCTCTAAGTGCAGGATCGGTCTTCAGGGATGCTGGCATAACCAGTTCATGTACGGTCCTCCGTTCGTTCGACCGGCCATTCTTGCCCCAAATGCTCTCAGTCAGATGGTCGAACTTACATCGCCATTATGATGGCGATAAAGTCCGAGGGGCTAGTGATGAGACCTTCGGATCCCGGTACCCCGAACCAGGTTAGGCCCAAACCTTGCTAGGCCAGCACAAGTGACGGAAGCCGAACTTGAAGGCCCCAGATCCAACTTCCAACAAACGTTCGACCCGAAAGGATATATGGACCCGAGAGCCCACTTGGTCCAAAAGCTCATACTAAGTGATCGGGGACCGAGGGCCAATAATGCATATGACCCATTGCTTCTAGGACCGATCCGATGGATCGGTCAAGACAGTTATAGCCCATGCGTCTTGCGCTCCGGGCTCAACCACACCTTCCACGCTTCGATCATATCCACGTTTTCCAGCATGTGAAAACAACCTCCAACAACCTTGTCAAAGGCAGTTACAGGGCGTGGATTACACGCGATTTCAGTTCTATAAATACAAGGCTTGACAACGGAATTTGGAGGACCCTTTAGATGCGCTAGAATAGACTATTACTCTGCCGAGATTCTCTGCGCTTTCTTTCCCTCGTCATTTTCATAAGTCTTCTGCTTTGTAATGAACTGTTTTATCAAGGAATCGGCTAAGAGCGTTTCCAACTTTTAGTCAAATGGTTTTTTCCCATTTTCCAGGAGTTTTCCACTCTATAATTGCTGAGTCTGTTTCCTTTTTATTTCTAAATCGTTTCCCCCATTTCAAATAAATTAAAACCGAATTCGTTCTGTAACGAACCGGACGACTATTGGTACCTTAGGGTTTTAAACCACAACAACGTCGTTTTGATTTTTTTCTTTAATTTGATTTTTTTCTTTATCGGAAATGTATCTTATGTGATTTCACGATTTTATTATATTGTCGATCTACTTGAAATTATTCGTGCAAGTTGTTGGAAAGTAAATATATATTAAATAAAAGGTATTTTTTAGATATACTAGTTAGATATTTTAGTTAGGTAATCATGGACTTATTTATAAGATCCACATAAGTTTATTATTATTTATTTGTGGATATCTACCATATATATTCGGTATATATTTTAGTTAGTTGGTTATGAGTTTCTCTATATATATAATTCATATTTATTTGTTATTTTTAATCTTTTGAATTAATAAAAATAGAATGGAAATTTTCCCTTTCCCAAGAATCCTATTCATTGATTCAAGAAATCAAAACATAGAAATGTGGTATTCTCTTTCTTAGATTTCTTCTGCTCCGCAAATTGTTCACAAGTAATTATGGACAGGAAAATGGTTCTTATATAATAAATTGATAAATATTTATAGTTATAAATTTAAGATTTATGTAACATTTAACAAATTCTAATAATTATTTTTTATATTATTTTATTTATTAATTCGAATTAAAAATCAAACTCTTATGTTTTTGTCCAATAGATCTAATAGTTGTCTTTTATGGATATAATGGATACCGATGGATGGGATGGTCCAAGCTACTCTCCATGGCCCACATCCTCCATGTGTTGTTTAAGAATAACATGGGGATTGGGGAGAGCCCGCCACTTTTCTAGCCTTTCCCGCTTCCGTTCGCCAATTTAAAACCCTAATCGCGGATCCTTCTTCTCATCTCTAGAGTTCATCTCTTTCTTGGATCATTCACTTTCCAGTTTTCTAAACCATGAAAACCAGAACCGATAGCGGTTACTCCGGATTCGTGACACAGAACACTCCATTATACACATACCTGAAGCCCGGAGCTTTGGCTAGACTAAGAGACTCCAGAATCACTGCTAGATCAAGAGAAATTGCGGCTCAAGCTCTTATTGCTTTGATTCAGCTAAATACGAGTTCCGATTCACCGTTTTCTAGACCAAATTCACCTGAATTGACCATGGACGGAATTCCTTGTTTCCGATTGAGATCAGCAAAGTATACGAGATGTCTTCAGCGGAAGAAACTTGTCGCCGTCACACCTTTCTTCTCAGATACTTAGTAGCGGTACGATTACATTGATGATTAACTGATTTCAACAGATTTATTCCCTGACTATAAATAAATTTGGATCCAATCACTCATTAACAATTAATTAGGGTTCTATGTCAAATTTCTTCTTGATTGTGCAATTTGGAACCCACTTTTCTGGGATTTTGGAAAGTTTTTTTAGTTTAGTTTACTGTATTATTTTGAAGGGGGCAATCTCGGTATTTTCATTGTTTGATAATTTAGTTTAGCATGTTGCTGATTATTATATCCAATGTATATGAATAGNATGGTCGGATGTCGCGACAGCGTAGTGCACAGGGCTGTTAATGTAATCAGTGGGGCGGACGACGGTCGCCGCCGTCGATGAAGACGGTGCGAAGTTCTTGGACATCGCGGTTACGGAGGCGGTTTCTTAACAAGAACTTCGTCCGTTGCGTGTGAATATATGAACGGTTCAAACGGAAGGGAAGCAGTTAAAACGTGAATTTAAAGCTAGGCTCTTGGACCTATGTTCTAAAATCGAATTGGAAACATGAACCGGTGATCCTTTCAATTCTGTTCAAACTAGTTCTAAACCGATTTAACTCTTTTTTAGTTTTTTAATGTTTTTTTAATTATTTAATTTGTGTATATTACATATGTATCCATTAAAATAGAAATATCTAAAATAAATATTACAAAAGACAATTATCCATGTTCTAATATTAAAAGTACTAATTTATCGTCAAAATTGTTGCTCTTCAAAATCATATCATTTAATTATCTTGCAAATGATTCAATATTTATTGGTGTATATTGATAGTTACTCAAAAAATTATAAAAATTATTCTAAAAAATCAAAATTAAACAAAAAAGTATAATGCAATAAATAGTTTAATTGATCGATAAAACTAAATTAATATCTATTATCTTTCAACTGTATAGTATTCTTGAATTTTAATTTTTTAGCATTTGTTATTGTATTATATAAATTAAATAGTGCAATTGATCAATAAAATTCGAACTATTGATGGATTCAAACCACTGAATTATATAAAAAAAATAAAATAAAATCAATGACTAACTAGTCATATTTTGATTAATTAAAATTGGTTAAACAAAACAATTATAACAAATTTATCGCTAATTGAGTATTTCTTGTACACATTCGCAAATGAATCATCTTGTGGCCCCATTTTCCTTACTAGTCAACCGTAACAGTGTAATGGGATTGATATTTAATGGATCTGGCCCACACTAATATTTTTAACTCATCCCATTTTTTCATTATTTTACAATTTTTCAAAAATATGAACATGATCGGTTTTGTTCCTGGGTCCGGTCCGAACCGGACAAAACCGGTTCGGTTTTGGAACACAGTCTTGGACATATAATACGTGAACACTTAAAAACGTAAAAAACGGGAACGGGAACACGGTCATTATAAAGTGTCCATTAGGATACGTTAATGCTACGTAGGATTTAAAAATAAAAATTTAGTAAAATATAAACTAAAACATCAATATGTATGACGGAAGATTAAAGTATGTCATATATACTATCAATATATGAAATAATCATATGATAATTGATTAAATTAAATATGTAGTAAAAAACAAAAGAAATTAAGAATAAAATTATAAAATAAAAATAATTTTAAAATATAATATATAGTATAATAATAGATACATGTATTATAGTTGGGATACGAGAACACGTGTCCCAAATATGCAAAAATCTAAAATTTTAAAAATATGACGTGTACGTACAACCTAGATTTAAAGTTTAACTTTGAACAAGAGGGAAGGGTACAATGGTGTTTTAAGCTTCATCCCATTGTTAAGCAGTTACATTTTCACTGGATAAAGAATTGGATTGCTTATTCTCAAAATTTTCTATTGGAAATCAAATAAATATAAATTAATAGTTCATGAAAGAATAATAAGTAAATTCAATATAAATTTGAAATTATACATATTTGATATTTACCTTAAGTTAATCATTTAATGTGTATTGTGAACTATAAACTAATATAAATTTAAACGAATAATATTATTGAAATAAATCATGTTATATATAGATGATAATGGTACCATTATTTGTTTATCAGCTTCACACGGAAAATACTATATTGTAATGTTGTCATAGCCGAGCATTCAAAGGAACTATTTTGGAATGGTTTTTTGAGTATTAAAGGAACCAATTAATGGTACTTATTTTAATTACTTACAATTATGGGAAGTGTTGTGAATTCCTCATCAATATAAAAATGCATATAAATAAATATTGAAGTGATTTAACTAGATGAGATAAAATAATATATAGTTTTTTGTATAGTTATAACTTATAAGGTTACTATTTGTAATTGACTAGTATTCTATAAATGAGTTCTTGAAATCAATATTTTAAATTTTCCGTATCTCGGAAATTTCATATGTACCAAACCAATGCGTTATTTTGACACTATACCTTTCAGTACGAGTTTTTAGAGGATCAGATAAAATCTAACTTGTTGGATTTAGAAAAAAAAATATATGAAGTTTTTGGAATTTTTTTTATTCTTATTTTTAAAAAATGAAAAATATAAATTGAGAAGAGTTACTTGATTGTGCATTTTTTATAGATTAATAATTTATTATATTATTCAGGTACATATTCGTTATACTCGATATATATATAATATAACTATATCATGAACTTGTTCAGTATATTGGTCAGTACTGGTTTTTAAAACATTGACTGAAATGCAGTTCCTGCTATCAGACAACTAAAAAACATTTAAAAACTTGAATGAATTTAATCTTGAAGCAAAGGAAGCCCTGCACAGTGAATAGCCAGGTTTTCCACAACTCAAACATCGAGTGGTTCTATACGGAGAAATACGTAAATTATCAATAGTACATGTATTTTTTCAGTACTTTGAATTTCAGCATTTTGGGTCAAACTTTAAAAATATAATTATTTTTAATATTTTTAAAAATTTCTAATTTTGTACAACGGAATTCAACTTCAGAGCCAATATGAAAACATCGAATGAAAAATATACAGAGCTATTTTTTATGCCTATAAGATTTGGAAAAAAGGTTTAATTCAATATTAATCCATCAAATTATCATTGTTTTAAATTTCCGGTATACTTGGCCGGTATACCGGAAATTTCGATCGTACCGGTTTCGGTCGGTATTTTGGCAAAATACCAACTAGTACGAGTTTTCGGGTCGGGTCAGTTTTTACGGGTCGGGTCGAGTTGGATTTTATATTACAAAAAATAAAATATAAATATTTTATAATTTAATTTATTTTAATATTCCGGTACATATCAGGTATACCCGAAAATTATCCGATATACCGATCTAAAAAGCTCGTTCGGTATACCAACCGGTACCGGTATTTAAAATATTGCAAATTACACAAATTATCATTTTTTTCATCCATCAATTTTGAATGATGCATTATACATCATTCAATTAACAAATTTTGTCAATGTTGATACAAATTGACGAAAAATACCTCTAACACATTTCAAAAATCACGGGCAACATACTCATTTGATTTCATATCAATCCGTACCGGTATGCCGGTCGGTACGTATTATTATTTTTAAATTTTTTTATGGGTCGACCTGGAAACTAGGTACTGGACGGAACTTGTCCAATATTGATGCCGCCCGGATTTCGTCTCCAGCCGATATAAAAATATTGCTTTAACCTTGTTTAATCCAAAACAATATAATATTTGTGCAAAATAGATTTAGAGTCCGGACCGAAATGAAGAAATTGATTTTGTGAAAAAACTTATGGTCGGAACTCTAACCTAAAATTCGTTGGTCGTATTGATCGTAAGACATTTTTCAAAGTTTAAAATTAAAACTCTTTTTTTTTTTCTCACCATACTTGCTATAAAATATTAGGTTGTCATCAAATCAATTTTGAAATATATTAAAGATATTTTTGTCAATTTATATCAATATTGATAAAATTTATTAATTGAGTGATGTATAATGTATTATTTAAAATTGAAAAATGATAATTTGAGGACGAATATCCTAACTCCAAGGAAACAAAGGCAGCAGGCATAATAGTGCAATTGGGATCTTTCTTTACCATCTCCCTCTCACAGCAAGTAAATGGATGTATAAGAATGAAGCAATGAATCATAACCTTTTGCTACTATGTCAATTTCAGCAGTTTTGAAAGCAATTGCATCAGCATTTTAACCCCAAAGTCCTAGAAAACCAATCCTGGATGTTGTTCCAGAAGTATAAAAATGTATTGTCAATAAATACCCTTCCTTCTCATTGCTCTTTTAGCAGAACCTAAAATATAATTCACAAATCTGCTAACCAAAGAAGCCGACTGTTAATCCCCCTCTTGATTCCTGTCAAAGCCAAAAGAATGTTGATTCCTGTTAAATCTCGTCATAACAGTCACATGAACAAGTTTCAAAGCAGAAATAACCAAATCCCACAAAGCTCAACTCAGCCATCGCCCAATGGCATATTGTACAAAACACTTCGATTTTTCCCTGTAAGCTTTGAACTTTGAAAGTCAAGGCAGAGGCTGAACCAGTAATTTAAATCTGCAAGCTAGTTATAATAAGCAAATGCAAATCATCAACATCATTAACAAGTTCTACTTTTTATATGCTGCTGAACACAGAAAGATACCAACAGAACAAATGGCCGGTGGCTAGGTAACATGCTGCGGTCTAAATATATGAGATTCTTACAATCATAAACTGACCAAAACAAGTTGGACTAGATAAATAGAACGTCGAGTGAACGGCAAGCAATGCTGGGGAAGAAACATGGTAACACCTGTGTGACATTGGCTAAAGCGAGGATCTACTGTTGTGGTGACATGTAGGAAAACTCGCTCTTAGCTAAAAGAAAACTTGTTAGGATTACAATTTAGCCAAAAAACAACCTTACACATGTATTTATGATTACAAGAAAATCAATATATACGAAAAAAAAGTGATTATTGATCAAGTGAGCTGACCAGGGAGCAACATTCTATTCCTTCACGAACATCCTCNATTGTATACATCTTCCGATGTCGATCACTTCACCTCTTAGTTGTTGATCACATCCCAACAATGATCACCCTTGATGTTGATCAATCTAATTTGGATCGAGTGTTTGGACAAAAGATCTCATCCTTCATCCTTAGTACAACATCCCTCGATTGAATTCCACATCTTAAATCCAAACTCATTTTCATCGTATCCCAGAAACACTCAAGTCTAGGAATGTGAATTGAAGTTATTCCTTTGTTTCTTCGGAACAATGATCTAAACCTTGCACCCGAACACTCAAATGATTATATTTTGGCTTCCACAAAAACAAAAGTCATAGGGATTCTATGTTACTCCAATAGCACATAGTTAGCAACGCCTCTCCCCAAACCGTTTTGGCAACCTTACAGTGGTGAGCATGCTTCTCGCCTTGTCTAGGAGTGTGCGGTTTAGTAGTTCGGTAATTCCACTGTGTTGCAATATTCTCTTTGATTTCAGTTCTCTTTGTAATATTCGTCAAATGTTGATCACGTGTATTCATCAATGTTGTCGCTTCTCAAGCAGACCAACTTCTCGTATGTCTCTCATTCTAACTATGTGCTCGAATTCATTGAACTTAGTGAAGGCTTCATCATTCTTTCTAATTGGGTACACTCAAGCTTTCATTGTGTTGTTATATGAGTCCTTTGGCTACAAGGTGTGTATGTCTTGTATGACACATATTCAAAGAGATTTCAGACTCTACAGTAGCGATATACTTCATGATTGACTTCATCATGGTCAACACTAGGGATGTGCAAAAAAATCTAATGATTCGAACATCTGAAGAAACTTAATCNTTCTTGGGGTTTCCACTATACATCGATGTGCATTTATTTATTTCCAGCTTTTGATTGTCTTCCACATCTAAAACAAATGAAAACCGAATTCGTTTGCTGAGCGAATCGGACGACTGTTGGTACCCCCTAAAAGGGGACCATAACAAATATTTTATAATTTAATTTATTTTAATATTCCGGTACATATCAGATATACCCGAAACATATCCGGTATACCGATCTAAAAAGCTCGTCCGATCTACCGGCCGGTAACGGTATTTAAAATATTGCAAATTACACAAATTATCATTTTTTTCATCCATCAATTTTGAATGATGCATTATACATCATTCAATTAACAAATTTTGTCAATGTTGATACAAATTGACTAAAATACCTCTAACACATTTCAAAAATCACGGGCAGCATACTCGTTTGATTTCATATCAATCCATACAGGTATGCCGGTCGGTACGTATTATTATTTTTAAATTTTTTTCTGGGTCGACCTGGAAACTAGGTACTGGACGGAACTGGTCCAATATTGATGCCGCCCGGATTTCGTCTCCGGCCGATATGAAAATATTGCTTTAACCTTGTTTAATCCAAAATAATATAATATTTGTGCAAAATATATTTAGAGTCCCCACCGAAATGAAGAAATTGATTTTGTAAAAAAACTCATGGTCGGAACTCTAACCTAAAATTCGTTGATCGTATTGATCGCAAGACATTTTTCAAAGTTTAAAATTAAAACTCTTTTTTTTTTCTCAGTATACGTGCCATAAAATCAATCGATCGAATACGGTATCCGTGAGTTTTGAAATGTATTAAAACTATTTTCATCAATTTATATCAACATTGACAAAATTTATTAATTGAATGATATATAATGTATTATTTAAAATTGAAAGATGATAATTTATATAATTGGAGGACCAATATCATAACTCCAAGGAAACAAAGGCAGCAGGCATAATAGTGCAATTGGGATCTTTCTTTACCATCTCCCTCTCACAGCAAGTAAATGGATGTATAAGAATGAAGCAATGAATCATAACCTTTTGCTACTATGTCAATTTCAGCAGTTTTGAAAGCAATTGCATCAGCATTTTAACCCCAAAGTCCTAGAAAACCAATCCTGGATGTTGTTCCAGAAGTATAAAAATGTTTTGTCAATAAATACCATTCCTTCTCATTGCTCTTTTAGCAGAACCTAAAATATAATTCACAAATCTGCTAACCAAAGAAGCCGACTCTTAATCCCCCTCTTGATTCCTGTCAAAGCCAAAAGAATGTTGATTCCTGTTAAATCTCGTCATAACAGTCACATGAACAAGTTTCAAAGCAGAAATAACCAAATCCCACAAAACTCAACTCAGCCATCGCCCAATGGCATATTGTACAAAACACTTCGATTTTTCCCTGTAAGCTTTGAACTTTGAAAGTCAAGGCAGAGGCTGAACCAAATGAGTACTGATTCCACTAAGCAGTAATTTAAATCTGCAAGCTAGTTATAATAAGCAAATGCAAATCATCAACATCATTAACAAGTTCTACTTTTTATATGCTGCTGAACACAGAAAGATACCAACAGAACAAATGGCCGGTGGCTAGGTAACATGCTGCGGTCTAAATATATGAGATTCTTACAATCATAAACTGACCAAAACAAGTTGGACTAGATAAATAGAACGTCGAGTGAACGGCAAGCAATGCTGGGGAAGAAACATGGTAACACCTGTGTGACATTGGCTAAAGCGAGGATCTACTGTTGTGGTGACATGTAGGAAAACTCGCTCTTAGCTAAAAGAAAACTTGTTAGGATTACAATTTAGCCAAAAAAACAACCTTACACATGTATTTATGATTACAAGAAAATCAATATATACGAAAAAAAAAGTGATTATTGATCAAGTGAGCTGACCAGGGAGCAACATTCTATTCCTTCACGAACATCCTCCTGTATACGTAAATAATGTATAGAAATCATTGATCTTCAATATCATATAAAATGGCTTTTAAAGGAGAGCAATAGAGAACACGAAACATACACCGAGATACGATATAACTTCAGCAGAAGCTTGGATTTTCCCAGAACTGAAATATGACTTAGCATTCTCCTCAATGTTGTCCACCCTGCATTCATTTTCCAACCTTACATCCAGTTAGGCATTGAAAATGGAAGTATTTACTAAAGGGAAGCAAGCAGAAATGAATAAGGCAGGGTAGGATTCTAAATGCACCTGTAGATGTAGTTAACCATCAGCCCAGCACTTTGTTTTAGGCCCTTCACGGATTGATCCGCCATCCAGTTAATTCTACCAATCATCTGCAGCATCATTTTTATGCTAATCAGCATTTATAGATCAATTCAGTGGCAGATCAGTGACCTTAAAGGCAATATTGAGTAACATACAGCTCCATTCTGCAAATGGAAGTTTCCCACAGAATCGAGCGCCTTCTGCCTCTTCTTCTCATGAAGAAGAAACCTATTCATGAAGGAGATAGAAATAAAAGGCGCTACTTATCATGCAAACTTCATTGCATAAATATCCCAATATTATAATGTCTTTAGCCTCCAAAGTTGTGTTTTTTGTCCACTCTGTGTTAGTGTTAACTTATACTGTCTGCTTGGAACTCGTCCTCTGGATGCAGATTTGGTATTCATGAGAGAACATATTTTCCTTCTGTACCTATTGAATTGTTCATAAAACGTGAGTAAGCTGCAAGAGGCATACCTTGCACAAAGCCTCGTCAAAGGGATCCTTAATGCAACTGATAACTTCTCAGATTTGGTCCATTCATGAGTGTTTGAGGCTAGCAAATTCAACATTATTTCCATCCCATCCTTCCCCGGGAATAGTTCACTGAAAGAAAACTAAAATTTCAGAAAGGAATGTTCAAATTAAACTTTAGATTATTTTAAGCAACTATATTAATTTGTTATAAAGATACTTACTTAGCTGCCTCCAAGATGACCTTTTCTTCTTCAGGTTTTAGCAAGTTTTCGCTAAATGCTGAATCAGGACTCCTCATCGAAGTCAATTTCGGAAAAAGCCATTGCGTGAAACCTGGTATGGGACTAAGTGTTGCAAATGTCTGTGTAGGGAAAATGTTCACATTGTTAAAATCATGAATGAAAGTTACAACAGTTCAGTTAGCACACTTTGAAAATTCTTTTATAAGGAAAAACTAGAAAAAAAATCAGCAAAGTGATGGCTCCATAGAAAACTAACTCACTGTGATACCCGGCATGTCTTTTTTTACGACATCAATCACACGTTTAATAATAAATTTTCCCAGGTTGATTCCAGACAGCCCTGGCTGCAGATTTGTGACAACTGAAAACCTTAAAAAGGAAATTGACATCAATCTATATATAAGTTACAATAACATATTACCTGAGTAGAGGATATAGAATAAAAGACAGCACAGGTTGCCTCAGTTTCAGGTATCGGAGGATCATCCCATAAAACTTCCTGCTTCAAAATAATAAAAGATAAGAGAAATTGCATCCTACATTTTCAGAGAAAAATCATTGTCCACCTTTATACTATCAGCTACACTTTTCATGAGTGCAACTTCAATAAAAATCAGCGGTTCTCCTGAAGTAAGATATGTTATAAACTGCATTCAGTCATAAAACCCAGTACTTGGATTAAAAAATGATATGCGTGTTTTCGGTTCGGAACTTATGAAAAGAAACTAAACCTGGCATGGAAGGGTGAAAATACCCAAAACAACGCCGACCTACACCCAGCCTTCGTTTCAAATCTATAAGATTGCTGATTGGATGTACAGCCTGCAAGTTATTGAAGAAAAGATTCTAAACACTGAGTGCATGCTGGAGATAAATCTAGTGGAATTGAAAAGGTAAAATTTACCTCATATACGACTATCTTTTCCAGCAAAGAAGCCGGATCATCCCATGTTATGTTGTGAAGCTCAAGGTTGGCAGGGCTGAGCCATGTACTAAGCTTCTCTTTCAAGTAAGAGTCAAGTGCTCTCAATGAAGCAAAACTTTCCTCCCTAGGAAGATAAACATTTATGATTGACTCCATGATATAAAACATACAGGAAAAATAAAAATACTGCAATCATGGTAAGACAGGGATCGCAGTTTTCTAGTTTATCTCATAAAGTATAACATCACACAATCAAAAGCAGGGTTTTGCATGAATTCAATCATATTTCAACCAATAAAACAAAAGGAAAGCAGGATAACCTTACATTAGAAAATCTAAAATATCTGATCTCATCTTCGTCAAGAATCGCAGCCCTCCTGGATGAGTGTTCAATCGTTCAAAAAGAACTTCATACATTGGTTTTAGAGAATGCCTCAAATTTCGTTCGATCCTATAGAAAGCAGAGAGTGACCCTTCCACTTCAGAAGCATTATCAACTGCCTTATCTCCTATAAAAAAAATTCAACCCCGACCACAAAACGAGAAAGATTCAAAAGAAAAGCAACCACAGAACAATAGGGACTCATATCAGCAATCACTAACCACTAGGAAGCTCAAGCCCGAGATATTGCTTCATCATTTCACGAACTTGGGCTCGATTTAGATCATACTCCCTAGCAAGTGTAAGAAGTAATGTTCGACGGCTTTCTTCAGAAAGACCGAAGTAGCCCTGTCCCCCATATCATAGAATACAAATCACCCCATAAAATAAAATTATTAGCACAAGGTGAAATTAAAATCTCACAACAGAAAAATCATCCAGTGCCGCATCCAGACTCTCTGTTTTGCTCATCTCCATAGCAGACTTCAATGAATCTTTAACTCTTTCAGGGTCACTGCATTGTACACAACGATCATCCCTATTTCCACTATTTACCTAATGATCGGTCTAGGATATAACTGAAACAAAATGAAATCACGTTTGGGCATTTTTTAGGCTCCTCGGGTTTTAAATTCAAGAAACTGTTTTCAGGCTCGTTCCTTTTATTTCACTGGTTGGGTAAGACATGCTGGTGATAAAGGAAAACTCGGATAGAGAGAAGATTACCCGGTATCAGACTAGTAAATCGGTTACCAAAGCATCTTTTGACAGAGCAAAAAAAACTGGTTCGAAAATAAAAGAAAAAAATAACATACGCATGGAAACCAGAGGTTGCATCTTGAGAAGAAGAAGATGCTATCCGGTCAACATCCAACGGGGAAAGCTCCAATTGATTGATTCTACTCTGATCAAACATTAAAGAAACCATCACAACAAATATCATCATAAATATTTTGTTTATAATTCAAAAAAATTGAAAAACACGCCGTGATCGTCGTGGGTGAAACTGGATGCCGCGGCCGCATTCTTGTCCTTAACAAAATCGAGAGAGCTTTATCGTTCCTTGGCATAATCAATATAGTAGGAGAACAAAGAAATAAGAGATCGCTGGGAGAAAAGAGTCATAATCCATCGTCGCCGCTGCTTTACTTTCAGGCTTCTGTCCTGCGATTTCCAACGGTCACCACTCCGTTAATAGTCTCTTCGTAGCAGCGGCTGACAAATAAATATACTAAATCATACGACGGCGTTTAACTGTTCGATAGGATTTTGAATGTGCGGTTAGCAAAACTTCTTGGGCCTATATATAGCCCAACTCTAGGGCATAAAAATTAAAAAACCTAGTACTGAACTGAAAGCTATGTTAAGATATAAATTAATTCAATCTAAAAAATTAAGTAAAACCAAACATGAATTAAAATTTAATATTATTTTCCAAAACACAATATTGGAATAATAGAGTATGACCGAAATTACGACGGGAGAGCGTTAACGAACGGGATTAAGAATAAGAATTCACACATTTAAAAGAAATGAGATTGATTAGGTTTAGAATGGTGAGAATTTCATGACATAATAATTTTTTCAAATTTTGTAAATGTGTGGGTTCCTATTCTTAAACTCGTTCTTTCAAGCTCTCTCATAGTAATTTCGGCAGGACTCTATAATTTCAACACACAAAAACAAATTAAACCATAAGGAATGAATTCAATACTCTAAACCATAGTTTTTGAAACCGGCCAATCCGAGCGTGAACCGGTTCTAACACATATCCGATTCGTTCTGAATCATGGTCTCATTTCTAAACTGGGTCACATCAGCAAAAAAACGTATTCGATCTCGATCTAAATGTTAAAAACCGGTTCGACCAAGTGGAATTTGACCTATTAACCACAATTTTAACCTAATAGACTTATATTTTGTCCAATATTTAATCAAATAAGGGAGAAATAATATTTTAAACTCATTTACATTTAAATTAATGAAAAAGGTTATAGTTTTAAATTTATTTTATTATTAAATAATATATTAATATTGTAAATATATATATTTTTAAAAAATCGGTTTAAACCTATCTTACCATCGCCGATCCTACCATCGGATTAGATCAATATAATATATTTATGTTTATCCATTGAATCCGTTTCAAAAACTATGCTCTGAACCAAACTACTAGTTTTAATTTAAAAAAAATCTAAAGTAATTATAAAAATATAGGTCATAACTATTTGATATACTATAATCCAATTTATAATATGAAAATGTTATAAAAAAAATTAGAAAACAAAAAAACGTATTCAATAACCTTCAATAAGAACGAAGTTATAAATTAAACTCAAAATATAATGAATAATGAATGACTATATTTTTGCATCTTGATAGATTTGATAATATAACAAACTATAAATGTAAAATGAGTATGAAATGTATATATATTAAAATTGGATTTAAATAATGAATATCACATCAAAATTAATACTGTAGACTCGAATAAATATAACAAAATAAAGAACAAGTTTCATAAACTAGGAGCATGGTAGTCATACCGGTGGTATAACGCCCGGTATACCAGTCATACCGGTAAATATCACCTCGAAAAATGATTAAAACCTGTGACGAGGCCGTTTCTGGCAAAAAATGAATTAAACACTGGGAATTTATGCTTATATTTCATAATCGTTTTTTACGACTCGTGCGAGGTTTTTTCCGAAATTTTTTTTTCACATATTTATACACACATACTATATACGTATATATATCACCTCGAAAAATGATTAAAACCTGTGACGAGGCCGTTTCTAGAAAAAAATGAATTAAACATTGAGAATTTATGCTTATATTTAATAATCGTTTTTTACGACTCATGCGAGGTTTTTTCCGAAATTTTTTATTCACATATTTATACACACATACTATATACGTATATATATCACCTCGAAAAATGATTAAAAACTTGTGACCAGGGCGTTTCTGTAAAAAAAATGCATTAAACACATGGAATTTATACTTATATTTCATAATCGTTTTTGATATACCACCGATATATAGAAAAAATCTCTCGTACCGGTTTAACTTCCTTGACTAGGAGTAGTGTACAAAAATAACAGAATACTCATAAAAAGAAAAAATAAAGTGTTGAGTAAAAATGGTAAAGCAATATGTTGAAGAGTAAATTAGAGAATAAATGTGATAAGAATGGTAAATATGGAAACAAATTTATGTACAACTTAATATTTTTTATAATATTCGGGTTATTCGTGTTAATCCAAAAAAAATCACTAAAATCAAATCCAAACAAAAAATCGAGTTTTAATTTATCTAATTAAAAAACCAATCAAAACCTAAAAATGTTCACTCTAACCCATAAAATGTTATTCTATGGGTGAACATTCAATACCAATATCGTAACACATAGGACACCGAAATACTTAATACCAATTTTTCTAAATACAAAACCCTAAATTAAAAGTATTGTACCAAAATTAAAAGCAATTGTGATCTATCATAAAGATTGTTCCTCTATACCTTTCTTATTAAATAATGCACAAATAATGTTGATTGATAGATGCATAAATTTATACATAAAAACCATATTATATCATGCATTTTAAATCAATTTCATTTTAAAACTTTTATTTAATAGTCAAACATTAACCATATTTTCTAATCTTTCGATCATAACCAACATTCAATTATACTATCTTATATATAAAGTACGGAAAGTAAACATGAAAATAATTATTACAAAATACATGTGAAAATAATATTTTATTAATATAGAAACTTTGTTATAATTTTCAAACTTATTTTGTGTAAACCATCTTCAGTATCATTGTAATGCAATCCACAAAACCAAATATAAACCATTTTTATATTTGTATGTTTTAAAATAATTACAACATAATATTTATTAAATATATATAAAATCTAGCATTCTTAATATATTGAATTTATATTCAGTATATAGAAAACCAAACCAGACACAAAATATACAAAATTAAATAACAATTATCGAGATAACAATATTTAAGTATGATATTCAATTCTCCAAATTTTAGTCATCCCTATATTCCTTATTTCGAATTATGTGTCCACCCTTAGTTTTTATATTATTTTTACTATTTATAATTCGGTTTATATTTTATACGGCTTCTGGTGAAATGGCGGGATGGAACTCAAGCAGCAAACGGAAAACTGAAAGAACTGCATATCTCATTAACCTAAAGTAACATTTCTTAGTACACAGAAGCAAGATATCAGCGGTGGTGAAATGGCGGCGGCGCGTGGCTGAGATTTGCCCGGGGTTGTGACAGAGGAGCGGTGGCATTTGCAGCATGCTGCGGAGGGCACTGATAGCACTTAGTGAAGAGACCAAAAGTCTCGATTTGGTGAACGAGATTTGTCATACTTGCCCAGCCACCAAACCCAAATCCAACTACTAAAACCCACACCACCACGAATGAGTTGATCACGTACGCGCCGACCCACCTACCTAAGAACTTTGGTGGTCGCTCTACCGCGTTCTGCGAATTGGAGATAGTAATTAAGAGATAAAAAAAGGTACTCTGGAGATCAAGAAAAGCTTTCGTTTACCTCACGGGCGGCCGGCGATCGGAAAGTACAGGCGTGGGCCAATGCCGGAATAATGTAGACGGTGAAGCTGACGAGAAGCGATCCAACGGTGGAGTTGATTGGGCCGAAGAAAGGGAAGATAATAGCCAAGAACCAAATCGGAATAACCACCGGGAGCCGCGCTGCAGCCCGCTTGCAAAGACTCCGACACTCGTGCATTCCGATCATCTTCTCCCACACAAAATACAATGGCGTGCACGCGAATCCAAAAGTTATGAACTGCAATTAAAAATTAAGATTAATAAAACAGATAAAAAATAATAATAATAATAATAAATATATAAAATATTTGCCTGATGGATGAGCATCAAAATGACGGCTATGTCCCTGAAGGTTGATTTCGGAAGAAGAGAAAATGCGTTAGAGTGGTTGAGTAGTAAATCACCAAAAGCCCAATACACAGCCGATGCCGACGGAAGTGTCAGTGTCATGACATAGAGGGTGGCAAAAAGGTAAATTCCCTTGAACTTCTTTGGCTTCCACATAGCGTGCATTATTTCACTGTACCAAGGACAAAATAGGTAATTCATTTATGAAAAGGACCAGTCATTCTTAAAGGACCAGGATCTTGTCACTAGATCGCAAGGTCAGATGACTCAGATCGAGTCATTGTCGAAATTACCCCCACAATTGTGAAGTCATTTTCCATATCAAACTTTACAGTAAGATCTCGCATTAAAATCTTCCAATTCCTTCTCCCCACGGGACCCATAAAATTAGGGTTTACAGAAAGAGGATATTTTCTTCTAATTTTCTAATCGTAATTAGAGAAATGGAGTTATTGAAACGAAAGCGAAGGTTAAGCGACGCTTACACAGTAACAGCGTGTCCCCCGAAAGTGTAGAGAATGTTGGTAGCTCCGGTGAAGTAAAGGACGAGCTTAGTTGGCCCTGAGTGCTTCACACCCTCAACCTGTTTGATAAAATTACTCAATGGTTTTTGTCTTTTCATTTAATAAACTGTTAGAACTTGCTAGATTTAAACAATTACCTGTCCGTGGAGAAGAGAAGCAATTGTGAGGTACCAAGCTGTGTATGTTGTCATGAGCAAACCAAGAAACGACCAGATTCTATAATTATGGAAAGATGGAATGAACACAGTTGTAGCACAGCATGCTCCAAATATGTAAGTCCATGTTCTCTTGTCCAGATGATCGTTGATGTAATAGATATTACTGCGAATTGTCAAAAGCCATTAATTTTCTCTCGACATTTCTGAAAGTTATAGTTAATTTTTACCTTGCGCAGGCTATGAGCTGAATGACTGATCCAAAGAGGAGAAAAGTGCAGTTAAACACTAACCCCACATTCCTCCAGTGTTTTCCAAGAAGCCCATCAAGAACTTCGAACCACTGATGAATTGGTGTAAGAGTTATTGGAATTTAAGAGAAAGAAGAAAAGGAATTGAACCTGAATAACGTGGTTTTTGAAATCAACTTTCTCTCTTTCTTTTCTAGTTCTGTACTCCATGTAAAGAACACTTATAAGATAAGCAGTCCAACTTCCCATCACGCCGTAGAAGATTTGAAACGCAATCCCTGACGCCATTCCCAGCTGAGAAAACGAGTATGGGAGTGTAAGAAGAACCTGAGCAACCTGGGAAAGAAGATGAAATTTTAATAGAGCAGAGAAAGCGAATTAAGAACCAGTGAATCCGTACCTGGTTAGAACTACAGCTAAACCATGCATCATAGACGGAACCGCCGTGCCAGAAAAGATCGGAAAGTTTAGATTTAGCGTTCATTGGCTTTAATTCACCTTCCGTCTCGACACTATTTGTATCGATCATGGCTTCCGCCGCCGCCGCCTTGTCTGAACTCGCCGTCATTGATGAATCTGAATTCTGCTACGGCGATGGCGTAGTGCTACTTATATATATCCGATTCATAAAGGTTGTTTGTTCTCTTACTCCCACGCGGACGACATGGCGCTTTTGCCGATGAAGAGCAGCAGGATTACTCCTTCTTCCTTTTCTGTGCATGCTAATCATACGTAAACATCATTCATCGCTGTTACAGTATTGTCAAAAGGAGATAAATCAAATAAAGTATTCATTTTCAAAAAATAAATTACTAATTTATTAAATACTTGTTTCTTTTATCTCGACATATTAGAATAATTATATATAAATATAATAATAATGAGAAGCCCAAGAAGTCGAAACAGTGACATAAATGGAGATTCTTATTCCTTTTTTGAACTTTATTGAAAATAGACAAAGAAACTACGCCTTTTGTAAAATGCATATTCCATGAAAGTTGCTTAATCATCTAGATTCCCGGCATCTTTATGTAATCACTAAATTTAAAGTTTAATATTTTGAATTTCAATAAAAGCCTTATATGAAGTAGTGATTATTGAAATCAACTATACCCATATAAATTAATGAGTAGTGTTTCTAATTATCTCTACAAACTTTATAATAGTGTAAGACAGTGATTCAAAATTTGTAAATTGCATACAAGGTTCTCGAAGTTGATAAAATAAAATATGGTTGTAGCACCATACCTTCAAAGTTTAAGAATTGCATATTTGGCTCCCGAACTTCCAAACTGTTTATATTTGAACATAATACTCATTAATAGTTTAAATGTCTTCATAGTTTTTAATTGACTAATTAAACATGAAAAAATGTAATGATTATTTCTCCAAACTTTGAAAATTTTAAAAATAACGTATAAATTATTAAAACTACTTATACGAAAAAAAGACAAACCATTAATATTCACTCGATGGTCATTTTTGAACGGTTTTAGAAATTAGGGGATTTCTCATGCAATTTACAAATTTGGGGCATCAACTTTATACTATTTTAAACATTAGAAGCAAATGTTAAATTCTTCTTATAAATTAATGCACGTGAATGATTAATTAGTGAGAATACAAACAATTTCACGTGTAAAACCTTAACAATTATAATAACATAATAAATTTAACGTGTAAAACCTTAAAAATTATAAAAACACAATAAATTTAACATTTAAAACCTTAAAAATTATGTGAGGGTTAAAGTATGAAAATTAGGAGCATGGTTTATCACGTGACATTGATAAACATGTTAAAATACTTTATATTAGTGAGATAAGGGAAGAATGGAGTGGAGCGTGGAAGAATGAGGCCAGGGAACCAAATGATTATCCCGATAAGGGCGTGGTAGATTTTTTTCTCAATCTTAAAATATTAAGACAACATTAATAATTTCCCTACAAAAAAACATGTAATTAAATAGTGAATAAAATTTTATTACCTATTTGGTACGGGTGATTTTATGACTATGTTGGTATCATATTACCAATGTGATTTAATTGATTTTAGAGTTATTTGATAAATGAAATATAATTAATTAGTTAATTATAGAAAATGATTGTCCGTGAAAATGTTGTCACCTTTTTATTTTGTCTTCCATGCGGTGTACTCTCTTTTCAAACTTTGTATTCATAACCAGCAGACACCTTTTCCCAGACAAAACCAACACCTTTTTTCTCTTTATTTTCATACTTCAATGTACATTATTATGTTTTGTATAGGAACAATATTATAAAGTTTTTTACGTCATACCAGTATCAGTAATTATATAGTATTTTTAAATTAAAATTAAAGGGAATTTTTATTTAAAAAAAAAACAATTTCAATATAATCATTTTATTTTCTTATATGACAATTATAATCATTTTCACCAAGATATTCTTAATGTTTCTACAATACACCATGTTGGACATAGTAGAATACAATGATTTACTATAAACACAAAATCTTATATTGGTAGAAAAGTATGTTGAATTATTCTACGTTACCTTTATCATTATAGATGTATGTTTTAAGAAATATAATGTATTTATTAAATTGAGTTCCTACTAGAATTGTTTAAAATACACTTTAAATTATAGATCGGTAGAAAATCAAGTTTACGACATCTCCAAATATGGGTTATTGGAGAAAATTGGTAACTTAAATACGCATGATTGGCAACTTATGCTCTTAGGATTCATGAGAGCGTATTCGTTGAAAGAGAAATTTTAGAAGAATAAGATTTTCGAAGCAGTACTATATTTTCTTACAAATATGTAATTATCATAATTTAGAAGAAAAATTTAAAATTTATTGTATGAAATTCACATTTTATTTTGCTTTCTTTTATAGTTTCATTTTTATGTGCCTAATCTATTATAACCAAATAACATCATGTTACTCAAGAAAACATTATTCATTATTTTTAAAAGAATATATCATCTCATTTATTTTTTCTTTATGGCTTTTAGGGACATCACATCGTTCTAACCATTCTAGGTGCTTCAGGAAACGCTTTGTAACCCGGTGTGTTTTGAGGTGTTTTCGAAGCGAGAGCGACAGAGGTTTAGGTGCTTTCATGACATTAAAGTTGGCAACTAGATTCAAGGACAACCAATAGTTTATTGAAAATAATAACATTAATATAATTTTTGATCCATGTGTCATGGAAATTGGAATACATGGAAAGGGTCCCTCAATTCTCTAATATATATGTCTATTTTGTCGAGGTCAATGGAATTCATAATAGGTTCAATTTGAGGAAATTTGTTGTGTATTATTCGGTAAAAAAAACAAATAGAGTTACACACTTATTTGTATCAACAATTGTAACTATCTATTATACCATCTAGTGACACGTGTATGGTTAGATGAACAATTAATTAGCTAATTTAACACGCTTCCCTCAAGACGAATGTCTTGACCATATTGAACAGAACCACTATCAAATAATAAATATTGAACCAAAAGCTTTCATAAACGAGGCTTCGAAACTGATTTAGTGAATATATCCGTTAGTTGATCATGAGTAGGAACATAAAAACGGGTCTATGAAATCGCTACGACAATGGTCACAAACCATGTGACAATCTATATCAAGGTGTTTTGTGCTTTCATAAAAAACAATATTTTGTGAAATCTGAAGAGCATAGGCATAGGGGTAGCAGTTGAGTCCATGTATCGGTCCAGATAAGAGTCTACAATTTATTGTATGTATTTATGTTGACTTGTGAAAATACCAGTGTGATGACAGTAGATCTCCAAGCCTACGAAACAATGAGCATGCCCCAGAATTTTTAATGATATAAACAAAATAGAAAAAAATTCTTGATTGCAAAGATGCCCTCTGAATCATTGTCATTGGTAGAATGTCATCCACGGATCTTGTGGGGGAGTGAGTGTATCCTTGGCCATTCAAAGAGGATGTAAACTCTATATTCTATTGTCATGATGTATGTTTAAATTCATATAGCGATTTAAGTAGCTTGCAAACCTTGAAAGGATCAGAACTGATAAAACCAAGAGGTTGTCGCATGTAAACTTCAGTATCGAGAAAATCATGTAAGAAGACATTATTCACATCTAATTGAAAGAGGCTCTATGAGTTGCTTGATGCAACAACAATTAGTAACCTCATCATAGTAATTTTGTCAACGGATGAGAACACCTCACCATGATCAATCCCCTCGATTTGTGTATAGCCTTAGGCTACAAGACATACCTTATATTTATTTATGGTTCCATTTTGGTTAAGCTTGATTTTGAATACCAACGACAACCTAGTAGTTTTAAGCATTTTTTTGGCATAAGGAGTATAGTGAAAAAATGAGTTGACCCAAGCCCATCATTAAGTCCAGATTTGAAACCAAGCAAAAAATAAGCCCAATCACCTAGCAGGACACTTAAGAAAAAAATGAGAAAATTAGGTTTATAATGTTTAAAATAATATAAAGACAATGTCTCTAAAATTTGTAAATTACATATAAAGTTTTCGAAATTTCAAAACCGTTCAATATTTAATATATATATATAATAAATAAACAATAAAAGTAATTAATAAATTTGAAAATATATAAAAAATAACTACAAAATAGTATGTTTCGCACATCACGTTAGCATCCATGTAACCAAGGTCGTTGAAGTTGCGGCCAAAGAAGAAGGTTGTATTTCCATACGATCTTTTCCATATGTTATGGTTAGAAAACTAGGAGTACCGACAGTCGCCCGATTCGCAATAAAACGAACTCGGTTTAGATTTATTTAAATAGGGGAAACGATTAAATATATAAGGAAAAACTAGGTACATCGATTTAGAGTGGAAAACCCTTCGGATGAAGGGAAAAAACTACCTGACTAAGAGTAGGAAAAGCTCTTAGTCGATTGATTGATAAAATAGTTCATATTACAAACAAATGGCTTATGAATATGACAAGGGAAAATAAGAAAGCGCAGAGAATTAACCAGCAGAGTAATAGCATGTTCTTACGCATCAAAAAGGTCCTCTGAGCTTGTCTTTTAGCTCTATATTTATAAAGGTGGAAACACGTGTGGATCACGCTCTGTAACCGTCTCTGACAAGGTCGTTTTCCCATGCTAGGAAACGTGGTTGGGCAAGAAGCGCTAACTGCGTGAATAGGCCCGAAGCGTGGAATGCATGTGAAGGCCCGGAGCGTGGGATGTAACTGTTTTGGACCGATTTGAAGAGTCAAACCTCGAATATTTCTGATTTCGCCTAACTCCAGCTTCGGTCCTGAAATATCAGTGGGACTTCGGGCCGATTATTTCAAATATGCCACGTTAAAGATCCTGGGCCACGCGAGTTCGTCTTTTGTCATATGGGTTGGCCCAATACGATTGGGTCTTACCTATTATGGGGTACCCGGTTCTGGAGCCTTCATCACTAGCCCATCGGGTTTGGTCGTCATCGTAAAGGTGATGCAAGGCCAATTACATGATGTTGTTTATGTTCGGGCGAACCCAAGACCGAGCCCGATTATAACGAGCTTCCAAGGGAGCGACCCTATACTTAGCCAATCTGACAGGCGTGTTGAGTGCATATGGACTGCAGCCGCCTACGGTAATCCTACGTGCCATCTTGCGATTGGTCAGGAAATTACTATTTAAATCAGGGTCTTGGGGAATGTTCATCCCCACCGCCATTCGCGAAAAAATCAATTGCGCAAACAACGCTCTGCGTCTTCGTTCTTGCCCACATTCCAACCCTTTTCGACAAATTTTTCTTAAGGTAATAATCATGGCTCCTCATAAAGTTAGATACCCGACCATGTCCGAACTAGATATCGAAGAACTTAGGTCTAGGTTTTCGATTCTCGCTCATTACCCCATCTGGAAGGGACGGGATGATGTTCCATGTTTCCTTCCAGCGGAAATGAAAGTTCCAGCGGGTGCCATCCCGGTTAGTTACGCCTCCCTGAAGTGCGGGTTGTGTTTTTCGCTACACCCGTTCGTAGCGGCCGTACTTCGGGAGATTCATTGCCCTACTTTTGCTTTGTTTCAAGGTAGCTACATGTATATAGTGTCATTTATTTTTACTGCCGCAGGCAGGGGGTAGCCCCGACTTTAGAACGTTTTTTCAATTTGTTCTTGGTCGGATCCTGAAGAGATAAGAGGTTATTAGGATGTCGTAGGTTGTACTACATAGCGTCCCGCACCAAAGAGTGTGCTATAGTCGATAAGGAGGAGTCCATTCATGAGTGGGAATCCTGCTATATGTGGATAACGGTCTCAAATGATGATCTGTTTAATATATGACTCGTTATAACCCACCCGCACATAGATAGGTTGGGCCGAACTAGGTTCAACCCCTCGCGTCAAGATATCGCAGATACACTGGCGATGTTTCCTTCTCATGAAGCACGTCTTAGACGGATAGACCTGCTTCGGGAGAAGATATTTGTAGGGGCAAAAGGTATTTTTGGTCCCAAAAGTTTGGATTTTTTGTCAATTTTGGCAAAACCAGCCCCCAAAGTTTGATGTATGCAAAATCGGTCCCCAAACTATTATTATTTTGGGAAAATCAGTCCTCAAACTTATGTGTGTGGCATAATTGGTCCCCAAAGTTGTAATTTGTGTCAAATAAGGTCCTCGAACTAAAATTACGCAAATTTGGTCCTCAAAGTTTCGGGTTTTTGACAAATTTGGTCCCTAACGATGTTAATGGTCCCCAAAGTTTGCAAAACCTAACAATTTTAGTCCCCAAACTTTTGAATGGCTAATTTGGTCCTCAAAGTTTACATAATTTGACAAATTTAGTTCTCAACGAAAGAATATAATGTTTTTTTATGATTTTTCACGATACATTTAGTGTTTATAAATTGAAAATTATTAGTCTTATATCTGATTTGTAATTTTCGACCGAACATATTACAATGATACCAATTTGTATTGTGAATGTCAACACATAAGTTTATTAATGTTTTATGAGATTTATTTGTTGAAGTTTCAATTCAATTCTTTCTCGAAATTTATTTTGACGATTTCCAATAATTTTATATTGGTGATTCATTGATTTTTTCGGGAATACCGGAAGTTATATTCGATTTTTAATTTTCGATCGAACATCATACAACAATACCAATTTGCATTTATTAATACTTGAAGTTTATTAATGTTTAATAAGATTTATTTATTGTAGTTTATATTTAATTGTTTCTCGAAATTTATTTTGACGATTTCGAACAATTACATAGGTGACTCATTGATTTTTTCGGGAAGACCGCGAGTTAAATACAAATTATAATTTCGACTGAACGATTTTGATATTTGTATGAGTATACAAATACGATTAACGGTATTTCCGGCACATTCCGAAATCTATTGTCGGAAATTTATATATTGGCACAGTTTATATATTGACTATTTCGATATTTGTATGAGTATATTAGTAAATATTTTTAATTATTTAATTTTCCTATCAACCCGGAAAAACTCGATATCCGCGTTACAGGTCAAAATATCGAAAAACTATTTTATATTTTTTTAAAAAATTAAAATTTTTATTCATAAATAAATTGTTTTTTTTAAAATTAATTTTTAAAATTTTTTAAAATTAAAATTTCGGGTCGGGTCGGGTCAGGTTTCGGGTCCGACCCTAACGGTGTTAAAATTAAGTGGTGACCTAATTTGCCCAAATTCTGAAAGTTCGGGGACCATACTTGTTATTGTGTGTAAATTTTGGTAACCGATTTTGCCAACTTTAAAGTTTTGGGGTAGTATTGTCTTAATGTTAAAACTTTGATGACTTAATTTGCCAAATTATTAAACTTTGGGGATTCAATTTGTTAAATTAATCAAACTTTGGTGATTACATTTGCTATTTAAAACGTTGGGGGACCAATTTTGCCAAATTATCGAAACTTTGGGGACCCAACACGTCATTTTCTCTATTAGTAGAGATAGGGGTTGCGGGTAGGATCGGAGCCCTAGCCCCAAGAAGATTTTTTCTTGTTCAGATCCATCCGAAGGATTGGTACGGAGTTACTTTTAACTTAGTTCTCATTCCCTGATCCTTATGTATTTCTTTTGCAAGTTCGACAGAGTAAATGCGAACTCGAGGTTCAAGCGTATGGCAGCTGCTTCGGCCCGCTCTACTGGGGGACAACAGGGAGCAGCGGATAGCAAGGGGCCCTTAGAATTAGCGACTGGGGGCACGTTGATTCCATCGGGGTCGTCATCGGGAGGGAACCCCCCGATCAAAACTACCTGTGCAGGCACGAACACTCTGCGCTGTACGGGGCAGCCTTCTACCGGCAAAGGGCCGTGTTGCGGGTTTTAGGAGTGGTGGAGGATGTGATAACGACTAGGATCCACTATTTGAGCTTATCGAGTCTCTACCAAATCGGAAATTGCTCCTCCATGAGTCCTAACACGGTTAGTTTGTTGCTGTACGGAGCTGTTCCTGTAGAGAAGGTTCTCCCGTGCCCGAATCTTACAGGTTAGTTTCTCAGGTTTTGAGGCCCGAAGGTATAAACATTAACATTTACCTTGTGTGCAGATGCTGAGGAAGGGCTTTACAGCCACAGTCACCGTTCACAAGAATCAAGGTGACCAGGCGATCTCCCAAACAATCCAAGATCAACTTGACATGGTCAAGAGGCAAGTTGAGATAAAGCATAGGGAGCTGGTGGTGATCCGGGAGGAGCGGGATCGGCTTAACAACGAACTGCTAGGAGCGGGGACGCAAGTCTCCCTCCTAACATATCAAGTTTCTGAGCTGGATAAAAAGTACAAAGTAGCTCAAGAAGAAGCTGATTCCGCAATGTCTCGGGTTGCAGAGTTGGAGGCCAGGTTGTGGGAGAGAGATGAAGAAATGAGTCAAGCCAAAGAAGAAAAGACGAGCTTGGAGGAAGACCTTGCTCAAGCCCGCACCACGACAGAGAGTTCGGTCCGTGAAGCAGTTCTGGGGTTCGCTCGGTCCCCATTGTTATTTACTTTGACAGATAACATTCAAGGGACGTACATCGCTAAGTACCTGGACAACAGGCGGAACCAGGTTACAAAGCAGTTTGGGCTATCCCCTAAAGACAAAAGGTGGAACATGATCGATCCTTTGGAGAAGGATGTGGATTTTCAAGCGATTCCTTCTATGAAGAGCCCGTTCTGGAGGATTATCCATTCTTCCTCCTTTTCGAGGAAATGAAAAGGGCGGTAAACCAGAAGATTGCCGAGCAGGAAGAAGAGTTGAAGCAGCTTGTAGCTCGGATCGGACCGAAGGATAAGGAGGCCGAGGATAAAGAATAAGGGGCAGATTAGATAGAATTATTTATGTATTTGTCCCCCATTCTAATCCTTATTCTCAATAAGAAAATTTTCCCTTTTCATCTTCTCTTTTCAGAGTTAGAATAGGGTTATCAGAACTGAGCTTAACTTTTATAAATAATTAAGCTCGTTTGGTGTGAACTTTTCGTTCTTAATTTTGGCTAAGTATAAGATCGGGGTTTATTGATAAGTGCGGACTCTTCGGTCCCCGATCTTACCTTTAGCTTAGGTTTGGCCGTGGTCAATTGTATTGGACTTATGATGTATATACGGACCGCTCTTATTCCGTCCTTAGGATCATGATTGAATTGGAAAGGCGTGGCACAGGTTCACTATGAGTCTCATGGCAAGCTTCGGTCAAGCCCCGATTCTGTTTAAGTCTCGTGGACTGCATTGGCCAAACTTCGGTTCTGCATATGTCCCAAGTCGGCTTGAACTTGTATTTTGATGTGCTGGCTCTTATTCGTTCTTCTGTAGCAGTTTTCAGAGGTATATGGGATGTTTCGGAAGAATGAAAGCCGTTGAATCAAATATTTAGTTCACGGTGAGTTCTGGGAGCTTCGCAGCTCATCCTCGGGACTATGCAAGTGCATGAGCATCTGACTCGTCATAGCGGTCACTGCCACTTGGGAGCCTTAAGGATGAGTAGATTATGTCACCATTCCAGACTCGTCCATAAGATCCGACTCCAGGGTCGATCCATCATTTAATTAGAAATAGTTTATGTTATAATTATCTGCATCTTGGCTACATTTAGAAGAATATATTTTGGAGCCAGAACTATCATTGATAATCAAATATTTACAAGAAATACGCCTAAGATTCATGACGTTCCAAGTTCGGGGGATCTCGTCACCGTCCAATGTTTCCAATTTGTAAGCCCCAACTTCCAATTTCTTTAGAACCCGGTACGGTCCTTCCCAATTTCTGTCCAGCTTTCCGACGTTCCTCTGAACCCTTATATTTCTAAGAACGAGGTCGCCTTCAGAAAACTCCCTTGGTAGGACCCGCTTGTTATGGGTTCATTCCATAGCTCGCTGGTAAGAACACATCCGCGCGTAAATTGCATTTATCTTCTACTCAATCATCTCGAGATCTAATAATCTCCTCTCGCCATTCATATGCTCATTGTATTGAGATATTCGAGGCGATCAGATGGTCACTTCCACCGGGATGACTGCTTCGGACCCGTATACCAATGAGAACGGTGATTCCAGAGTCGTTGAGCGGGGTGCAGTTCGGTAAGCCCAATGAACCTCGTAAATATGTTCGGGCCATTTACCCCCAAAATCCTCCAACTTGGTTTTCAATCCTTTCAGGATGACCTTGTTAGATACTTCTGTAAGTCCATTAGTGTAGGGATGAGCCACTGATGAGAAATATTGGGTGATACCCAACTTGATACAGAGATCCCGAACATCTATTCCGCGAAACTGGGTCCCATTGTCTGATACCAACACTCGGTGTACCCTGAAGCGGCTCACAATATTTTTCCATAGAAAGTGTTTAACTACTTTCTCAAAAATAATGGTCACTACCTCTACTTCGATCCACTTAGTGTAATATTATACTGCCACAATGCAAATCTTTCGTTGTCCTCTAATCGAGAGAAAGGTTCGAAGATATCAATTCTCCATCTGTCAAATGGACAAGATAATGGGGTCACTGATAAGGGAGCCTCAGGCAGTTGTGGGATCGAAGCATGATATTGGTAAATAGCACAACGCTTGGTATACTTCTTGGCATCTTCCAGTAGTGTCGACCAAAAATATCCGGCTCTAATAATGCGATAATATAAATATCGAGCCCCTGAATGAATACTGCATATCCCTTCAGAAACATAAATCTTGACAGTGTCAGCTTCAATAGGGGATAAGCATCGTAACAACGGTCCCTCGAAACTCTTTTTAAATAGTTGTCCATCACTCAGGACGTGTCTTTTGGCCCGACTTGTCTTCGGGAAGATAACCATTAATTAGATATTTGATAAAGGGGTTCATCCAGTTGGGTTTCCCAGGAGATTCAGTAGCATCGATATTTAAGCCCTAGAGTTCATGGCATAAAGCACAGACTTCTTCAATTGATTATTCGGTCCCCGATATCTCGACCGAAGGTCGGTCTTGGATATGGACCGATATAGTTCCCGGTCTTATGTCAGGTATGCCTGCAACCAACCTAGCGAGTGCGTCGGCAACTTTATTCTGTTCTCATGGCACATGATCAAGAGAAAACTCACTGGACTTTTTATATAAGTTCAGGACTTTCGCACAATATAGTTTCATCATGGGCTCATGTGTTTCAAATCTTCATGTGAATTGTTCCCCGCTAACTTGGAATCTGAAAACATTCGCACTTTGCTAACTCTCATCTTCCGAGCTAGGGTCATTCCCGATAATACAACTTCATATTCCACCACGTTATTTGTTCCAAAAAAAGAGAACTTATCTGCGGAATGAATAAAGTTACATTGTAGCGTTGTGAGGGTAATGTTCACCATTTTTCCTCCGAATGTTGACCCATCTACATGAATAGTCCATCGATCATCCTCCTGGTTTAAAAATATAGCTGATCAGGTCATTTTGACCACGAAATCAGCGAGAACTTGAGCCTTGATCACCTTTCGGGGCAAGAATTCCAGATACATGGAGCTGAGCTTAATCACCCATTTTGCTAACCTCTCATTCAGATCTGACTGGTTAAGAACCACCTTCATTGGCTGGTCAGTGTAGACATAAACCGTTCGGCCTTCGAAATAATGCTTCAACTTATATACAACTTTCTTTAGCGCCAGCATGAACTTTTCCAGGGTGATATATCTAGTTTCGGCTGATACCAGAGAATGATTCACATAATAAACAAGTCTGTGAACGTCATCCCGAATAGTAACTAGAGCTGCGCTGACGGTAATTTCTGATACTGCAAGATACAATCACAAAGGTTCATCACATGTTGGACTCACCATCACAAGGGAAGTACTCAAATAAGTTTTCAAATCCGAGAAGGCTCGATCACATTCTTCGGTCCAATCTAGATGACTTGCTTTTCTTAATACTCTGAGAAAGGCAAGGCCGGATCCGTAGATCTAGAAATAAATCTGCTTAACGCAATAACACGGCCAGTAAGCCTTTGAAATTCTCTCTTGTTCCTCGGATGTTGGATATCAATAATGGCATAAACTTTCTCAGGATTAACCTCTATGCCTTTCTCGGAGACGTAATATCCTAAGAACTTGCCACTTCGGATCCCGAAGCAGTATTTGTTCTGATTCAGCTTGAGTTTATATTTGCGGCATACTTCGAAACAGCGGGACAAATAAGAAATATGGTCTTCATCATTCATAGACTTAACAATTATATCATCAACATACACTTCCATCATTTGGCCTATCTGATCTTTAAATATTTTATTGACCAACCTCTGGTATGTTGCTTCAGCGTTCTTTAAGCCGAATGGCATAACCACATAACAGTAAACACCATCTTCGGTTATGAATGATGACTTCTTCTGATCTACTTCAACAAGGAAGATCTGGTGATACCCGGAGTAGGCATCCATTGTACTCATCATTGTGCTGCCGGCCACAGCATCCACCAAACGATCGATATGTGGCAGAGAGAATGAATCCGACTCACAGCTCTTGTTGACGTCAGTGAAGTCAATGCACATCCGCCATATCCCATATCCCTTGGAGACCACTACCGGGTTCTCAACGCACTCAGTATAGTGGATCTCTCTGATGAACCCGAACCGCATCAGTTTGTTCACTTCAGCCCGAATAACTTGAATTTTTTCAGAAGAATTTCGTCTCCTTTTCTGCCTAACAGTCTTAGCTCCGGGATCATTATTGATCCGATGCTCACTCTCGGATCGGTCAATCCCAAGAACATCGTCCGGGGTCCAAGCGAATATGTCCACATGGCTTCTCAGCAAGCGGACCAGTTCTTCTTCAAAAGCCGTGGCATGATGTGCCCCGATGCGTGTAGTCTTGGTCGAATCCTCTTCGACCAGATTAATCAGTTTGAACCCAATGGGTTCCATAGCTTGCCTCGGGTGCGGCAGCTCTTCGAGCAAATCCACCCGAGCCCTCTTCGGGGGTGCCAACGTTCGACACGACCTCATATAGTATTGTCTAGCTATATTTTGGTCCTCCTTTGTAGAAATAACTCCGCGAGTGGAGGGAAACTTGAGCAGCATATGATAAGTTGAAGGGACCGCCTCAAACTTACTAAGACCGGTCCGTCAATGATGGCGTTGTAAGCTAAATCGACTTCAACGACAATGAATTCCAAAATTTCCGATCGATCCCTAATAGGATCTCCCAAAGTGACCAGAAACAGAATTTTCCCGCACGGGATGACACTCCTTTGATCGAATGCCCAGAGTGTTATATTAGCAATAGGGAGATCATGAGCGGCGGCTCCAGCATCTCGTCTACTTCGCGCTTCATCAAATTGCATGAAGCCCCAGTATCGTCCAAAATCCTGTGGACCCGATTATTAGCAATAATCCCGGTGATGATAAGAGGGTCATCACACGGGTCAGTGATTCCTTCACGATCAGCAGTAGTGAAAGTGATATCAGGGTCTTTGTTAGAGGAAAACCGCTCGGCCACGTCATATTTCACGAGCGCTACAGATTCGGAGCTCTCCGCATGGTCTCCGCGCGCTGCTCTATTTCGGTCCCAGACCGATTCATTAATGTGTATCCCACCGGAGATAACATAAATATCCCCGGTCACAGCTCGCTATGGTGGAATAGCCTCATTTTGCGGAGGTTGTGCTTCCACCAGAGCGGGGGGAGGAGGAGGATTCTCTTTTCTCCCTATTTCATTTTGCGGGGCCCTACCGCCATGGCCCCATCATCTTCTTCTTCAGCCCTAACCACGGTTCTCTCGACCGTGCTGGCCTCTTTCTTGTTTTGGCGGAGTAGACATTCGGTCCTCCGTCCTATCATTGTAATTTCGGGGTTATCTCCGATTATCCCTTCCCCTCTGCCTATGACGATCGTCACCTTGATGACCCCTTCAGATAGATCAACTCGATTGCCCTTATGATCGTTCTGATCGGACCCTTCCTTATTCATTGCCGCTACTGTCTCCTGCGGCAGTGGGCACTTCAGCGTCGCTTGATCACGGTTATGATGCAACTCGCAATACACCCGTTTGTCTTCCCACTTCGGGGGAACATTCTTCTCAGTTACAGCCGCTACTTCTCACGGCTGCTTCTTAGGGTACGAAGCCCTATGATCACATGTGGGTTCAAAATTTCCCACAGGCTTCTGGAAGTTCGGTCCTAGAGCCTCATCCACCTTAATATATTTATTGATTTGTTGAAGAAGTTTACCCAAGGTAGATGGGGGATTTTTCACAAGACTGGCAAATAAGCCGCATGGTCCCAGAACTTGCTGTAAGATATCGATCTTATCTTAAAAATAGTTGTAAGATAAGTCACTTCCCCCACGGACGGCGCCAAACTGTTGTGGTTAAAAAACCAGGAAGACCAACAATCGTCTAGTTCGCAATAAAACGAACTCATTTTAGATTTATTTAAATGGGGGAAACGATTAAATATAAAAGGAAAAACTAGGCACATCGATTTAGAGCGGAAAACCCTTCGGATGAAGGTAAAAAACCACCTAACTAAGAGCAGAAAACGCTTGTAGCCGATTGATTGATAAAACAGTTCATATTACAAACAAATGGCTTATGAAAATGATAAGGGAAAATAAGAAAGCGCATAGAGTTAACCGGCAAAGTAACAGACTGTTTTTGCGCGTCCAAAAAGTCCTATGAGCTTGTCTTTTAGATATGTATTTATAAATGTGGAAACACATGTGGATCACGCTTTGTAATTGCATTTGACAAGGTCGTTTACCCATGCTAGGAAACGTGGTTGGGCCCGAAGCGCTAACTGCGTGAATATGCTCGAAGCGTGGAATGCATGTGAAGGCTCGGAGTGTGGGATGTTACCGTTTTGAACCGATTTGAAGAGTCGGTCCTCGAAGCGTGAATATTGCGCATAACTACAGCTTCGGTCATGAAATACTATTGGGCCTTCGGGCCGGTTATTTCAAATATGTCAAGTTAAGGATCCTGGACCACGCGAGTTCGTCTTTTGTCATCTGAATTGGCCCAATACGATTAGGTCTTACCTATTATGGGGTACCTAGTCCTGAAGCCCTCATCACCATCGTTAGAGAAAGCCACAGGATATCTACTCTCTTTTTGAACGATATCCGAAAGTAAACAAGATTCAAGGTTCAATTAGGAAGATTTATTTGTACGGAACAATTTATTTATTTTTATTTTATGAATTTGTTTACATAAAATATAAATCATATAAGCAGGTGGCATCAATATTTTTTTGCTATTATATTCAACTTGAATGGAATTCTCTTTTCATCATCCTCTTCTTCAAATTCAAGATGTATTAAATCTCAATATCGAAAAATATATAATTAAAAATTCTAGAAAAATTAAGAAAGTATCCGAGAGAAATGATCCTATAATTCATAACGGCTATATTTGTTTTCTAGGCCCAAACTAAATTTGGAAAGCCCATCATTTGGGCCCTAATTATTTTACGGAAAGCCGAAAATGATATTCTCACATTTTCTCATTCCTTCGTATTTTTAAATTCTAATCGTTATCGAATTAAATTGTTATTATAAAATTGTAAATTGTAAAACGTCACGTGATGATAATTTTAATATGAAAAAATTAATGAAATTTAGATAAATTAACTATAAATTTTAATATTATATATGAGAAATATTTCTAGTCAGTTTTAATTGAATTAAAATACGCCTAGTAACTTATTTGGTGTAATAAATACATTTTCAACCGCTTATTTTTCTTATTTTCACATTCGCACTTCTTATTGTTTTTATTAATAAGTATCCGATGGAGATATTTTGAATTATATATTAGTATTAAATAAAAATTCCATAAAAATAGATTTTTGTTTTCCTGAATAGTTAATATTGCAATTAAAAACAAAATACAAATAACAACAATATAAAATGATGAAATTTTAAAATATATAATTGTTCGTAATAAAATCTGACGTGGACATGACATCTAACCATGGGAAGCAGACATTTATAATTTAAAATAAATCACAACAGCGATAGATTTTATTGTTACTTATCTCCCAAATTATTCTCTCTCTTATCACATATTTCATTTTTTATTATATATTTAATTAAAACCATTAAAACATTTTTAATCTAGCTAAAACAAAAAGAGAACCTAAACCCCGAAAAATGTATTAGTTATTTAATTTATTTAAATTTTAAAGAAAAATCAATTTTTAAATGAAGGAAAGGAACAATAGGAGAAGGTTAGTCAGATTAGACAACAAAAGGCGCACGTACGTGTCCGAGAAGGAATAATCATGCAATGAGAACACGAGCGGCTTGACCCACTCATTAATTCTCTTGTTTATCCCCCGCCTTTTGAATTATTGTATTTGTGGCCTTCATTTAATATACAATATAATTCAACATTATTCTACACCTAAATAATTTCAGAAAAAAATGACCTCTCAAAAGGAATATTTTCATACCGATTGATATGGTAAAAATCGGATAATACCGATATTTTGATCGATATAGTCATGTACATGTTTTTTGAGTTGGACTTCTTGTTTTTTCGAGTTTGACCTAAAACATATATATATTTCTAAAAAATAAAATTAATTTTGGTACTAACTAGTGACTGGTATAACTAGTAATAATCTGTTGTATCGATCATATCGATCCGGACCAGTATAAAAAAATTATTGAAGATTTTTGGGTGGTATTATATATATTGATTAATATAATTTCATTTAATTGTTATTTGGCTAAATCTCTTAGCATATTTCCTTATTTTTCTTTGTATTATATGTATATTTATATTTATTTAATTTGACTACTAAATTTGTATTGAGTTAACAAATCTAGTGGCTATATAATGTTTTTGGTTAAAAAATAAATGTTGTGTCCAACCACCGAATGGATTGAGGCAACGTGGTGGGGTACACCTTATCAATTATGAGACTTACTAAGGACATCAATTTAAATAAAATCAATTCAACGATCAACAATTAATTTGAAAAAATAAAATAAAAAAATTATTATCCATTCTAAGATAAGTGAGTTCGCCACACTAATCAAAGCGTTGATAAACAGCTAGTCTATGTTAAACGGATTCTTCTCCCGGGAAGCCGAATCCGAGTCAGACTCTTCTAGGACACCACCGATTCTTCTCGGACATTTATTGGACACGAGTCCGTTTTTTATATTTAAATTTATTATTATTTATTTTGAAATAGTCATTATTTAAATTTGTTTTTATTTATATATATTAATATAATTCGTTAATGTTTAAAAAATTAATTATATATCAGTATTATTGGAATATAATATAGTTTATACCAATTATTTCGACATTTTACAGGTTTTAAACATTAATTATCATATATATTTGTGGTAGTAATTTATTATTTTGTATAATATAATTAGATAAACATAATTTTATTTATTATTAATTATGAACCATGTTAACAACAAATATCTTTATAAAATTTTATATTTTAATTAAAAAAATAATTGATATTAACGAGTCAGACTCTTTAACAAATCTGAGTCCCCAAGTCCGAGTCCGAGTCCGCGAATCCTCGTGGCGCCGTGGCGGTGTCCATTTAACATAGCAACTAGTTGATGTGACAATTTTTATTTTATAAAATTAACAAAATAATATTAATTGGAGGTGTGGTAATTTAAGAATGTCAAATCATTCAAGTTGTGAAGCACAATAATGTTATGAAACTTAATAGAAGTTACTTTAAATTAGAGTTTTAATTCGATGCAAATGAACCGAACTGTGTATGTTTATATTTATTCATATTTTTATTCCAAATTGTACATATTCATTTGTATTTTATTTGAATAAAAATTTATATTACAGAGATTCTTCAAAAATTTATGTCTCATTCATGAAGAAAGTCATCCTTATCTACAATGACACTCCTTGGCGCGGATCGCTATATAGTATAATCTACGACATCCTAACAACATTTTTCCCTTTCGGGACCCGACCAAAAACAGGTTGAAAAAATGTTTCAGGGTTGGTTATATGTCATGTTTGTGACAACAAAAAATAAACGATATTATGTACATATAGCTACCCGAAAAAAGAATATAGGTAGGGCAATGGATCTCCCAAAACACGACTGCTACAAAGGGATGTAGCAGGAATCTTAAGCCGCACTTTATGGAGGCGTAGCTAACGGGCAAGGCGCTAGCAGGGACACGCATCTCAGCGGGAAGGAAGCAGGGTACGTCTTTCTTCCGCCTCCAAATGGAATAATGAGCTGGGATGGAGAATTTGACCCGAAGTTCTTCGGTATCAATCTCAGAAACGATAGGATATAGCTTTACGAGGTGCCATGAGCGATTACCTTGAAAAATTCTGAAAAAGAAGGGACTCGCAACGAAGAAGAACGAATCTCCGGAGAACTCTAGGGTTGAGAAATTTTTCGCAAAATGGCAATGATGGTTGCACAGTACCAAAACCCCAATTTTATATTCTCTTATCGACCACTCACAAGTTTGCACGTATGCTGCTATAGGCGGCCAAAATCTGACGACATGTCCCCTCTGCGGAATACGGAAGGGCGCAAGTTATTTTGAATTTCAAAAATGCGCTTTTGCCCATAGACGTTATTGTTTTCAAATGTTTTACTTACCGAAAAATCCACTAAGTGCATGATCGATCTCAGGGACGCTGTCACAGCTGGTTCGGGTACGGTCCTCTGTTCGTTCGATCGGGCATTTCTGTCTTAAACGCTCTCAATCATATGGTCGAACTCATATCACCACTGCGATAGTGATAAAGTTCGAGGGGCTAGTGCTGAGAACTTCGGAACCCGGTATCCTGAACTGGACGAGACCCAAGCCATTCTAGGCTGGTCCATAGTGATGGAAGCCGAACCTCAAGGCCCCGGATCGAACTTCCAATAGAGATTCAACCCAACAAAGATAGCTGGATCCGAAGGCCCACTTAGGTTGAGCCCATTAATAAATAGCCATGACCGAAGGTTAGCGTTGCATGTAATGCATCACTTCGGGGACCGATCTGTTGGATCGGTCCAGACGGTTACAGCCACATGTCTTGCGCTCCGGGTTTGGTTACGCCTTCCACTCTTCGAGCTCAATCATGCAGTCTGCACTTCGGGCTCACCCATATTTTCTACTATGGGAAAACGACCTTGTCAGAGGTGGTTACAGATCCACACTCGTTTTCTTCTCTATAAATGCATGGCTCGATGGCAAACTAAAGGAGGACCTTTTGGACGCGCGAATCAACCTACATTATGTTGGCCTCTCGCGCCTTCTTATTTTTCCTTAGTGATCTTCATAAACTCCCATTGTTTGTAACATGAATTATTTCATTAATATATCGGCTAAGAACGTTTTCAGCTATTAGTCAGGTGGTTTTTTCCCCTTTCCAGGGGTTTTTCCACTCTAAATTCATTGTGTCTTTTGCCCATTTCATTTCATAATCGTTTTCCACATTTCAAATAAATCAAAACCGAGTTCGTTTAATTACGAATCAGACAACTGTTGATACCTTGGTCTTTTGACCACAACAACTCTCTTTATAAACTAGAACATTTATATTTCTACAACCGATGTAGAACAGTATTTCAATAGTCCTCCTCAAGTCGAAATTATATTGGGTTGGTTCAGACTTTCTTCAATGTACTCGATAATGCTCAAATTATATGTCAATATAATTTTGTCGTGCTCAATGCGTTTTTCTACCAGAGTTATTTTTTTGTTTTTTTGTCTAAATCGGTACGGACGAACTCGAAACACACCTATGGAATCATAAGAGAAGTAAATCACATTGAAAATGTTAAATCTATGGGGTGAACAAGAGTCTATGGGGAAATCAATCTAATTATTTATGATATCACTATTCTTATAAATTATAACATTTGTATTTTCACAACTAATATGAAATATTATTTCCCCATAGACTCTTGTTCACCCCTATGGAGATGTGTGGAAGCATAAAATGGGAGTTTATGTCGGGATTTGATGATGCATTGTATCCTATCTGAGCAGCACATGATGGAGCAATATCACTAAGTCTATGCACGTTCTTGTCATTTTCATGACCATAACAACAATGGGCCACAACACATTTATATTTTTCAACACAATTCTTCAAAATCCTCATTAAAAATATCATCCCAAAATTGCTCGAATACGAAAATACATTAAAACCACCCCCTATATTACATGTTTTTAAGGTTCGTAGTTGTTCGTAAAACAAAAAAAACATGAACAATTCGGACAAATTAGTTCAATAATAGGGCAGGGATATTATGGGAATTAATATATATGTCACTGTAAAAGTTTGAAGATGCAAGAAAATGACTGGTGCTTCAATTATTGCTCATAAATTTGTACATGTGTGTTTGTCTTGTAGCTCAATGGCTATTGTTGTTTCTTATAGCGAAACAAGTTAAAAGCAAGTATTCTAACATACTTTACCCTTAGAAAAACGCACCCCAATTGACATAATGACTTTTCATGTCATAACACAATCTATTGGGGTTTCTAGATTCAATGGTTTCCCGTTTTTCCTTGAAGAAAAGGCGACTCTGATTTTAGATTTAGTTATGAGACGATTTTAACATATCATTCAATATATGAGAAACATAAGATTTATATGAAAAATCCTAAATAAATAAGGAAAAAACCACGGTGTCAAACAATTAATCCCGAACTTTCCACTAGTGAAGTAAAATAATTCAATATACATGAAGCTTGAAAGTACAAAAGTTGTAATTCTCACAATCCCATGACTTAAAAAATGTTCTAGGAGTCTCCTATTTCTTGGTATTTATAAATAATTAGGAGAGTAAAACCGTTTTTTCCCTCAATCTTTTTTTCCTTATCTGATGTGGACTCTATAAGGATTATCATGTCTCTAACCTATGCACCTTAGTAATCTCATGTCTCTCCTGACACCTCAACCACTCGGTTCAACCTTGCACCTAAGAAATATATATTTTTCCCATGAGGCACCCAATTTGCTCACAATATCCGTCATTCAACCTTTGGTCCATATTAGATCGTTTCGTGTCTTGAGAATGTAATATAACATGTGTCTCGACGGGTAACCGTTAAATTGATGGGTATCCGACCCAAGGGTCCCGCAATGTATATTATAAATGTTACTTCTACGCTTAATTCTACCTTCTCATCCTTTACTTTAACCCAATATAATTGTCTCATTTAATTAAGTACTCATCAATCTGCCCATAAAACGGGTGGGTCGTAAAGATATTCAATAGGCGTTATTTTTAATGCCAATCTTGGTTAGTTTATTATTTATTCGTTTTAGGTATTACGAAGAAAAATATTGATAGAGAATTGGAGATCCATTATCATTCAAAGCTGATTTGATCCGATTTATTAAACCAACATTTGTAGATGTGACGCGATGCATGAGTTCTACCGAATATGATATATCCATCTCCAGGTAATATGAATAATGCCGATGATGTGTTCGATGTATTGCCACACTTGAAATTTTTTATTCAATTATAGCTTAGTTGCATTTTATGACCCACAAACCATTCAGCTTGTCCTCTTTCATTGTTTTGTTGTATTTAGAAGATTAAAATACTTAGCTCCCCAATTCGAAATGCAGTATTCGTTAACTTAAGGAGCATTCATCAATGGAGGCTTGTTGTTGTTGTTGATCGATTGGGTAAGGGGATCAATCTCTGTCAATAACCCCACATTCACCCGCCCCACCATGACCAATACAACTGGCAAGTTTGATACAAGAATTCAAACGGGGGAAATAATGGTCTATCCATCTATCATTTATAGCTAGAGGCTGAGATTAATTGAAAGCTTCCCATATAACTCAATTCACAATCTTAGGAGCTGTGTTTTCATCTTAATATGGATACTTGTTCTGATTATAGCAGTGGGTGTGAATCGGGTTGGACAACGTATTTCGATCAGCTTTCTGATTCATATTATGGTGATGCAAAGAGTGATGAAGATGAAAATTTATCTATGGTTTCAGATGCATCTTCAGGGCCACCTAATTTTCATGACCAAGACAATGAAGCTGATAGTTATAGATATATGGCTCTTGTTTCAGAAGAAAAGAAGAAGAATAAGAAGAGGCAAACAACACCCTTTACAAAGAAACAGCATATTTTGCCACTTGATGACACAGCAACTTCTCGAATAATCCGTTTTTCCGAGGTTTGATCGATGCAAAACTCTTGTTATTATTCTACTGTCTTTGTAAAAGTGCTAGTTTTAATTATCAGAGCATATCAACAACTCCTTGTGATGACCAAAAAGTTGCCTTTGCTGATGCACATTTTCAGGTTACAAGATAACAAGTTGTATTTTTTTCAACATTAAAACATTTCTCTAAACTCCCTTATTATACATGCCATCTTTTGTAGGCTGAATCGTCAATAAAGAAGCATAATGGTTTCTACAATTCGACTAAAGTGAAATCAGGTCAGTATTGTTGAAATATGTTTCACATCGGTTGTGAAAATACTGTAAGGAGATTGATATTATAAGTAATTCACTTCTCCTATGTACTGTGCTACACTGATATTTTTTTTACCTATTGAACCCTGAATTTTTATAAGTATTTGTATTTTACTATATGTTTTTCGACAACAATGTAACAGTTGTCTGTTTACGACTCTAAGGAAGCTCGAGTTTGCTGGGAAGGAAAATAATCCAAGGCAAAAGAACAAGGTTTTTGAAGTAGGAAAAATATTGAAGAAATATGTAATTTGTAAGTAGAAGTTTAGGTTTGTATTGTAAAGTATTTGTCTTTGAAGTTGGGAACAACAAAATGGAAAGGTAAAGCTTTCACTATCTTTAATCTGTTAAGTCACAAAGCTAGATTATGACTTTATTAGTTTGAAAAATAAAAATAAAAATTGTTTAAATGAATTAAGTTTAGTGTCTATTAAAGAAAAAAGGTGCAATTCTTAGTTTAGGAAGTAGAGGATAATCAAAATAGCGGTGTGTGATCTTGAGATTATTAAATCATATATTTTTAATGCACACGAAAAAAATTGTAGTGTATTCATTATTAAAAAACACAATTTTGCAACCATTACTATGTCATTGCAATTTGATAAGTAACTAATTAAATCTTACTTCTAATAAATAAAATATGGTTATTCATATTATTTTTTATATAAAAATTCATAATTACACTATTACTAAATCTCATCATTATTGTACGTACTCAACTTGTTAGGTTATACGATTTTGTTGTGTGTGTGATGAGAATCATAGGACCATTTACCCTGTAATGGGTGAGGATCAATAACAATTGGGTCGATCCATGTAATAGAAGCGAACTTGTGCAGCCCAGCTTAATACATTTAAGATGAATTGGTCCGATGTTCCGCGATGGGACCGAAGATAGATTTGGCGAAATAAAACGGTTTCTGACAGATGGCCCCATGGTTCGATCAAAATGATTACAAACCCACGCGTTCCACGCTTCGGGCTTCCACACGTTTACCACGCCTCGGGCCAGATCACGCAGACCACGCTTTGGTCACAACCACGTTTTACATCGCGCGACAACAACCTCTAACAAACTTGTCAGATGCGGTTATAGGGCGTGGATTACACACGTCTTCAACTCTATAAATGCAGAGCACGACGACGGAACAAACATGACTTTTTGGCGCGTAAGAACAGACTGTTACTCTGCCGGAATTCTTATCGCTTTCTTATCCCTCGTTATTTTCATAAACCTCTGCTACTCTTGTAATGAACTCTGATATGATTATTGAATCGACTAAGGGCTTTTTCTGCTCTTAGTCAAGTGGTTTTTTCCTAATTTCCCGGGGTTTTCCACTCTATATTGCCTTACCTCGCTCATTGTTTACATTCTTTAATCGTTTTCCCACCGTAAATAAATCATAACAGAGTTCGTTTCTTAACGAACCGGACAACTGTTGGTACCCCTAAAATAAGACCATAACAATGTGATTCTTTGTTTTTGCGTGTAAATAACTCACATTATTAATTGAAAATCATATCATTGTTTTTTGCAACTTGATCCCTATTTTTCTACTATGAATCGTTATTGAAAATAATGACTTAGATTATCATATTTTAAATCATTAGATATATTTTGTTATCAATATATCAAATAAACAAATAATCTTGTATTGAAATAGAGTTTGTTTTTGTTTTTAGAACAAAAACAGACAACATTCGGGTGAACCAAGTGTCGAGCTACTCGAAAATATGAGATTTGATACACCAATTCTCTATCATTGTTGCACTGTGAAGACCAAATACAATCTCAACTTCTTTACATAAACTCATTCATCATAGATTTTCGGTACGTGCTGATTTACTCGAGCAATGAGGTCTTTATTGACTATTTTGTTCGTTATGTCGTGCATATTGTGCCTCACATTTGTTAGTCCAATACATGAGTTTGGGATAATTTAAGTGGGACAATACAACAAATATATTTGTTTCGTTCTACAACTACACCAATCTTTAGCTATCTTGGAATTCTAGTGCACAATATGTGGATCCATTTTTCAAGTTTTTGGGTCAAATTAATTTCTATATTCTATTGGTTTGGGCTAGAACGTAGGCCTAATTTACAACTTCAATCCAAAATACAGAAGAAGCTTCCTTTGGGTTGCGGGAAAAAGAAAATAAGTAGCTGTCCAAAGTCATTAGCCATTATGATTGTGATTATATACTAACCAACTGAATTCTCTGTATTTATTTTCGTTAATATTTTTATTCTAATTTATTCGTATTTTATTCGAACGTAAATTCATGTTCGAATATTATTCAAATATTTATATTTATTTGAATAATTTGTTCTAACATGTTCCAACTATTAAGAATGGAGGTCATGTAATAGTCGAATGGCTTGATTGGCGTGGATGACCGATCCAGAAAATCTAATATGAAGCGATGATACTGATCGGTTTGATCGCTCCCGCCGACATATCAAGGATACCGATCGGATGATTGTAATGAGTCTGTTTAATAACGGTCGGATTAGACTTCGATCGGGATTCAAGATTATTGAAGAGAAATATATTTCATTAATTAACCAATGAAATATATAGAATAAGATATTAAGATATATCTTTTGGTTACATATATATGAAATAAGATATGAATATATATTCTGCTGGTGATATATATGGAATAATATATGCAATTATATCTTGTTAACTATATATATGGAAAATGTAGTAAAAAATATGGAAATATAATATTGTAGAATATTCGATAGAATATTTTCTAAATTAGATCATAGTCTAGACTCTATAAATAGTAAATCACATGAATACAATCAATCAATCAATCTAGAGCGTAGCATATTGTACCCTATTCTTTTTGTGTTAGTGAGTTCACGATCGAGGTTTATCGATTACGTGGTTTTCCCGGTTTTGGGTTTCCACACTAAATCTTGTGTCTTCTACTTTTATTCATTTACATTTTGTTCTCATCGCATTAATTCAATCTGACCCATGATAATGAGAATTCTTTTCTTCCCCGAATGAGAGAATTTTCCCAACACCAACGATCTATGTAAATTTTTTCCAAACTGGTATGAAAACATTGGATAGAATTGATGAAGGATAAAGTCACTAAAGACATGATTTTTGTGGAGTTATTTTCATTGAAAAATGTAACCATTTCAAATAATCTATTAAGACATGGTTTCCTAGGAATATAGTTATAGATTATGTTCATACCGTTTGGTAAGTCAAATACAAGTTAATATCATTATTTTTGTTAATACCACCTTACTAGGTTTTATGGTTGCATTCTAAGTTTTTCAGGTCAATCTCTAAAATAATATTTAAATATTATTTAATTTGTTAATATATAAAAAACAAAATTGTTATTGAACATATTGGTTTTTGAATAATATGGAAAACATTAGTTTTAATTAATTGGAAGAGATTAAGCATATAATTTGTCATGTTTTCATACCGGTCGGTATACCGTCCGTATGCAGAATACCGGGCGGCACCGGTATTTCTACCGGTATCACCCGGTACCGGGTTTTCAGGTCGGACTTCGAATTTTTTCCGGGTCGATTCAGAAAAAAAATAAAAAATTTTTTTTTTTTTTTAAAATTATACCGGTCGTACTGGCGGTATACCAGTATAATTATCAATGAAAACATTGATAATTTGTCAGTGTACATGAAGTGGAATCATGAAAATTGGATAGAATGTGTTAGTTATACTGGGAAAATACATTGATGTGAAAATTCCCTCATCGACTTACTTGAATCTGTATTGTAGCCAACATGTACAAGTTCCTTGATTCTTTCTGTGGTCATTTTTGTTAATCTTTGAACTTAATAATATTAATAATAATAATAGGGGAAAGGGGAAAATGGTGAGAGTGATGGCACAGATGAAAGGTTATTGTCGGAGGAACAATTAGTGGTATAAATGGGCAACGCCCGAATCTGAGGGACAGGTCGATTTTGAAGGTCCCCCCCACGTGTCCATGAATATCATTAATCCCACTCATTACTTTTTTTAAAATTCAATTATAAATTACTTCAACTTTACAATTACATACATGATTTTGATACTCGATTGTAACAATTGTGATCTCAAAAGTATTAAAATGGTAAAATCAATTTTCATACTATGTAAGTTTTAACAAAATTGATCCCAAAAGTTTAATATGTATAATATAGTTGGTTTCCCAAATATTTCAAATATGACAATTGAATTTTTAACCAAAAATCAAAGTTTGGTGATCGGTTTTGTCACTTTTGAGATCTTATAAAAAAAGTTCCTAATTTTGCCAGAACATCGTAGTTTTGAGACTGAATGTGTCATTTTCTCGTTTTAAAATCCATTCAAACCTAAATTTTGTAATTAATTCTCACAAATTTGGATCATGTTAATCTAATTGAATGGTTATCAAACCACTATTGAATTCTCATTTGGTAAAAGTAGAAAAATAGTTTATTGATTTCTTATAATTATTACTTGGTTTAGTTTATAATTAAAGTTTTCTCAGCATCCCAGTTATCGTTTACAAAAACTATTAATTATTAACTTTTTTGGTAAACCATTATTCTTGATTACATTTTGGTGTTGTTTGGAAACTCAGTCTACCGAGCGGTGGTACCGTAGTTGTATTCTATTTTAACCAAACATCATTAATAACTGCGTTCGTGTGACCGCAGAAAACAACGGTGAGTTCACAGCTGGTTTAACTCAACTCTCACTAGAACGCACATGCCAAATGTCAATTTTACCCTTATTAATTATAATTTATTTTTTTAAAAAAAGTAATTTTAATCAATAACTTCTTATATTTTATCAATTAGATGTTCAAACTATAAAAATATATATAATAATTTAAAAATGTAGTTTTGACAAAATGAATTTATTATAAAATTATAAGAAATATAATTTTTAAGTTATAAACAATTATTTGAAAATAAAGGCAAAAAAGTCATTTTATAACATCACGATCACTGCACCGCTGTTTTAAAAACAGTTTTTTTAAATCACGATCAGTTCACCTCACATCACATCACAATCATCTTACCTCGCCGCTATTTATCAAACGTTGTTCCAAACGTGTCCTTTGTAGTAGCTTATTACTACTCATTGTATTATGTTTCAAAACATTGTGGAGACTCTTATTATTCTTCAAAAAATATGTATTAATTTAGTCATTAGAGTTTATGATTAAATTGTGTGTTTTTTTGTTTTGGTAAATAATATCAATTTTCTAAAAGTGATTTGAACAGCACCACCAATCATTGCTCGATTAAAACGCATCTTCTCTAGGTAATGTGGGAAAATGATCGATTTATCGATTTATGATTTTAGTGGGTTGGGTTAAATAGTTTTTAATTATAATTTTATTTAATAATTCAGACCAACTAGCCATATGTTTTATTTAGTTTCAGCCACCTGGTTTAGCAGTTTTAGTTGGTTGGTTATGTGATTTTTATTGATGGATTACCCTATTTAATTTAGTAAATGTTATTACTTAATTAAAATTCAAGAATTTTGATCTTACAATAAGAATATTAAAAAAATATTTAGTATCTAAATGAAAAGAAACAAACAATAATTTCATGATTATAATCATATCTAATTTTACAAGAGTAGTTTTATTTCCCGAAAATTATTCATTGTTGTTCTTGGGAGAATTTTAAAATCACTCAACCTTACAAGAGTGGGATTTTAAAAACATTAAAATCTAATTTATTGTTTTTAAGAAAATATTCATAGTTTTTTTTTTAAAATAATCGATCAAGAACTGAGGTACTTACATCGAAATTAAGTGTTTAATGGGTTAATGCAGTGTAATAACCAATCAAAAACCGATTAACTGACACCAAAATAATCGAAACTAATCGGTTAACTGGTTTCAGTAACTAAAAAACAAGAGTCCTTGGTGTTGGTAATTACGTGATATTTTAGACAAATACAATTTAAAAATGGGGATTAAATTGTATAATTTAAAGAAAAGGGGACATGATGATTTATTAATTAAATTAAAATGATATAATGTCATGTCATCGTCACTGCACGCACATGAAACTGACTCAAGACAACTCTAACCTTTTACTTTTTTTCCTGAAATATATGCCATTTTATATTAATATTTTTATATTAATTATCCTGTTTCTTTTAAATAAGATCTAAATTGAATACGACGTTTCTTACTGTCCACAGATTCATAATCTTCTTCCCATATCGTCAGGTCATTTCATGGTCTTCTATCTTTTACCACCAACCTTATTAAAATATTATTTCGTTAAATTTTACCATTGTGGTGTAATGTCATTTTGGAAGGTGGAGTGGCATTTTTGATAATATCACGATATCAGAGGGTGATTTCCTTTGACGTTGTTTTCTAGGTGATGTGTACTTCACATTATACATGTGGGACCAGGATGATGTGTCCTGCAGAGTCTCTTCATGTGGGGTCCACAAACCAGCGCCAAAACCGCAGGCCTATTCTTTTATTATTATCACTTACCCTAATTATTAATTTTTTTTTTTAACTACAGCTGGTGGTCGCCGAGATTCCAGATGTCGTTCGCACGCGGTCCCGCACGTGCGATTAATTTTTTTTTGTTTTAGCTTGTAAGTATGTTTTTTTGTAATAATTAAAATTATTCACATCTTATATATTAAGCAAGAGTAAGGGCACCGTGAGGATCACGCGCTTCTGGTGAGAATGGGCAAAAAGAAAGGGATCCAAAATTCAAACGATATAATCATTTCAGAATCATAAAATATTAAAAAATTGAGGAGTATATACAAACTAACAAACCATATTTCAAAGTCGATATATAATTAAAAACTTATAGTAAATACTAAATAAGAAGTATATATATAATGAGTAATTTTCATGATTGTGAATTATGCATATACTTCTTTTGGTTGAATAAACGAATGAAATTGGAGATGAGGCAATCATTTAAAATATCTCACCAAATGAATTGGAGATGAATTTTGTTGAATTTTTCTCATATTGTTTACATATGTATGATTCATTAGCTCTATCAAGTTTTTTAAATGTAGTATAATCTCACTTATTCATGATTTTATTAGACTTGAAAGAAAGTGTTTGAATTTGTGACATTAATTAGAGAAATGAAATTGATTTGGTTTTTATAAAAATGAACAGTGTATCAATATAATAGTTTAATCAACTATTTTAAATATATGACATCTTCACTTTAATCTCGTACGTTCGCATTCTTCCGTTGTAATGCAGGACAAACTCTATAATTTTAACAAATTGTCAAATTTTGCAAAATTGGAATTCCGAATCAAACGAACTAGTTTCAGATTTGGAGATTGGGATGATAATGGTTTGAGATTCATCTACGTCGGGGGGATGGTTTCATTGTCAACTGTATAATTAAAGCTACAGCTGCCCATTAAATTTCATTGGGTGTGTTATGTCATTTAAAGCTTGACATTGTTAGTTTGGGAATTGAATAAAACAGTAGACAATGAGATATACAATTTTTAAAAGAAGAGCACTCGGAATCTATATAATTTATTGTATAAATAATACAATTATCATCCTGTCTCATTTACACACTTATACTTTTTTGTCGACCAATTCTTATTATTTTGATATCATTTCAATTGAGCTAGCTCATAAAAGCTTCATCCATTAATACTGTACCACACTAGCTTTTGCAGTAGAACACACAAGGGGGGTTTAGATATAATAGTTAGAGATTGTGGGCACGTTTGATAAATACCGTTGAGGTGAGATGAGGTGAAATGATCGTGATTTAAAAAAACTGTTTTTGAAACAATGGTGTAGTGATCGTGATGTCATAAAATGATATTTGTGCTCTTATTTTTAAATAATTATGTATAACTTAAAAATTATATTTCATATTATTTTATGATAAATTCGTTAGGTCAAAAACTGTATTTTTAAATTGTTATATATATTTTATAGTTTGAATATGTAATTGATAGAATATAAAAAATTATTGATCAAAATTATTTTTTTAAAAAAAATTAAATTATAATTTGCTAAGAATAAATTGACATTTGGAAGGTGCGTTCTTCTACATTTTAAACTTTCATATCTAATTAAAATGGGGTCGATAGACACTATTCCGATATGGCTAGTGGTCATTGGTTTAAACTAAATGTAAATTCACCGTACAGTCGTACGGATATAATTATTTATGATATTTGGTTAAAATAGAATACAACTATAATACATTTAACACACCGGACGGTGGACTACCGTTCCAAACAACACCTGTGTTTGTGTTATGGGGAGTGATTTTGGTTTGAAAAGAATGATGAGTTTGTGGACAAAGTGCGGTGGTTGTTCTTTTAGTTAGGAGCGTAAAGTTAGGTTGCAATGAAGAAAGCTTTGAGTTGTTGTAATGGTGGATGGTGAGTTTTTTAAAAAAATATGTTCTTTTGTTCGATACACCACAAGGGTTGTTTTCTTGCGAGTTTAGTGTATTGAGTTAAAAGATGAAGAAGAGGTAGCCTAGGGGTTTGCTATGTGGGTGGGTACTGGAGTGGCTTCATTTGTCCCCACTACTCTACAGACCTCTCTCTCTCTAATTTCTTCTTCTTTGATTTGATCCCCTTTCTCTCTTCTCCGTGGGAGGAAGCACACACAGCCACATACGCATAAAGCAGAGGTGAATCCTAAAGGGGCACTACCGCATTTGCTTCTTTTGCCCTTTTCATCTGTGCTTGGCAAGCATTTTTCTGTGTTTATTCCCATTTCAAAGAAATTCTGCTGATGGGAGATGAATCACACTTTGAATTTCTCGTTATTTTATATTTGATACCTTGAAACCCAGTGGTTCTTGCTCTTGTTGTGTTGAATGACGCTTCTCCTTGTTTTTTTTCATGTGAAAATCCTATTATTCCGCTTTAAAGTTGAACGCTTTTTCTGATTTTGTCTGTAATTAGGCTTCCTTTCGCACCTTAAATCTCGAAACCATAACTTGATTTCTTCATACCATTTTCCTGCTAATTTTAGCCACAATTTATTCTGGGTTTTTTGGGATGCTTCAGTAACTGAATTGTTAAAAAACCCAGTTGAAAGATTGTCATGGATATTGATTTGAATCACGCTGTGGGTGAGAAAGGGAATAATGAATGCATTTACGGAAGATTTTGTGACAAAATTGAAGGTGTTAATTGTGTTTATGCCTCTTTATCAACTTCATCTTCTTCAAATGCTGCTTCTGGTCCTTGTTCCCCAACTTCACTGTTCACTCCTTCAATTTCTAAAGAGCTTTGGCATGCTTGTGCTGGACCACTTACTAGTTTACCCAAGAAGGGAAATGTCGTTGTTTATTTACCTCAAGGTCATATAGAGCAAACTTTCTCTGCTTCATCAGTTTCTTCAACTGAGATCAACTCTTTTGGACTTCCCTCTCAGATATTTTGCAGAGTTGTAGATGTTCAGTTGCTTGTAAGAATCAAATTTTCATTGTTAGATCTTCTGATTTGCTTTAAACATTCCCATTTCGATATTTTGAAACAGGCTAACAGAGAAAATGACGAAGTTTATACGAAGCTTACTCTGCTTCCTGTTACTGAGGTATTATTTGTAATTCTTCTATTACAGAATTGTCTTGTTCTTCAAAGGTTTGTGAAACTGTCTGAATTCAGTTTCTTCATTAATGTGGAAGTTTTGTTGTATTACTCAGACATTAGACGGTGAAAATGGTGCTAGTGATGAAGAAGAAAACGATATATTACCTTCAAAGTCAGCTTCCCACATGTTCTGCAAAACTCTTACTGCTTCGGACACAAGCACTCACGGTGGATTCTCCGTCCCTCGGAGAGCTGCTGAAGATTGCTTCCCTCCTCTGGTTATCGTCGAGCTTGAATTCTAACTGAGATTCATATATATTATGTAACAGCTAGTTCATCGAATTTATGACTTTGTGTAGGATTATAAAGAACAAAGACCTTCTCAAGAACTCACTGCTAAAGATCTTCATGGACTGCCATGGAAATTCAGACACATTTATAGAGGTAAATGTTATATTTTTCATTTCTTTTTGTGGAGGAAGGTCCGATTTCTTATTTTAACATTACAGGCCAACCAAGACGACACTTGCTCACAACGGGATGGAGCATTTTCGTCGGTCAAAAGAATCTTGTGTCTGGTGATGCTGTTCTCTTTCTGAGGTATATCTTAGTGAAGCTGTACTCAAATGGTTAGAAAGTCTTTTTCAATTGTACTTAACAATGCAGGGGGGAAGATGGAGAGCTACGGCTCGGGATTCGGAGGGCAGTTAGGTCAAGAAACAGTTTACCTGATTCAATTGCTAAAACGCATAGCTCTTATGGGAGTTTACTATCTAAAGTTGCAAATGCATTTTCAAGCAAAATCCCATTTTCAGTCTTCTACAGCCCGAGGTAACGTATTCGTTTTAATATTATTTTCGATGCTTGTAATCGTGATAACCATTGAAATTCAGGGCAAGCCATGCTGACTTTATTATCCCTTACCGAAAGTATTCGAAGGCTATAGCAACTCAGATACCTATCGGGACATCATTCAAAATGAGATTTGACTTTGATGATTCTCCGGAACGAAGGTTTCGTTTACTTCATATAATCGCATTCTTTATTTTCGACTAAATGAAATGCATTGCTTCTCTACTTTACAGCGGTATTGTGAATGGTATTTGTGACATTGATCCCTATAATTGGCCTAATTCAAAATGGAGATGCCTTATGGTATATAAACTATATATTTGCACTATTCAATTCCACTTTGCAACATTACTGAGATGATTCGGGGAAATGACAGGTTCGTTGGGATGGTGATGTATTGAATAACCATCAAAAGAGAGTTTCACCATGGGAAATCACTATCTCGGCTAGCTACCTACCGTCATGTAATGAATCATCTCCGAGAATCAAGAAACTAAGGCATGAAAGCTCACTCACAGGTATGTCGAAAAGCCTCAGTATCGTGTCTTATGAGTAGTATTTTGTAAGTTAACGAATTTGTGGAGCAGGAGGGGGTACGGTTTCGGACTTTGAGGAGTCGATTCGACCCTCGAAGGTCTTGCAAGGTCAAGAAAATGTTGGTTTAGTGTATAGAACTGGTTGGATGAATTGTCAGCCGAATTTCGAAATGCAATCGAGGGAAAGTGTTGATCGAAGTAGATACGGTGAGCTTATGTTAAATCACCATACTCCTCCGCTCACAACTTTCACAGGCTTTTTGGAATCAAACTGGTGTCCAAAGGTCTTGCAAGGTCAAGAAGTTTGCTCATTAAGATCACTTACTGGGAAAAGGGATGCGAATCCCGGTACTTGGTTCAAACCAGAACACGGTTACAATGTGTACCGGCAGCCTCCGATGAGTTTCTACCCTCTAGCCTCAGAAGGTGCTAGAAATGTTACGATTCCTCTAAAGAACACGGATCAACGATTCCCTGTGATTCCATCAAACTTGTTCAATGGTCATCCAGTTCACAACCAAGACGATGAACAAACGGTAAATTTGAACTATAGAAAAGACGATGAGGGTTCGAAAGAGAAAGCTATAGCATGTAAGATATTCGGTTTTTCTTTGCCTGAAGATCCAGTAACACATAATTTACAAGGGAGGAGCTGCATAAAGGTGAGCTTTTTCTACTACCTTAACTTAACTTAACTGAACTGAACTTGTTTGCTACAAGGTTCACAAACAAGGCAGCTTGATTGGACGTGCCATTGATCTGTCAATGCTCAATAGTTACAATGATTTGCTGTTAGAACTCGAGAGACTCTTCGGTATGGAAGGTCTTCTTCATGATCCAGACAAGGGATGGCGAGTTTTGTTTATGGATAATGATGACGATATGATTGTTCTAGGCGACTACTCTTGGCAGTGAGTAGCTCATATTATTGAATGGCATGTCAAAAGCAATGAACGAATCTTTGTTTGTGTTGTGGCAGGGAGTTCATTGAGGTTGTGACGAAACTCCATATATATACGCAGGAGGAAGTGGAGAAGCTGGCTATGGCTACTAACAGTGACGACACAAAAAGCTGCTTGGAAGAAGCACCTTCGTCTCTTCCAAAGTCACCTTCGGTCGGCCAGCCTGAATGCTCACGTAGTTCGTGAAATGCTTTACTGTTTTTCTCTTGTTCAGACTTTAGCTTATTGCTTAGGAACATATATGCTTTAATTTGAACGCGACTTTTGTATTATATCTTTATTAATATAATTAGTTAAATAATATCTTTCTTTAATCGGAATGTAGTTGGCCCCGCCTCCGTGTACCTTTCTTTGTATTTATCTTTTTTTCCATCACTCCTTTTATAAGTTTTTTGTTAATATATATTAAAAATATCAGTATTTTTTTATTTATTTTATTCGAGTCATTGAATCAATTTATTTTATTAATATAACACTGATTGACAGTGCTTTTTGACAACTTTTTGGTAGTTCAGTTTCTATCAACCTAGAAACCGAGCTACTGATATTTATAGAATAAGACAACGCAAGTTTTTATTGATTTTTTTATATTAAAGAAAATAGCAGTTCGGTTTCTATTANCATTTCAATTGAGCTAGCTCATAAAAGCTTCATCCATTAATACTGTACCACACTAGCTTTTGCAGTAGAACACACAAGGGGGGTTTAGATATAATAGTTAGAGATTGTGGGCACGTTTGATAAATACCGTTGAGGTGAGATGAGGTGAAATGATCGTGATTTAAAAAAACTGTTTTTGAAACAATGGTGTAGTGATCGTGATGTCATAAAATGATATTTGTGCTCTTATTTTTAAATAATTATGTATAACTTAAAAATTATATTTCATATTATTTTATGATAAATTCGTTAGGTCAAAAACTGTATTTTTAAATTGTTATATATATTTTATAGTTTGAATATGTAATTGATAGAATATAAAAAATTATTGATCAAAATTATTTTTTTAAAAAAAATTAAATTATAATTTGCTAAGAATAAATTGACATTTGGAAGGTGCGTTCTTCTACATTTTAAACTTTCATATCTAATTAAAATGGGGTCGATAGACACTATTCCGATATGGCTAGTGGTCATTGGTTTAAACTAAATGTAAATTCACCGTACAGTCGTACGGATATAATTATTTATGATATTTGGTTAAAATAGAATACAACTATAATACATTTAACACACCGGACGGTGGACTACCGTTCCAAACAACACCTGTGTTTGTGTTATGGGGAGTGATTTTGGTTTGAAAAGAATGATGAGTTTGTGGACAAAGTGCGGTGGTTGTTCTTTTAGTTAGGAGCGTAAAGTTAGGTTGCAATGAAGAAAGCTTTGAGTTGTTGTAATGGTGGATGGTGAGTTTTTTAAAAAAATATGTTCTTTTGTTCGATACACCACAAGGGTTGTTTTCTTGCGAGTTTAGTGTATTGAGTTAAAAGATGAAGAAGAGGTAGCCTAGGGGTTTGCTATGTGGGTGGGTACTGGAGTGGCTTCATTTGTCCCCACTACTCTACAGACCTCTCTCTCTCTAATTTCTTCTTCTTTGATTTGATCCCCTTTCTCTCTTCTCCGTGGGAGGAAGCACACACAGCCACATACGCATAAAGCAGAGGTGAATCCTAAAGGGGCACTACCGCATTTGCTTCTTTTGCCCTTTTCATCTGTGCTTGGCAAGCATTTTTCTGTGTTTATTCCCATTTCAAAGAAATTCTGCTGATGGGAGATGAATCACACTTTGAATTTCTCGTTATTTTATATTTGATACCTTGAAACCCAGTGGTTCTTGCTCTTGTTGTGTTGAATGACGCTTCTCCTTGTTTTTTTTCATGTGAAAATCCTATTATTCCGCTTTAAAGTTGAACGCTTTTTCTGATTTTGTCTGTAATTAGGCTTCCTTTCGCACCTTAAATCTCGAAACCATAACTTGATTTCTTCATACCATTTTCCTGCTAATTTTAGCCACAATTTATTCTGGGTTTTTTGGGATGCTTCAGTAACTGAATTGTTAAAAAACCCAGTTGAAAGATTGTCATGGATATTGATTTGAATCACGCTGTGGGTGAGAAAGGGAATAATGAATGCATTTACGGAAGATTTTGTGACAAAATTGAAGGTGTTAATTGTGTTTATGCCTCTTTATCAACTTCATCTTCTTCAAATGCTGCTTCTGGTCCTTGTTCCCCAACTTCACTGTTCACTCCTTCAATTTCTAAAGAGCTTTGGCATGCTTGTGCTGGACCACTTACCAGTTTACCCAAGAAGGGAAATGTCGTTGTTTATTTACCTCAAGGTCATATAGAGCAAACTTTCTCTGCTTCATCAGTTTCTTCAACTGAGATCAACTCTTTTGGACTTCCCTCTCAGATATTTTGCAGAGTTGTAGATGTTCAGTTGCTTGTAAGAATCAAATTTTCATTGTTAGATCTTCTGATTTGCTTTAAACATTCCCATTTCGATATTTTGAAACAGGCTAACAGAGAAAATGACGAAGTTTATACGAAGCTTACTCTGCTTCCTGTTACTGAGGTATTATTTGTAATTCTTCTATTACAGAATTGTCTTGTTCTTCAAAGGTTTGTGAAACTGTCTGAATTCAGTTTCTTCATTAATGTGGAAGTTTTGTTGTATTACTCAGACATTAGACGGTGAAAATGGTGCTAGTGATGAAGAAGAAAACGATATATTACCTTCAAAGTCAGCTTCCCACATGTTCTGCAAAACTCTTACTGCTTCGGACACAAGCACTCACGGTGGATTCTCCGTCCCTCGGAGAGCTGCTGAAGATTGCTTCCCTCCTCTGGTTATTGTCGAGCTTGAATTCTAACTGAGATTCGTATATATTATGTAACAGCTAGTTCATCGAATTTATGACTTTGTGTAGGATTATAAAGAACAAAGACCTTCTCAAGAACTCACTGCTAAAGATCTTCATGGACTGCCATGGAAATTCAGACACATTTATAGAGGTAAATGTTATATTTTTCATTTCTTTTTGTGGAGGAAGGTCCGATTTCTTATTTTAACATTACAGGCCAACCAAGACGACACTTGCTCACAACGGGATGGAGCATTTTCGTCGGTCAAAAGAATCTTGTGTCTGGTGATGCTGTTCTCTTTCTGAGGTATATCTTAGTGAAGCTGTACTCAAATGGTTAGAAAGTCTTTTTCAATTGTACTTAACAATGCAGGGGGGAAGATGGAGAGCTACGGCTCGGGATTCGGAGGGCAGTTAGGTCAAGAAACAGTTTACCTGATTCAATTGCTAAAACGCATAGCTCTTATGGGAGTTTACTATCTAAAGTTGCAAATGCATTTTCAAGCAAAATCCCATTTTCAGTCTTCTACAGCCCGAGGTAACGTATTCGTTTTAATATTATTTTCGATGCTTGTAATCGTGATAACCATTGAAATTCAGGGCAAGCCATGCTGACTTTATTATTCCTTACCGAAAGTATTCGAAGGCTATAGCAACTCAGATACCTATCGGGACATCATTCAAAATGAGATTTGACTTTGATGATTCTCCGGAACGAAGGTTTCGTTTACTTCATATAATCGCATTCTTTATTTTCGACTAAATGAAATGCATTGCTTCTCTACTTTACAGCGGTATTGTGAATGGTATTTGTGACATTGATCCCTATAATTGGCCTAATTCAAAATGGAGATGCCTTATGGTATATAAACTATATATTTGCACTATTCAATTCCACTTTGCAACATTACTGAGATGATTCGGGGTAACGACAGGTTCGTTGGGATGGTGATGTATTGAATAACCATCAAAAGAGAGTTTCACCATGGGAAATCACCATCTCGGCTAGCTACCTACCGTCATGTAATGAATCATCTCCGAGAATCAAGAAACTAAGGCATGAAAGCTCACTCACAGGTATGTCGAAAAGCCTCAGTATCGTGTCTTATGAGTAGTATTTTGTAAGTTAACGAATTTGTGGAGCAGGAGGGGGTACGGTTTCGGACTTTGAGGAGTCGATTCGACCCTCGAAGGTCTTGCAAGGTCAAGAAAATGTTGGTTTAGTGTATAGAACTGGTTGGATGAATTGTCAGCCGAATTTCGAAATGCAATCGAGGGAAAGTGTTGATCGAAGTAGATACGGTGAGCTTATGTTAAATCACCATACTCCTCCGCTCACAACTTTCACAGGCTTTTTGGAATCAAACTGGTGTCCAAAGGTCTTGCAAGGTCAAGAAGTTTGCTCATTAAGATCACTTACTGGGAAAAGGGATGCGAATCCCGGTACTTGGTTCAAACCAGAACACGGTTACAATGTGTACCGGCAGCCTCCGATGAGTTTCTACCCTCTAGCCTCAGAAGGTGCTAGAAATGTTACGATTCCTCTAAAGAACACGGATCAACGATTCCCTGTGATTCCATCAAACTTGTTCAATGGTCATCCAGTTCACAACCAAGACGATGAACAAACGGTAAATTTGAACTATAGAAAAGACGATGAGGGTTCGAAAGAGAAAGCTATAGCATGTAAGATATTCGGTTTTTCTTTGTCTGAAGATCCAGCAACACATAATTTACAAGGGAGGAGCTGCATAAAGGTGAGCTTTTTCTACTAACTTAACTTAACTTAACTGAACTGAACTTGTTTGCTACAAGGTTCACAAACAAGGCAGCTTGATTGGACGTGCCATTGATCTGTCAATGCTCAATAGTTACGATGATTTGCTGTTAGAACTCGAGAGACTCTTCGGAATGGAAGGTCTTCTTCATGATCCAGACAAGGGATGGCGAGTTTTGTTTATGGATAATGATGACGATATGATTGTTCTAGGCGACTACTCTTGGCAGTGAGTAGCTCATATTATTGAATGGCATGTCCAAAGCAATGAACGAATCTTTGTTTGTGTTGTGGCAGGGAGTTCATTGAGGTTGTGACGAAACTCCATATATATACGCAGGAGGAAGTGGAGAAGCTGGCTATGGCTACTAACAGTGACGACACAAAAAGCTGCTTGGAAGAAGCACCTTCGTCTCTTCCAAAGTCACCTTCGGTCGGCCAGCCTGAATGCTCACGTAGTTCGTGAAATGCTTTACTGTTTTTCTCTTGTTCAGACTTTAGCTTATTGCTTAGGAACATATATGCTTTAATTTGAACGCGACTTTTGTATTATATCTTTATTAATATAATTAGTTAAATAATATCTTTCTTTAATTGGAATGTAGTTGGCCCCGCCCCCGTGTACCTTTCTTTGTATTTTATCTTTTTTTCCATCGCTCCTTTTAGAAGTTTCTTGTGACTGCGTCAGAAATAATATATATTAAAAATTTCAGTACTTTTTTATTTATTTTACTCAAATCATTGAATCAATTTATTTTGTTAATATAACATTGATTGGTAGTGCTTTTTGACAACTTTTTGATAGTTGGATTTCTATAAACCTAGAAACCGAACTACTAATATTTATAGAACAGAACAATGCAAGTTTTTATTGTTTTTTTTATATCAAAGAAAATAACAGCTCGGCTTCTATTATTATAGAAACCGAGCTGCCCAAAAAGCTGTTCAAACAGACTATACATCAGTGTTATGTTTGTAAAATCAAAATTATTCACTGAAAAATAAAAAATGAATAAAAAAATAATGTTACTTTTTGCAGTAACAATGTCTGACACTGTTACTGCAAAATTTCACTCATCCTTTTAGGGGTAACTACGAGTTCGGTCCAATAGGTTTTGGGTTAAACTTGTACAGATTGATTCAACGAATTAGTAAACATTCTTAAACTCGTCAACGGATTGACTCGACTAGTTAATTTTTGTGGTCCAATTTGTACACACATTTTCCATAGATCGGCCCACTAGTTGACCCACTTTGAGCCACCCATGCCACCCCTAACTGCTTTTTAAAGGGATAATCAATGTAGATATATATATTTATAATTAATTTTATACTCAATCAATGTTTTCATGTGGATCGTTACAATGAAAATCGGGTAGCATCAATATTTCAATCGATATCGTCCGATATCAGATTTTTCTGGATCCATCCACAAAAAAATAAAGAAAAATTAATTTTTTTTTTCATATCGATCCGAATCAAAAGCATACCATAGATCGGTACAAAGACATTGAATTCAATTGATAAAAAGAACAGTTAACATTTAAAAATTAACATTAAATCTACAATTCTGTTGAAAAAAGGTATTCCATGTGATCCGTCAGATCTTAATGAATCCAACGGTACACCAGAAACCCTAATCAACTAGAGGAGGTCGAGCGCATTTATACAGAATCCTCTGATTTCCGTCTGGTCATTCCGTTGTTTGTTACCATCTCACGCTCACGGCAATCTTCTTGAAAAGGTTTGCGTTCATCAACGAATTTCCAAGTTTTTGTTAATGATTTATCTGTACTTATAACCGACGATGTTTATGTATTTTCTCAGTATTTGATAATTTGTCTGAACTCTGAATTTCATGTAGTATTAGCAGATATGTGCAGATTCTTGTTTTGCATCAATGAATTAATGGCATCATGGTTAATCTGAAGTTGGTTTCTGTTCTTTTAGAATCTCATCTCACACTATTCATTCGTCCTTTTGATTTGTATCATTTCATGATTTAACATTCGCATGAAGTCTAGTCTTGTCTAGGATATATATATATATGTGCAATCTGGATCTATGTTTCCGTTGTTCCCCTTACAAATTATCTGTAATTTTTGGTGCAGTTGATTATTTAAAATCTTGAGATGGGTAAAGAGAAAGTTCATATTAGCATAGTGGTCATTGGCCATGTCGACTCTGGAAAATCAACCACAACTGGTCACTTGATCTATAAGCTTGGTGGTATTGACAAGCGTGTGATCGAAAGATTTGAGAAAGAAGCTGCTGAGATGAACAAGAGGTCATTCAAGTATGCGTGGGTACTTGACAAGCTCAAGGCTGAGCGCGAGCGTGGTATTACCATTGATATTGCCTTGTGGAAATTTGAGACCACCAAGTACTACTGCACTGTCATTGATGCTCCTGGCCATCGTGATTTCATCAAGAACATGATTACCGGAACCTCTCAGGCCGATTGTGCTGTCCTCATTATCGATTCTACCACTGGTGGTTTCGAAGCAGGTATCTCCAAGGATGGTCAGACTCGTGAGCATGCACTGCTTGCTTTCACTCTTGGAGTGAAACAAATGATCTGTTGCTGCAATAAGGTCCACACAACTTTCTCAATTTCGTCGAATTTGTATTATTCTCGTATTTGACTTAATGCAATGAAGTTATGCAGATGGATGCAACCACTCCAAAATATTCCAAGGCAAGGTATGATGAAATTGTTAAGGAAGTTTCATCCTACCTAAAGAAGGTTGGGTATAATCCGGAAAAGATCCCATTTGTTCCAATTTCTGGTTTCGAGGGAGATAACATGATTGAGAGATCAACCAACCTTGACTGGTACAAGGGTCCAACTCTCCTCGATGCTCTTGATCTGATCTCCGAGCCAAAAAGACCATCTGATAAGCCCCTTCGTCTCCCACTTCAGGATGTTTACAAGATTGGAGGTATTGGAACTGTCCCAGTTGGTCGTGTTGAGACAGGTGTTGTTAAACCTGGTATGGTTGTCACCTTTGGACCAACTGGTTTAACTACTGAAGTCAAGTCTGTTGAGATGCACCATGAAGCAATGCAAGAAGCTCTTCCTGGTGATAATGTTGGGTTCAACGTCAAAAACGTTGCTGTTAAGGATCTTAAGCGTGGGTTCGTAGCATCAAACTCAAAGGATGATCCTGCAAGAGAAGCAGCAAACTTCACATCCCAGGTTATCATCATGAACCACCCTGGCCAAATCGGAAATGGCTACGCCCCGGTTCTGGATTGCCACACATCCCACATAGCTGTTAAGTTCTCTGAACTCCTTACCAAGATTGACAGAAGATCTGGAAAAGAGCTCGAAAAGGAACCAAAGTTTTTGAAAAATGGAGATGCAGGAATGGTGAAGATGATTCCAACAAAACCAATGGTTGTTGAAACCTTCTCAGAATACCCACCACTCGGCCGCTTCGCTGTTCGTGATATGCGTCAAACTGTAGCTGTCGGTGTGATCAAGAGCGTTGAAAAGAAAGATCCAACGGGTGCCAAGGTCACCAAGGCTGCTGCTAAGAAGGGTGCCAAGTAAGCCTCGTTTCCTTCAGTTTTCTGTACTCATTTATCCGTGCTCTAGCTGTTCAATTTCTCCCGTATTGTTTTGTTATGTAGTTCTTTAAATGTTATTTTGCAACATTTTTGCGGCTTGTCAGAGACTTGTGACATTTGTTCGAAGTTTTGTTCTCTTAACTTCATTTTGGTTAGTTTTTTCCCCGTCACTTTAAACAGTTTTTTAGTTCTTGCTCTGTAAGATCAAACGAAGAAAGAACTTTCTTGTCTTATTGCTCACAAGAAAGTTAACCAGAATTCACAGACACACCCCCTACTCCAAATTTTTGTCTAGTCAATCCCTATCTTGTAACATTGGAGTGGTTTTGGTCCAAATTTTTTTATTTCGATATAAATCCATATGGTCGATTTATTAATTATTATGTTTTAAAAAATAATATAATTCAAACTAATATTTATTTTATATCTAAACATTAAAAAACTAAGTTGACTATTCTTAACGATCATGAATAATATGATGTTATGATATATGATATTTTTATTTAATTATTTTTATATTTTGAAATTGATTCGATATTTATTGATATTTACCTATTCAAATCGGTAAAGAAATTGGATGAAGTACAATCATGGTTTTAAAAAACTGGTCCGACTGATCGGTTCAATTGGGAATAGTATATTTTTTAAGAATTTATTTAAAGTTCTTTCTAAATAAATATTTTTTAAATATATTTATATTATTCATTAATATTATTATTTATTTTTCTATTAAACTCTCCTATCCGATCAATAGAAAGCATTTCCGATCTACCGGTTTTTAAAACCATGAGTACCACATTTATTGAAGTTCAATCAACCATGATGCAAAACGCCAAATAAGCGGCCTGTTGCATTTGTACCAATTTTCTATGGTAAAATGCAACAAGAACTTGTATGGTAACGAAAGGCTGAATTGAACATGAATTTTGTCTAAACAATTTCAAATCCACAAGAAACTGCAGTTGCTGTTCATCAGTCTTGTATGGTAAAATGCAACAAGGAAACAAATAACACAAACTGAAGAAAACAACTCCACAAGGAGTGAGTGATGCACTTGTTATCATAAACAGAAACAGAAACAGACTTAACAAGTGAATCCCTTATCATTTGTTCTGACTCCACTCCTTTAGAACACATTGTTCTGCAGATCATCTAATCCAGGATCTATTTCTTTTTTCGCCTCCTGAAAGATCGGACAATCCAGCTTAGGTGGACTCTGCATGATTTTTAAACGTTAACTCGATGAACCAATTCAACAAAAGTTTTCACGCTTACCATGTTTCGAACTAGAGCCCAATTGATTCCCTTGAAAAAAGGATGTTGCTTTATTTCATTAGCTCCTTCACGTGATCCAAGTCTATTTTTTGGATCTCTGTGTAGCAAACGAAACATGAGCTGCTTAGCTGGGAGACCAACCTGTCACAAATCCATTCAAAACATAATATAATCAGATCGACTATTGAAATTATAGTCTGGCCGAAAGCATGAACGAACAGAATTAAGCCACACATTTAAAAGACTTGATTAAGCATTGAAATTCACACCGTTATAAACATCAATCAATCCCACTTCTTAAACCGATGTGGGACAAATTCAACATCATAAAATCTATGTTTGTTTTGCACCTCTTTACTCTTGGGAAACCGCAAGTCTTTGTGAAGAATTTTTGCAAATGTTTTCTGCCTTGTCTTTCCTCTGAATGGTGTGTAGCCATAAACCATTTCATACAACAGAATTCCTACATAACAACATGTCTTGTCATAACGAATAAATACACTAGAAAACTAGAAATACTTGCGAGTAACGTCTTAAATAAATTACCTAGAGCCCACCAGTCAACCGCACTGCTATGCCCTGCACCAGTAATAATTTCCTGTTTGGGAAAACATCAAAATATTCAGTAACGGTGTTAAATTCTAGAGTCGGATCAATTCATGTGGTGAGTGTGCTCGGATATAACGCACACCTTACAATGGTCCATAATTTCAATGTGGGACAATTGATCATATTTCAACAAACGAAGTTGAGATGAATTCGTAAAACTTCACATCATTAAAAGAACTAACCGGAGCTATATACTCTTCAGTCCCGACAAACGAATTTGATGCCCTCACAGGTTCTCCGAAGAAAACAGGAAACTGTTGGCTTTTTTGGTTCTTCTTCTTTTTCTTTTCATCTGGTGCTGGGAGTAGAAGCTGAATGCATAATAATGAAGTAATTTTTTGTTCATCTTAAATGTCTAATGGAGTAAAGAAAAAAGACATTACCTGTGGCTTGCAAGATGTTAAGCAAGATAAATCGAAGTCCGTCAACGAGACATGCCCGTTCTGATGAAGTAACACATTTTCCGGCTTTAAATCCCTGTAAATTATACCTAAAACAAAAAACACATTTTTTGCACGATAAAAGTAGCATCATAACATAATTAGACACCTAAATTCATCAAGCAAAACCTTTAAAAGTGGTTGCATTTCATTGTCACACAGTTCAAAAACTCTACCTTGACAATGAAGATACTCAAGAGCCACTACGATTTCAGCAGCATAGAATCTACAAAAATAACAGCACTAAAGTTTTTAGTGATCGACAGTGATTCTTTGCTGTATGCTCGTACCGTGCAGCATCTTCTCTAAGAACTTTTGTCGGCTGCTTGTCAAGAAGAAGAAAAAGCTCTCCTCCAGGGCAATAATCAGTTATCAAGCATACATGAGTTTTTGTCTGCAGTGCAACTTCAAAGATCAAATACAGTAATAACAAGGAAATATGGCAACCAATCAGGATAAATAAATTAATGTTGAGAGAATTTTTCTCATGTATCTAACCTGAAAAGAAGCATATAATGTAGGAAGGAAAGGGTGATCCAACAAGTCCAAGATTTCTCTTTCAGCACAAGCTCTGTGAACCTAATGGAAAGAAGGAACAACACAATAAAGCGAATAAATTAAAGAAGTCATACGATATCAATAGGTTATAATTCCCCAATTACATGCAAAATGACTCTAGAAATTTCAGCTTTCTATGCTCAATAAAATACACACAACTCATAAAAAGAATAAAGATAAATGTAAGCTTCAACCTTGTTTCTATTGAGCATTACACCCTTGTCCATTGCTTTCATTGCAAAGAATTGTCCTGTTCCGCATAATTCCACCAGATGAACACTGCAACAAATTCAGCTCTCAAATAATGGGATCTAACATTTCTTCTTACGGGCTGTGTAAATGACATGCCCACCAAATTACGGGCTGTGTAAATAACATCAACTTACGGGCTGTGTAAATATCATGCCCTCCAAATTACGAAATTGCAAATATGACACTTTTTGAGCAAAAATATGCATTATTAGCTTTCAAACTTTAATTAAATGCACATAAGACACCTCAAGTTTTCAATACCGTTTATCATTGACACTCTAACTAACTCGTTAATATTTTATATTTTATGCACAATTCTCGAACACTATGGGTCAATTTTGTATAATTTTTCAAACATGTCTTCTTTGCGTACTTTGAGAATCACTCATGCTAACTGAAAAACGTTTGTCTACTTAACTTTAAGTATCATTCTTGCAATTTCGTAAGTTGGGAGGCTAAATATGCAATTTTCTCATTAAAAGATGCTACTCTTAACACAAAATCTTACAACTAATCCATTTACCTTCCAGTATCACCAGATCCTAGTGGTTGTATTGGCTTAAAATGCTTTAATCCTATCTGTTCTCCGGTATCTAGAATCTGCAAAACAAAATGGCATTAGATGCAATAATACCTAACCCCAACTGAGCTAGAAACAAAATAATGCACCTGTTGAAAAGCTTTCCATGAAAGGTTATCTCTCTTATGTGGCTTCGCACGAACAACTTTAGAATGGTCTTTCCACAGGTCCTCAGGTTTCTGTAATTCCATTCATAATTCCTCATTATTTTTTCAAGACCAAAAAACAATGCAATGTAAAAATTTGGCATACCATATTAGCATCAGGAAGATCTCTCACAGCTCCATCAACATCTTCAGCAGTTTGTTTCACCTGAGTGGAACTTAAATCAATAAGCACATGCTTTCTTTTAAGTTATAGCACCACGTCAAATAATTATAAGTCAAGAACTTAAAAATCCAAAAGAGCTACTTAATAGCATAACCGCATACTAATTTCGCGCTTTCTTTTGCTGTGGCGTCAGGGATACCACTATGAAGTGGCTCTAAATGTGCACTTCCATCCAATTGCACTCCAATGAAATATTGGACCTCCCCCTGTTCATAAAAAATGAAGCAATCCATACTTGTCCCTCGAATCAACATGTAAACCATTGAAAAATACTCACCTTTTGATCACGCATAGGCTGCAGATGGAACAAGTTCCAAAACTTTTTACCTGTGATTTCATTAAAAAATACTAGAATGAATGCAAGAACCCTTTAAGCTACAGCACTCCATTAACTAAACTAGACAAAATTTTCTTTTCATGATCAGTATCCTTCAAAAAGATAAAGCAATCATCATACCAGTCTTGGTGTAATTAAGAAGCTGGACAGTGACATCTGTTTCGTTGTCAATAGCATCTCTAATTTTCCTAACTGTAGTTCGATCAGTTTCTGGTCCTTGAAGGAATCTACAGAAGGAGAAGATAAGTTTCACGATAATAAGTAGAAAAAAATATTAACAAATGAAGAACTACCTGCAATTCCTGCCCAACACTTCTTCTCGACTGTACTCTGTCAACTCTAAGAAACTATCAGAAGCAAATATCTGCCACAAACGCCAATTAAATCTTCATCATAAAAGCAACAAGGCAAAAAGTGAGCAGTAAGCAAATTCGCATCCTTGTTCACTTACAATTGGATTGTCAGGCAACCTTGGATCAGTAATAACGAAATTCTTCTCTATACGCTCAAGAGTTGTGGCTAAATCAATACCCTTTCTCATTTCTTTCTTCCTCACTTTATCATCAAGACTAAGCGGCCGGCCATCGTCCTCGCTGTCCGACGAGTTAACATTATTTTCTTTATCCTCATCATCATCAACCAAATTAAAACGCTCCTCATCCGGCTCGTCATCCGTACTCCCTCTCCGCCCCTTCTTCAGAATCCTGCCCACGTCGAAATAAACCCTCACAGTCACGAAAAAATATAACAAAATAATACTAAAAAGCGGTTGGCTCACCCCATCAATGATAAACGACTGGGCTTCTTCTTAGGTTTCTCCGGCACCTCACTGATCCTCTGCATGGAGGTTCTAGTGACAGCATGAGAATGACGACGGTTCGGAGCCGTTCCGCCGGAATTCCTCCGTCCTTCATCGTCAAATATCTCATTGTCACCTGATTTCCTTAAGCGCGGACGATTTCCAGACTCACTGAAGGCCCTCGCTCGCGGCTTTTTTACAGCCTCCAGAATCTCCGTCACTGAATTTGAGGCCAACTCCTTCTGCCGGTCTGTTCATTCAAATTCAAAATACTCCAAAGTTGTAACAGTTTTCTCAAGAATTCATTTGGAAAGACGGTGAACCGTTATCAAAATGAATTTGACCGTTAAATATTATTATTTTAATTATGACCTTCAATATTTTTAAATAAAAATAATGTTGATAATTGATATGATTCCACATTTTTTTGCCATTTAATATGATTCAAAAAGAAATACAATTAAAAAAAGAGTCAATTTAGTAAAATAAAATGATTACTTAATTTCAAAGCTATTAATTTAAAGGAATGTATCATTAATGCAACTACAAGTATTCAAACAGTTAAATTTCATCTAATTAAAACAAATTGTTCTGAAATATCAATGCGACAAAATAATCAGATTTTTTAATTAAAACAAATTAATAAATTGGATTTGACAATATTATTGTGTTTGGACAATCGTGTGAATAATAAAAGTAATCTATAATTGATAAATGCTTACGGTCATAACGGATGAGTGACTCGGGCAGGCCATTTGGACGGACCACTTGTTCTTTTGCTCCTTCTGTATGTTTACTCACCTCTACTTGCATTCTGCGGCCATTATTAATTTGATTTTAATAATAATAATAATAATAATAATAATAATAATAATAATAATAATAATAATGGACATATTTAAAATCCTCAAATTTTATGATACGCTAAGTTTAATCTCTTAATTTTGGTAAAACTAATTATTAAATTTTTTTTAAAGTAAAACTAATCATCAAACTTTATTTTTTGGCAAAATTAGCTTTATAATTTATAAATTTTGTCAAATCTAACACTTAAAATTTAATATGTATGATGAAATTAGTTTGAAAATTTAGGGGATTAATTTTGGAATTTACCATAAGATCGAATTTACCAAATTTTGGAAACTTGATGAAACTAGTAAAATATGAAAACTAAATATGTCAACTTAAAATTTAGGGGCACAAAAATATAGGGATTAAAGAGATCAAAATTTAATAATAATAATAATAATTTTCAATCATATCTTATCTTAGAGATACATACCCGATGTATTTGAGAGTGTTTCCAGCCTCATCTTTAATTGGTGCAATTGTGAGCAAATTCCAGAAGGGGGTCCCGTCTTTCTTGTAATTAAGCAGTCGCCCGCAGTAGCTTCCCTCCGTCGTGAGAGTTTCCCTGATCTTCGCCACATCTTCTGGGTTTGTGTCCTTACCCTGTAAAAACCGGCTGTTTCCCATACCAGTCAAGTTTATGGATATGGTTATGGACGATTATGAATAAAGAACACTAGTTTATTCATTATTTTTTACCAGTTTCTCCCGATAACTTCCCGGGAAGTGTAACCAGTCATCTTGAAAAACCCAGCACTTGCGTAAAGAATCGGATAATCTGGTTTAGTTGCATCTGAGACAACGAACGTTTGTTGAAATGCTGATAATGCATCTTTTAGATCTTCTGAGACTCTTGGAAGTCCTTTATCTTTTGCTGAAAAGGCAGTTGAATATCAAGATTCAGATTGAAAATATCGATTTTTGTTTTTTTACCTATTCCTTCATCTGAAAACTCGCCGGAGCTTCGGTGTGATGTGCCGGAGTCACGTCTAGTGTTCCCTTGTTTAGTTGTTTCCTCTATAGAAGTTCTCACTTTAACTCCCTGTGGCTCCCCAGTCTCTTCATCTCTTTGAAGTACTAGACCCCACTCAGCTGCCCTTTGAGCGGCGGCGCTTGGTTCTTCTCCGGCGATGGGATTTTCAGGTTCATCAGTAGTTGTTTCCTTGATAGCCATCCACGAGGTGACCGGCTGAGAAGATGGTGGCCATGGAGAAGACGATTTAACGGCGGGGAGATTAACAGGTTTTGCGGTAGGGGGATCAGGATTGGTATTCCAGGTCGGCCATGTCGGTGATCGGAAAGAGGTATTAGCTGGCCGGGAAGAAGCGTCGGTGGCCTTGGAAGATGGATTGAAGACTTCGAGTGAGCCACGTTGATCTCTGGGTAGCGTCGGAATAATCGACGGTGGCTTGTTGCTCCGGGGATTTTGTTCCTCCATTTCTCTATGAATCATCAACCTCTACGTTAACAGTCATTTTATATCATAATTCAAATAAAACATTTATTTATTTTTAATATAATTTGTCACTATTATTAAAATTGAGAGATTTTTTGTTGTGGCCTAGCGTGGGCACGAAGACCTATATCGAAAATGTAAATCAAACAAGTGTTTATGGGTAAATTGGGATTTTCACAACTCACAAATCTATGGCGACAACCTCGCGTCTCATCAATCAAATATATTAGTCATCACAACTTTTTTATATATTCAAATGAGAAAATTGGAAGGATGATACTATTCTAGTTTAAAAATGATGTCCCAAGCACCTCAAGTTTACATAATGTGTGTGGTTGATCTTCAAACTTTTTAAATTTGTAAATACAATGCACTTAAAGTTTAAAAATTGCATGATTGGCTTCTAAAATTCCAAAATCGTTTATATTTGATCATTACGTTCGTTATTTTTTGAGTTTTTGCGTATTTGACATCCTTCTTTCCACATGTTGAAATTGACCCTCTTTTGTTTATTGATTTGATATTTAGCCCTCGAACATATTAAAGAGTTCATAATTGACTCGGAAATATATATAATCCGTTTGTTAAAATACTAATTTATTTTACAATATTTTGTTATTATATTTCATGATAATTTTACTTCGTATATAAATTCTATATTGTAGGATAATTTTCATGATGTTGGAAATAAGTATTTTATTTTCAAACAAATCTGTGTTCTATGATCCCTAATATTCGGACGACTTTTCAGTTCACTGATGCAACATCTATTGTTTTTTTAAGAATTCACCATGTGTAAGCATTCATGTACTTCAATCCTTACTTTCAAAATTCACCATGACAATTATCGTGTAAGAATTCACCTTCGAAATTAAATATCCACTCAACGAGTATTATACATGTGTCGCACATCAAATTTTTAACAATCAATACTCAATGAAATACGATAACGAAAATTTGACGAATGGTCAATTATGAACTCTTTAATATGTTCGGGGGTTAAATATCAAATCAGTAAACAAAATTTGTCAATTTCAATATGTGGAAAGAATGAGATCAATTACGCAAAAACTCAAAAAAATAACGTACGTAAGGATTAAATATAAACGGTTTTGAAACTTTATGGGCCAACCATACAATTTTTAAATTTTGAAGGCAATGTGTTTATAAATTTAAAAAGTTTGAGGGTCAACCATACACATTATGTAACACATTAGATGTTTTGTACACAATTTTGAAACTACAAAAACATCACTTTTACACTATTTCAAAGGCTATTGACAAACATCATTCATATTCAAATTGTAATTTCCATTGTTATTTACATGTTTATAATCTATTTTTAAAAAAATATATGTAGGTGAAGATTAGGTAATCTTAATATCCATTATAAACATAGACTCTTTAGCATTAATTAGATGTATCATAGAAAATAAATACGATCATTTTTCACTACCAACACTTGTCGAGTATAATGAAAATTGAAAAATTAAACCTCAGTACTATAATGTGTAGGAAGATGATGGTATAGTGAAAAAATAAAACCATGAGGGTTGGACGAGTGCACGACCAACCTTTATTCAAAGCAAAAAATATCGTACTAGTTGGAATCGGATAGTGACTAAGAAGTGGTATATGCAATAGCCCTTAGGGGTGCAGAATTCACCTTTGAAAATCTTAACATCAGTTGTAGATGAAAAATAATCAATATTAAGTAGATGATATGTAGAAAATTAGTACGATATTTTTTTTAACAATAATGATATGAATATCATATAAATCAGAAAAATAAGTGTGCTATCCGTGGATAGTCAAAATGGATCCCGTGGGAAACCTCAACATTAGAAAAAAGTAAAACCATGAGTGACGAGAATCCTAGGACCATGTACTCTATAATAGGTGAGACCCAATAACAATTGGGTCGACCCATGTAATATAAGCGAACTTGCACAGCCAGCTTAGTACATTTAAAATGAATTGTCCCGATGTTCCGCGATGGGACCGAAGATAGACTTGGTGAAATAAAACGGTTTCTGACAGATGGCCTCATGGTTCGGTCCAAACGGTTACAAACCCACGCGTTCCACGCTTCGAGCCTCCACCCGTTTACCATGCCTCAGGTCAGATCACGCAGACCACCCTTCGATCCCGGCCACGTTTTACATTGCGCGACAACAACCTCTAACAAACTTGTCAGAGGCAGTTACAGGGCGTGGATTACACATCCCTTCAACTCTATAAATGCAGAGCATGACGACGGAATGAGGAGGACCTTTTGGACGCGTAAGAGCAGACTGTTACTTTGCCGGAATTCTTATCGCTTTCTTATCCCTCGTTATTTTCATAAACCTCTGCTACTCTTGTAATGAACTCTGATCTGATTATTGAATCGACTAAGAGATTTTCCTGCTCCTAGTCAAGTGATTTTTTCTCTATTTTCCGGGGTTTTCCACTCTATATTGCCTTGTCTCGTTCATTGTTTACATTTTTTAATCGTTTTCCCACCGTAAATAAATCATAACCGAGTTCGTTTCTTAACGAACCGAACGACTGTTGGCACCCCCTAAAAAGGGACTATAACAATAAGGATTCAATTACCAGCTTCATGGGCCGATATTGATCTAAAACGAATAATATCGTACTATTTGGAATCGGATATCTTTCCCAAAAAGGGTGGACATAACACTATATACTAGAAATAATCAATACTTGATCAATTATAAAAATAATAATTAAAGTGAATTCTAAAACTATGGCTGTTATTCGATCCGAACGCGTTGTGTTCATGTTCGATATTTTTATTCGAACATGTTCATGTTCGTTCATATTTTATTCGAACGTGAAAATATGTTCGAACATTGTTCAAATTATTAAGCGAATGTTTATGTTTGTTCGAATAGCTTGTTCGAACATTGTTCGTACGATTTGTTCGAACATGTTTATACTATTTGTACGAAATTCATTCAAATGGTTCTTCATGTTCTGACTCATCTTTATTTTCTGTAGAAATTGGTTGTTCATAAAAAACAATAATTGCATCCAAATGGTTCACTGACATTCGTATTGTTCATATTTGATATTTTTAGAGTTTTATAGAATATCAAATGTTTCTTTTTCAGCATTTTGAATATAATAAAGAGTTGAGTAGTGATTCTCAGCCGCCGTTAGAGTCAATTAATTAAATATAGAGTTTTATAAAGGTTTTTACACCTAAATACTATAATAATATATCATATTAAAAATTAATTTAAATAATATATGTGTTCACGAATGTTCACATTTGTTGTGGTTCGATCCGGAGATCTCATCAACATTTGTTCACGAAAATGTTCATGTTCGTTCAAATTATAAACGAACAAAAAATAATGTTAGAACAATGTTCATATTTTTATTCGAAGAGCGAACACGACCACATACGAGCCGAACACATATTGTTCACGAGCTTTTCGGATCGTGTAAAAGTCTTACTAAAAACTAATGTTGTTATTCAAATTAAATGGCTAAGAAGAAAATAACGAAAATAGACAAGGGTATTTTAGTGAAGAATCTCAGAAAGTCAGTCCCATGTGGGTAAGTAGTGAAGCTCCTGACTCTTGTTGGTTGTTTTTATTTTAATGTTCCCTGCCCATGCCCCTCGCCTCTTGATTTTTTGTTGCACATGAAAGTGAAACCATGTGAAATTGTATACATTATTCACTATAATATTGCCCTATTATATTAACGTGTAAAACACACCAAAATCCCACAAAAACTCTAGTATAAAATTACAACTAGCTCAAATGACAAATGTGATCGATCTAAAACTCGAGTTCTATAAAAAATAAGGTAGAAAAACATATCAAATTAGACAACAAAAGAGAATGATATACAACTCAAACACATAAAGAATAAAAACATACAAAAATAAAGCAATTTTGAACAACATATAGTATATTTCAATTCAACTAGAAGAAGAGAGGTCTTGAGAATACATTTCGTATATGGATATAAAACTAAAAATGAGAAAATAGTCCATTAAGTACCCAAACTTTTACAATTTTGACAAAATTGATACCTATAATTTATAATGATATATTTAATTTTCAAACATTAAAATTTTGGTATATTTGATCCTCCAAATTTATAATATTTGACAAATTAAATCCCAAAATAGCAAAATCAATCTACGAAAATTGATTTTGACCGAATACTTCATTTGTGAAATAATTAAAAACTTTATAGATCAAATATGTCAAATAGACTAGACTTTGGGGTAAATTTTGTCATCTTCATACTTTGTGAATCAAAATTGATACAATCATAAAATTTCAGTGATCAAAATTATTAAAGTCATGAAAATTTAAGGATCAAATTTTATGTCACCCTAAAATATTACAATTTATAAAAATAATATAGCATGAATAATTAATTTGATTAACTTTTACTTGTAATTGGAAATTTGCGGTGTATTATTTAGAATAATTAAAAAAGAATAAATGTAAATGGTAGATAGGAGGGGTATGGGATACCGGATGGAGAATAGGGATAAGGGTTTCCAATTCGTGGACAAGATCCAATGGGGCGTGGGTTCTCTTAGATAACTTCGGGCCCACACCTCAATTATCGTCATCTTTAATTATAAAACAGTGGGTCCATGCCACGTGAATATGCCACCTAGACATCTACATATTCGTCCCACGTGGTAACTGTCCCATAATCCCATGTATTTTCTCTGACGCTCCAGCTCATCCAAGGCCTTAAGTTCACCTTTCTTTCTTTTTGAACAAAATTCATCCTTTCAAATAATTAGTTTTTTCGTTCGAATAATGCTAAAAAAATTGAATTTTTTTAGGGCCAACCGTGTTTAGTATACGCAGCTGCGTTTACTAAACCTTAAACCCTAAACCCTAAATACGACCGCTATTGAATTTTAACGCGGCCGCGAAAACACGATGGCGGCCGCGTTTGGTAATAAATCTATATATATCGCTCTCGATTCATTTTAAAATTCACCACTGAGAAGTAATCGACACCAATTTGCAGTAGAGGTTACAAAAGTTTAGTTGCAATTGACACGGTAATATTTAGTTTTTCATGGATCCCTATAATAATTCTTGGTTTAATTTTGATCTGAATTATCCTCCGTCATCAACACCTTCCGCTGACAATCATGAACATGGATCGAGTTACCCAAACTACGATAGCATTCACAACCTAAGCAGCTTTAACTATTGGAACACCGACAATGCAATGTCTAGTGGGAATCCATCTACTTTGCAAGGTACTAGAATACCAAGTTGTCTAAATACTTGTTGTGTAGTATTCATGCGTATGTTATATAGGTATGGCAGAAGAGAACGAGGATGGTTTAGATGATGATCCAAAATCTGAAATCGTGGTCGAAGATGAAGATGAAACAGAGAATTTGGAACTAGATGACAACTTACAGCCAACTAGGTCTGTGCATAATGACAGTGGTTTAGTTAGGCGATTGCAATGCTCATCGGAGGAAATAGACATGAGGTTCATTCACATGGCAACGACTTTTGAAAGATGTGATAATGATATACCCACTTCAAAACGTCGGTACACGAAATACAACGTTGACCAACCCCATCTTGCTGTTATGATGAAATTCAAAGATAAGTTTCATTTGCAGTACTGTATTGTTCATTTTCATATTCGTAGACGGTGGCAATATAGAGTAATAGAAAGCGATTTGAAGAAGTGGGTAATTAGATGTGTAAGCGGTACATGTCTGTTTCATCTACGAGCGATCTGTTTGGCTCGTGACTGCGTGTGCCATATTTCCGTGTACGTTTATGGCCATTTATGTGACAATGTATTGTTGGAGGAAGGTCACCGCAATCTTTTACAGAATTTTATTGCTTACGAGATGAAGTCATTCATCAGAAATGATAACGGTACGTAATGTTCTTAGTATGAAATAATATTATCATGAGTTTCTAAAGAGTTTTTTTCTTCTTTCATAGATATAAAAGTGCAAACGATCCAGACTCATATTCACGTAAACTGTAGGTTGACTCTATGGGGCATCGACTTGTTCAACCGACTTGGTGCGACTCGACTCGACACGATTCAACAAGAGTATAAGAATTAGATTTTCGACTCGGCTCGTATTATTAAATAAAATAATTTTAATTAAAAGAAAAATTTTGAAAAGTAATTGTTAGAATTTGTAGAAAATTGCATAAAGTCAAGTTTAAAATTACAAATATTTATCAATTCATTATATATATAATTTAACTTATAAAAAATGAATATCGTTCGTCGATTCTACCATCTCCGCAAAAACATCCACTTTTTGATCTATCATCGCTTGTACGAAGAATAAAAAGCAGTGAAAGCACATTAAAAAATAGATCGACAACATTAAAAAGCCGTGAAAGCACATAAGATACGTTTTTGATGAATAAAAAAATCAAATTAAGGAAGAAATCAAAATGACGTCGTTTTGTGTCAAGTGTCAAGAGTTGGAGAGTCCAACTCGACTCGACACAGGAAAATATGAAAAATTGAAGAGTCGATGCCGCATAGGGTTGACTGTGAAATACAAGCAAGCTTGGTACGCACTACAACGTATCTTTGAAATGGTGTACGGTTCGTGTGAGTCTTCAATGAAGAAATTGTCATCGTTGTTCCACGAGATGATTTTAAGGAATGATGAGACTATTGTAAAATAAAATTTGCAGGAAACAACGCTTGGCCCCCATAACTACTTGGTTTACTATGTGTTTTGAGTTTTCCGATCTAGCATATACGCTTATCAATACTGTGATCCAGTTCTTTCCGTTGACGCCACCCACTTGTACTCAATGTCTGATAAATTGTGTAGTTAGTTTTTTACTTTGACAGATCATGGCTGGTTTAAGTAACATCATTTGTCAGGTTCAACCATAAATTGCTTGTGGCCGTCGGTCGTGATGGTGGTGGACACGTTATCCCCGTTGCATTTGCATTGGTAGACACCGAAAGTTACAGAGCCTAGAAATAGTTTTTGCAAAACCTCGATCGTTATATAATTAGGGAACGAGAAACATGTCTTATATCCGATCGAACTGCAGGTATTCTACAAACGGTGAATAAATTGGAAGGTTTCCAAAAAGGCACTTGCACCATCGGTGGTGCCTCCGACATTTTTGCTCCAACTTATATAGCGCATTCAAAAACTCCGAGTTAAAACAGATTGCGTATAGAGCGGGGGCACGATCCAAGGAGTATAAAAGGCTAAATGACATGACGGAGATTCAAAATATGAACCCTGATGCATGGCGATGGTTAGAGGAGAATGACAAAGTGAAGTGGATTCTGACTTACGACCTCGTCAAGCGTTATGGAACAGTAACCAATAACCAGGTTGAAGCAATAAATGGGCATTGAAAGCTGCTCGACGTCTTCCAATTTGTAAGATTGTCATGGCTACGTTCTATCAGGTCAATCGAACATTTATGGAGCGTCGGATTGAAATTGGAAGTATGACTTCGAACACAGATGTCCTCTCGCCTGCAGCTCAAAATTTTTATTGTTGAGCAAAAAGAAAAACTGATTACCACAGTATAGTAATGTGAGATTCTGATAAACTCGTAGCACAAGTAGAGGTAGAAAGCAGAAGGAGCAATTCGTCATATATTCACACTGTTGACCTCCAGCGACAAACATATACGTGTTCAAAATGGTACACGTATAGGGTTCATTGCTCCCATACAATCAGAGACGCGAAAATAATAGGTCGACAAACACATAACATGTTCATACAGAGCACTACGTTGGACACCCTCCGATCAACCTATGAACATGCGCTTTTGGACTCCTTAAGGTTAGAGTACGAGTGGACTAACCCCGGATGAATTTTATGGCATGACCCTTCGCGTTCAAAAAAAAGAAGAGCATGACGAAAACGAAGCACGAGAATCTAAACTCACATGGATATACATAATTAATTTTTTAATTACATTGTATAATTTTTTAATTGTTTAATTAAAATATTTTTAAATTTTTAAATTACAGTGTATAATTTTTTAATTACAGTGTTGAATTACACGTTTAAAAATATTTTTAATCGTAAAACATAACATTGTAGAATTTCGAAACAATACTAACTAATCGTATAAAATCATATAAAATCAAAATCTATAGTGTCATCATACGGCGGTACATTACTAGATCCTTCCATCTGTGTTCTGCGAGGGCGACGACCGCGTCGCAAGGGAGGCGGGACACTATGAACAGGCCGATGGGCATTCTATGCGTTTCATATCGGGGTTGCCACAAACTTTGCCCAACTTCAGGGTTCGGTCGCTGATCCTGATAGGAGTGGCATCCCTAGCTTGTTGCACCATAGGATGGGGGGAAAATGGCTGAGTCTCAGTGGAGCCTGGATCATATGTAGACTAAACTCATGATCATGATCTGTGTAGTGAGGGGAAGGCCAATACTCATACACTTGTGAAAATGCAGTGGCTCCTGCTTCCCTCACCCTTTGTGAATCTTCCATATTTCTCCCTAATTGAGTCTCTGCCACCTCCTCTAAATCAGTCGTCTACAAAAGTAACGGCTTTTTTGGTGAAATAATGCTTAAAAAAAAGAGATATTTTTTTAGTGTCGTACGCAGATACGTATCGCGGCCGCGTGTCGTGGTGTCGGATGCGTTTCATACGAATCGCGGCCGCGGGAACGAAACGCGGCCGCGTCTGGTAAACGTGGCTATTTTTTAAAAAAATTTTAAAATTTTTTTTATTTAATATTTTATACGAAACGCGGCCGCGTTTACCAGATGGTAAACGCCAAAATCATCGACACATCCTCAAGTGTAATGGTAACCTCACCAGACGGTGGAAAAAATGTATGTGTTTCTGCATCCAGCACTCAACAAGTGCAGTCATAAGGTGAGTATCTAATTTCAGGCGTACGGTCTTAAGTACACCATAGAATCCCCACTCAATCAACAACCCGATAACTCTATCATCTACATCACCCATGTTGTTCAAGTAATACTCTCCGTGCTTGAATTGGGCCAAGGTACCTGGTTCACCTCGCATAATATCCGCGCTAATATGTTGTTCTTGGCGATACAATAATGACGACACTGCAGGTACACGAGCACGACGACGACGATCCATATCTGCGTAAATACTAAAATCATAAAGGACATATCTCAAAACATATTAAACAACAATATTAACAACTAAACATCATATAAATATTAAATTTCTAAACAATATATCTCTAAACATATTAAACAACAATATTAACAACTAAACATCATATAAATATTAAATTCCTAAACAACATATGTCATGCCCCTCTACATCTATTCCAATTTAATTATATCTATTTCTCATAATACGAAGGTATGATGCCGTGCTCTAATAAATTAGAATACAAGGCTCTACATAAAACTCGGCTATAATACTAATTATTCTTTCATACACAGCGGAAGCTAATTTACATCATCATATACTAATTCACTATTCTATATACAATATATAAACCAAACCAAAGTTCTTACAAAACTAGGAAACTGCTTCTTCTCCTCAGACGATCTTGACAACATATAATCTACTGATCATCTTCACTACCTGTTTAACAATTGTTCATTGAGTGGTCCTGAGAGTGATGATAAATAAAAACAAAATAATCATGCAACAAGTATCATCACACAACATAAACATATCACATAACATAAACATAAACATAATCACATAATTGCATACTATTGTTCTTATCATGTTCAATTTACCAGCATAACAGTCCTGGCCCCTGCCTTAATCCTTGGCTTACGCATCACCAAGAATCAAGGAACATAAGTCATGAGTCGCCTAGTATCAAAAACGGACAGAAAGCGCGACCAATCCATCTAACATTTCCGACTTTCAACCATACCTCACTCCTTCATAATCATATATGATGTGATCATATAACTGAAACTGATGATCTAGATCATAAAGTGACTGAAACCATGCTCCTGACATGTTGTCAGAGTTGTGCGTCCACAAACTCTCGAATTTTCATATAACATCACATAAGATACATATTCTGAAATTTCTGAAAAACTGTACAATAGTCTGTCGACACTTTAAATCCATACGTTTTTGAGAGCTCAAATGATGTCCAAAAATCATGTAAAAATATTCATGTGAAAGATAATGAACTTTTCTAAAACTGTATAAAAGAAACCATTTTCAAATAAGCTCTCTAAACATGAGAAAACAGACCAGCAACATGGTGCTCTGGCTGCAGGGAATAAACTGTACTAATTCTGAAAAACGTAAAATAATTTGCTTGTCTGATTTCGGTTTTCATAAAACGTAAAATTCCTCTGAAACTAGACGCATAGAGGTTTTTATACATGTAAAAATCATAATCACATGATATCCATTGAAATAACAGCGAAATTCGTAACATATAGAAAAAACATGAATGCATATAAACATGAATGCATATGATTTCTAACCTACATGTTCTCTCATTCATCCCACTCACCTTCGGTTTCTTCCTGATTTAACTCTTCTAAAACCTTCAGAACTGACCTAGACCTGTCGTAAAATCTTCCTTAGAATCAAAATTCAACTCTAACGAACTTAGAACATAATTTCCTCCCACTTACTTACAACTTTTCCGTTTTGGTGTTGCTGCTGAAATTTCGCGTTTTTGCTGGTTTTCCGCCTTAGCTCCAATTTCTTGCGTGACTTTTGAGGATAAGAATGAATTCTAGAGTATAATTATTGGTGGGACACATCCAAGCTAATCCCCAAGCCACCAATAGCAACTTGACAACAAAAATAAATGAAATATGAAGTCTTTCTTTGACCATGTCTAATAAAATATATATGTTCATCCTTATATTACTCTAATGTACCTTAATTCTTAACTAAAAAGATCTCTAAAAGTGTGGAGTGTTACAACATATCTCATATAACAACTAAACATCATATAAATATTAAATTTCTAAACAACATATCTCTAAACATATTAAACAACAATATTAACAACTAAACATCATATAAATATTAAATTCCTAAACAACATATCTCATATAACAACTAAACATCATATAAATATTAAATTCATAAACAAAATATGTCTATTAACAACTAAACATCATATAAACATTAAATTCCTAAACAACATATCTCTAAACATATTAAACAACAATATTAACAACTAAACACCTTTAACAATTTTAAAGAAGAGAGAATAAAGTGGAAAATATTGAAGAGGTGTGGAAAAAATTGGATGGATGTAAGGGTATTTATAGAAAAAATTTTAATTTTTTTATATAATATTTTTTTAAAAAAAATAAAGAACGAAACGCGGTCGCGTTTCGCATAAAATATTATATAAAAAAATAAATTTTTTTAATTTAAAATTTTTTTAAAAAAAAATTAAAGAACGAAACGCGGCCGCGATTCGTATGAAACGCGTTCGACACCACGACACACGGCCGCGAAACGTATCTGCGTACGACACTAAAAAAAATACCCCCTTTTTTTAAGCATTATTGTACCGAAAAAGCCCAAAAGTAATATTCCAAATAATTAGTTAAGAAACTTAGTTAAAAACTTCTCATATTAAACATGATCATGTGAGCCATTGACTCAGCAAATCCTCCCCTGCATCGGCTGCTTTCCTCCGACCGTACCGCCAAATGCATGACCCCGTGTGATTTGTACCATGCGATGTATGTATCTTCGCTCATTCATTCTAACTCACCGTACAAATGTTCATTGCAGTTTTCCCACATAGAAATCCACTGTGCGTGAATGGTACACCAATCATGCCATCTCTCGCTCCGGTATGAGTGTAACCGTTGAAGGATATCTGCAGGTTCTGGTGCCCGAGGAATGCAGAGTGGCACACCAAACTGTCGAGATACACGGTCAGGGTGATGTGGCTCTACACGACCGAAGTATATCAACGGCCCGACGTACAACCACATCGAAGTAGTGACCTCGTCAGCTTGCTCTAGGTCTACATCTTCGTACGGCAGTCATACAAACTACAAAAGAACAATGAAACAACCTAAAATATAAAAAACATAATTGCAGACTATACCTCCCTACGGCCAATAAGATCTGGGGAATCTCTGAATAACCGTATAGAGTTGTTCCCTGTGTCATGGTGGTCCAACCAACCACCGGAAACTCTGCAACAACATAATATCAATATAATCAAATCACTTTTCATTTGGTCAAATAAATCAACAATCAAATTTATCTCCATTCATAATACTGAAAGCATCGATCATCGTAACCATCATCCACAAATCGCCCTTAACGAAGGGGTGATCGATGGCATACGAAACCATGCCCAAATCTACAAGTAAAAAGAAATAAATTACATAAATATTAACAATATATATAAGTTTAAATAATGTTATATTGTACAAAAATACATGAACTAGCCAAAACGCTCCACCTACCGTGACTCCACCCATCGCCCCGTTGCATAACTCACGATATAAATTCGCGAGTACAACAGATCCCCAACTAAGCGCTATGAACTCTTCGATATTTCCGAAGATATCCATCAACATAAGTTTCGCCTTATCCTCATTTGTGTCAGGTAACATGACATTCACCACTATCAAAAGAGAAACCGTACGAGCGAACTGGAGGACCTCCGCATCGCTTTCTAAGGGTGATGCAGCTCGGACAACAACAAACTCTCCCAAATGCCGTACTTTGAAATACGGCTCAGAAAATACGGATGTAGCGGGAGTCCAGCCGAAAGTAGTGGTACAAAACGAAACCCAGTCCACTTAACTTCTAATGGTTCTTGGACCCGTAATAGGAACGCCCTGAATAGGTATGCCCCAAATAAGTGATACGTCCTAGAGAGTAACGGTCGCTTCACCAGAAGGTAAAAAGAACGTGTGCGTTTCTGGTCTCCGACGCTCGATAAGTGCAGTCATTAGATGAGTGTCTAATCTCATTCTAATGGTCTTCAAAACGTCATAGAACCTCCACTCAATCAAATATGCATTCACCCTATCATCCAGTTGCCCCATTTTGTACAGATAATGTTCTCCATGCTTAAACTGTAAAACACCTCCAGGTTCACCTCGAATAATGTTGCTACTAATAAGTTGTTCTTGACGATACAACAATGTAGTCGCAGCTGGAGTACGAGAACGACGGTGACTCATATCTACATCAAAAAATTTTCACCAACATTAAATAACAAACGTAAAATTATACTACTAAATATTTCTAAACGATAAAAAACATCATAATTATAAAAAATATATTAAATATTTCTAAACAAATACTACTCTTTAAAACAAATACTCCAATTAAATTACATACAAAACATTCTACGATGAAAAATCATAAACTAATCCTAAATAGTAAATTAAATATTTATAAACGACAAAAAAACATCCTAATTATAAAAAAATATACTAAATATTTCTAAACAAATACTACTATTCAAAACAATATTTTTGTAAATACTAAATAAATATTACTAATTACAACAAATTTATTATTTAAAACAAATATTACGATTAAATTATTTACTACATATTGTAAACATAATAATATACTCTTTAAAAATCATAAACTAATCTTAAGCACAAAACTAAATATTTTTAAACGATAAAAAAATATCCTAATTATAACAAATATATTAAATATTCTTAAACAAATAATACTCTTTAAAAAACTAATTTTTGTAAATACTAAAATAAACAATTACTAATTAAAAAAAATTATTATTTAAAACAAATACTTAAATTAAATTATATACTAAGCATTCTAAACATAATAATCAACTCTTTAAAAAAATTTCTAATCCTAAATACTAATCTAAATATTTCTAAATGATTAAAAACGAATCCTAATTACAATAAAGATTGAAATAAAATATATACTAAATATTATAAACATATTAAACAAAACTTTTAAAAAAATTATTAATTATCATAAACAAATATAATTTAAAAACAAATCTTAATTAGAAAAAATAAAATTAAACGTAATAAAAAAAAATTAAATAATACAATAATTTTAATTTAAAGAAATATAATTATACATTAATAATTATATGTTGGATGATGGAGAGAATGAGAAGAAAGATTGTATAAAGAGGATATAAATTAATGATTATTTATAGAAGATTTGGGGGAGAGACATAAATGTAAATTTATCTATTTAACTCGCGGCCGCTGCTGAATTAACTCGTGGCTGCGTTTAGTATACACATCTGCGTATACTAAACGTGGTTGGCCCTAAAAAAATCCGATTTTTTTTAGCATTATTCGAACGAAAAAGCCTCAAATACTTGAAGTAGAATGATTAATTAATATAATAATATTTGACATTCTCAATTAAATAAAAATACCTCTCTAATTTGGATCATTTCAAAATAGGCAAAACCAAAATTTGATTTTTATAGTTTCATAACTTTGAAAAATTTGATTTCCAAAATTTTATGATTATGATAATTTTGATCCACAAAATACGAAGATAACAAAATCGGTCTTCATATTTTATAAGTTATGGTCAAATCAGTTACTAAAACTTAATATGTATGGAATATTTGATCCCAAAGTATTTAATTTTGACAAATGAGGTTATCGGTCAAAATCAAAATTCATGGACCGATTTTGCTACTTTTGCAATATGATTTACTAAATGTTGCAAATTTAGAGGATCAATATACCAAAACTTTTAAGTTCAAAGATTAAATATGTAATTAAAAATTATGGAGACTAAATTTGTTAAAACTATAAAAATTTGGAGATTATAAACATTATTTTCTCTTTCAAAATTCTTGGTCAAAGTAATTAAAATATTTAATAATGAGAAAATAATGCATTCAGTCTCCAAACTATTATAGATTTGGCAAAATTAGTTTCAATAATTTGTAATGACATATTTAGTCACTGAATTTAAAGTTTTGACAAATTTGATAGTATAAATTTGTAACATTTGACAATCAGATTTCCAAAGTGGCAAAATCGATCACAAAAATTTGATTTTGACTGATGACTTCATTTGTCAAATGAAAACTTTGGGAAGCAAATATGTCATACATGCTAAACTTTTGGAACTAGCTCGGGCAAAACTTAGAAAGCATGGGGATCGGTTTTTCCATCTTCGTACTTTAGAGATTAAAATTGTTATAATCATAGAACTTTGAGAACTAAATTTGTCAAACCATGATACTATGAAGACGAAATTTACGTGATACCCATTTAATAATTCACCATGGCTATTATAAAATCATTATATCTTATTTTTCAGAAAGAAATATTATATATATTTCTAATTGAATGTGACTAAATATACGATAAGAGTTTTGCACATTAACCAAACATTTAAAGATTTAATCTAAGCACTCACTTAAGATTGGGTATCTATTGATCAATGTTTGTTAAAAATAGATCATTTAATGAAATAAAGTACTTGGTGAATCAGTCAACATATGTTCACCAAAATGATGATGCTTCATGCAACTAAAGAGTATATAGATAGAAATAAATCAATATGAATATCTTTTTCACTATCCTTGCGGTAGAGATGAATATACTCAAATGAATGACTATCATTACCAACAATATCAAATTGCTAGATATATTGAGGAAAAAATCATTGTGCAATTGGTCGTAGAAATTATGGTATAATAGATGTAATGACCTTTACAATAACAATTCCAATAGATCAATATATCCGACTAGAACGCAACCGAACTCAAGACTATGAAAACATTGTGTGACACTTAGTCACAGCTTCGTTCTCCATAAAGTTTTATATACGTCCGAAGTATGTTGCAAATCGCAATCTCTTAGCCCCTCTATCACTATTCTTGCCTTCGCATTTACAAATCATCTTTGTATTTTGCAAGACCATACTTGGAAGACTTTGATTGTGTTTTGTGATAAGGGTAAGCATGAGTCGTCCAACCCGTACCATTGGGTAACAAATTTGGCCATTTGTTGAAATTACAATTACACGTTGGACCAAAAATCACCTCGTCGACACGTACAGGGCAAATCATTTTAGTCATTAATTAACCCATTAGATATAAGTTTAGTAGTTAATTCATTTTAGGATTTGACTTTTTTGTCAATTCCACAAGACTTTGAGTAAAATTTCAGAATGTTCTCATCTACTAGCTATCATATTCAAGTGTTTATATACATGCAAATAGTGTGGCATTTGCCAGTGTTGATCTTAGAATTTAATGATACTTGGGAGGTAACAAGAACACTTGTTAGGAGATAATCAAATCGTTATCTTTTATATTGGTTTTCTTTTTACAAGTATTGCAATGTTAGATTTTTATAATATTTATCATCTGATCATGATTACGTTTTTTTGCAACTTTTGGATTTATGCTTTACATTCTTGGAATCGAACAATTGTATTTGTATGGAAATAATTTTTTTGGTTGAAAACTATTTTATTTTAATGTTCTTGAAAGATTATATTCTACTATAATTGTTATGAAATGTGTTGATATATCAACACGTTGATGGATTGAATCGAACACATAGCCCTTGGATCAACCTGTTGATGGAATTAAATAATTTAGTGATCTATTGGGCTAATATGTATAGGTTCGACGACTTCTACTTGTAATTGATTGGGTTGGTCCGTACTCACCCCTAATAGGTGACGAACATTGATGAGTATATTACTCCACCAAAAGGATCAAAGCTCTGCATTTTACATGAGAGTGAAAAGGGATGCTTGTACTCTTGATACTTTGGCGAGTTTTTGAGGTAGTTAACCGTGTCAGAGGTTTTAAAATTATTAAAAGTTACTAATTTGAAATAGTATATATAAATGACACTAACACCAAATTATTTACAAGAATAGCAATACTTTTTAATTATATTTATTTTATATTTTAAATTTCATATTTGATGTGTATATATATTGTAATGTGAGCACGGTGAACAAAAATATTTAAAATTAACTTATTCATGACAAATGATTTGATGAATATTAATGATAATTTTAAATATATAAATAATATTGTTTGTTGGTATTGTTTGTAACTATACTTGATTTTGCTAATTTGTAATCAGAGAAAGGGAAAGGGAAAGGGAAAAGGAAAAGGAAAAGGAAAGGGAAATCAAATATAGTTATTATTATTATTAATATTTTCAGGTAGTAGTGTTCATGTATAAAAATAGTATATTAATAATTAAGAAATAATATTTGTTTGTAATTTATAAGTTACATGATAAAATCATAAAATACATTTAAGTTTAAGTTTTAGATTTTATTTCTTATTTTACATAGGTTTTTTCATTAATCATGAATATAATATATATATTTTAATATTTTTAAAACATGATTATATTTGATATTATTACAATAATCGGTTTGTTGGTATGCAAATCAATGAAAACCACTGCATATTAAATTTTATACAAGTCCCTGAAAATACTAATACATATATTAGTTAAAGTTGATGTATATGTATATTAATTAATAATTTATTTATAAAATAATTAATATTACTATTTAAATTACTGTTAGAATGATAAAAATTACTCTATCAGTGTCAAAAAAAAAGTTAAGAAAAAAAATACCAATAATAATTAATAACTAGACATGCCAGATTGGTATATAAATTTTTTTCCCATACTTTGGCATTTACTTTTTGGATAGACCACGGATTCTACACTTTCTCATTTCTGTTTTCCAATAACTCTGAGTGATTTAACGATTAAAAGTACACTGAGATACTCGTGATTTTTTAATGTATATAAAACATACGCAAATTTGTAATGTTTTTATCGTTAAAAATATATTATATATTATTACATTTATTATTTTTATATATAATAATATATTAGTATTTACATAAATCAATATTATCACAACTTAACAAAATATATTTAAAAATTCACAATCATCATATCTCACAATACCTGACATCTTTTACAAAATATATTTAAAAATTTACGACATCATATCTCAGAACATCTTATATCTTTTAACACACATCAATTTAAGAAGCTAAACCAAATAGATTCAATAGCTACTCTATATGCCCTCCTTCTTGTCAAACTTCCACAATTTGAATTGATCTTGTCTATGCCCAAGACTCTTACAAAATTATCTCAAGTTTTTTTATGATTTCCTATGTTGCACGGGTACGAGAATAAGGGTGCGAGGTGCGGAGTGCGACAATTTTAGAAGTATCCGATTTAGGGTGCGTCAAATTCAAGATAATAATTATTTACAATTAATATAAATATTTGAAATTTTCAAAATATACAAACATGTAAAAATTAATTAGTTTTAAAATAATTTACGAATGAAGTATAAAATTTTTAATTCATATTCGTTAACTTCTTGTTTTCATCGCATTCCAGTCATCTGTGCAATTCTTTTCCCTACAACTTCTTATCATACTCCCATTAATCCAATTTTTTAAAAAAAATATATGTGTGGATGCATGAATCCGAATACTCACATGCATAAAATTCTCAAATTTCAAACAACTGTACAACATAAATTATTTCTCTCGAACGTGTATATATATATAATCATGGCTTCCAAAAGAGTTCCCATATGATGCTAAGGTACAAATCATAACCAATTTTCTATTTCTTTTTTTCTTCCTATTTGACTAAGAATCAATCTATTGATACAATTCCTTCTTCTTTGATCTCTTTAATATGTGAAGGCAAAACAAATAATCGCTGTAGAACCTCAATGGCCTACAACTTGCTACATGCTCCAAATCTAAGTGTAACCAACTTAAATAATCGCAACAGGGCTTGCAATCAAGACAGAGCAGTAAACGAGTTTTGCATAGAACCTTGACAGCTTATTTTGCTTGCATCCGGACCGTTCATCTCGATTTCTTCATCATCAGCTAGGCAAATCCCAGATGAATCAATGGTGAAAAAAAATCCCACACATGGAGATATTGGTGATTTTGCAATCTTTATCATCCTTCTTCCTGTCATCATTCAATAATTACTTCATATTGACAAAAAGACAAAGGTTTTGGCAGAATGACCTGATCTAGATTCTAACACAAGCCGAACGCTTACTGCGTGCGCCCACTGAATGCCTAAAGCGGGAATAAGTTGAGATTCAGACGACCCTTGAGGCCGATACACTGCTTCAGCTTTTCTCTGCACTGCATCAAGGCATACTGTAATTTTCACAAACAGAGCTTAATCAGAGTGAAAAGTAACCTGGAATAGATATTGGGAAGTTTCATGGACTTGTGAGCGAACATGATTAGTTACGACAACAGGCATACGAGCTAATTCGGCTAGTGATCTGAATAACACAATGAAGGAAATCACAATGATGCAATGAAAAATTGCAATATTCATCACATGCTCACTTCAAGAAAGACATATGCCATCCAAGTGGATGATGATGTCTTGTAGCTCCCTGCTCATATTCTCTACAAAACCGAAGCCACGAGAGTATTACATTTTCCGCAATGGATCCAATTATCATGCCAAGTCAAGTTAGCTAAAACAAATAGAAGGAAATAATGATAGAGCGGAGTAAAAGGAAGCGACCCAGTAACAAGAGCTGCCATGCTATCAACTATAAGTAGCCTCACATTATCCTGGAGAAAAGTGGCCTTCAATTGCTGCAGCCTGTTAAACAATTACAACAAAACTCACTCAAATGCCGTTTTGAAACGTACCAAGTGGCTGCATACTAGAAACAATAACCTTAAAAAGGATCATACTTGAATGTAATAATATCAGCATATATTGAGATGATAAGTCAAATAATAAATAGATCATGATAGCATTAAAGGGCCAAGGATTTGAATCATATTTAGAACATGGGAAAACCATTTACGAAGCAAGCCATAGGGGGGGAGAAATAAAAAGATCACTATACTGTCAAAACTTGAATTATGTGATTTGATGCAACCATAAGAAAACTTCTTCATTGGTTAGAGGGGAAATAAAATGGATTTAGTTAGTTAATGGTACAAAAATAGAAACACAAAAGAGATCTTGTTTTACCTTTCAGTGAATTCCAATAATGATCCTGGCCGTAAAACTACAATCCTGCCGGCCATCTGCACATAAAAATTGTTAATCATAAACAAATCACATGAGCCGGTTAGTTCACGACACTTGGGAAGTCACATGAGCCGAACAAATCTAGTTTTTCTGTAAATCTTGTGAACAGAAAAAATTTCTATTCCCAAATGAGACAATTTTGCAAAACATTTTTCTCAGAAATAAACATGCGAAGAAAATTGTAGCATAGACAAAAACGGTAGTAAAACATAAAATCAAACCTCTTGAGCCAAGCTTTCCATTCTAAATAATTCCGGGAAGCTGTTGAATCCCATCTCTATCAACCTGAAAGGCAAACGTGCCATATTAGCACCAAAAATATCTGGCTGATTAGTGCTACCATGAAAAGGAAGTATACCTTCGTGAACTAAATTTAGATTCGACATCAACATATATTACATGGCCACCCAAGCCACCATATAATGTAGGTAAGGATGCTAGCAAAGAGAGCTTCAGGCAGAACTGCAGGTTTAAAAGAGATTGGGGTAACCGTTGAAGCAAATAATGGCAATAACAGCACAGCAAATAAAGTGTGTGATTAGATAATCAGAACCTTCAAAAAGAAGAGAATAAAATGAACAATTAATGGCCAAATTTAAATATAAACACAAAGAAATGATCACCAGTTATTTCTAATGCACGCTTACAGATTCCAAAGAACGACCTGTGTTTTGCCAATCCCTGCAGGACCTACTAACTCTGTAACAAGACCAAATGGTATTCCGCCACATAATGCTTTATCAAGCCCTTTTAACTGCGTGCGCAAATGGACTCCAAGATACTCATCCTTTCGTTGTTGCTCCAAAAGTGACAGAGCCTATTTACAAGGCAAACAAAAATGACAGACAACACTTGTTATTTACTTAATATCAACACGTAAGAATAAAAATATACAAGAAAATGTCATCATTACCGTCTGAAAGTGTGGGCATGACATTTCACTAATGCGAGCCACTGCTGTGGTTACTTGTTCGAAACCCACGTCCAGGAGTTCCATTAGCTCGAACTCAGTGAGCGATAAAGCTTCCTAAACACATATATGAATGGGTAAAATCCAAATTTCCCTCAGCAAGGAGACAAGTGGATACATTATTCAGCAAATCGGAATACGCTTCATAAATTACCTTCGCAGTTCGAATATTTCGAGCGGCGAAGACGTTGGCTATCGTTTTGGGAAGACCCATTTCGATTATAAGCTTGTTCGCCATTTATCGGCCTTAACAGCGATGCCTGAAACACCGGAGATAACACTAAATTCCCGCGACACTGCTGGAATCCAATCCCCAAAGGCCCGATTGGAGATTTCAAATTCCAGTTAATCAATTTCAAAATACAAAGAATTTAAACTCAATCATTTTCAAAAGAATCATATTAGAAATGCTTTCAATTTTCAAATAAAAAATGTATTTTAAATCTTACAAATCACTATTTTGGGAAATTTTATTATCAATTTATTTTGTACATTTGTTTATAACAAATATTCAAATTTAAGCCTTTAAAATTCAAAAAAACTTGGCTCAAGGTTTAATCATTTGCAAGGNAATATGGATATACTAGTACTATATCTAATGATCTATGGAAATTGACTAAATGATCACTTGTAGTTTCAAAAGAATCTGCTCTACACAATCTATACAAGACATATTTGAAGATGATACCAGTTTCTCTACAATCTATCCAAATGAACTCTGAATTTGAATTGTGGTATAAAAGACTTGGACATTTATCAGAAAAAGGGATAAACTGTCTGAAGAAAAAAGACTTATCAATACTAGCAAGAATACACTCAATGATCTATGTGAAACATGTGAATTTGGGAAGAAACATAAAGTCTCGTTCAAGACAGTCATGCAAACAAAACAAAACCCTCTTGAACTAGTATTTTCAGATGTATATAGTATTGATACTGAGTCACTTGGAGGAAAACGATATTCTATATCTTTTATAGATGATACTACAAGAAAATGTTGAGTCTATCCCATGAAAACAAATGATGAAGTTATTGATTACCTAAAATTGTGGCTGCCATCAGTTGAAAAAGAAGCATGGAAAAAACTAAAATGTCTTAGGTCTGATAATGGAGAGGAATACACTTCAAATGAAATAGAGACATATTTAATAAATCAATGGATAAGACATGAAGCCACTGTTCCCGGAACCCCACAACATAATGGGACAATAGAACGTATGAACAGAACTCTACAAGATAGAGTAAGATACATGTTGAAAACAGCAAGTCTACCTAAAGGATACTGGGCAGAAGCATTAATAACAGCTTGTTATCTAATAAATCGCTCCCCTACATCAGCACTACACTCAGAAATTCTAGAATGAAAGTAGACAGGTAAACCTCCTACTTATAAACCTTTAAAGGTGTTTGGTATTAATACATGTGCCCAAAGAAGAAAGAAAGAAGTTGGATGATCATACAAGTGAAGGAATATTCCTAGAATATGGTGACAACAAATTTGGCTACAAAATTTGGAACTCAACCACAAATAAAATCACAAGATATAGAGACGTGATTTTCCTAGAAACAAGAACATTCAGAGACTTGAAATCTGAAAGTGAAAGAAAGGAAGAACAGACTGTTAAATGGACAGATTTACCTTCACCGATGAACTTGCCAATTCAAAGAGACTTGAGAAATCAAGAACCAACTGAGAGTGACATTGAACGAGCCCCTGATCACCCACATGTTTCAGACTCAGTTGATGAACCTGTGGAAGAAAATCAAGATACAGTAAACAGAAGCCAAAGAGTAAGAATTCCATCAAGAAAATATTCGGCCTCAGATTAGTTATGGTTACAGAAAATGATGAACCGGAGAATTTTAAGGAAGCTATTAATCATAAAGACAGTAAGCTATGGTGGAAAGCCATGGTTGAGGAAATGGATTCACTCAAAAAGAATGATACATTTGAACTAGTATCACTGCCTCAAGGGAGAAAACCACTTGAAAACAAATGGATTTACAAACTGAAATTTGAAGTTGATGGTACTGCAAGATATAAAGCAAGAATAGTAGCAAAGGGTTTCACTCAAAGGAAGGGAATAGATTTTGAAGAAATATTTTCTCCAATCGTAAATCTAACCTCTATCAGGTTACTGCTATCAGTTGCTGCATTTTTTGACATGGAAATTGAACAACTAGACGTGAAGACAGCATTTCTAAATGGAGATCTTGAAGGGAAAATATTTATGAAACAACCGGAAGGTTTTATAAAAGGAGGAACTGAAAACATGGTATGCAAGTTGAAAAAAAGTCTCTATGATTTAAAACAGGCCCCTCAAATGTGAAACAAAAAGTTTGACATGTTTATGATCAAAGCAAGCTTCAGAAAGGCAGAAAGTGATACATGTGCATATTTCAGAAATGAAGATGATAGAAATCTCATAATTCTACTACTCTATGTAGATGATATGCTCATAGCTAGCACAAGCAAGGAAAAGATTGACAGACCAAAGAGACAATTGGCAGAAGACTTTGAAATGAAGGACTTAAGGCTAGTTAAGAAACTACTAGGAATTGAGATTTATCGAGACAAATCTCAGAGGAAGATTTTTCTATCACAAAGGAAATATGCTGAGCAAATAATAAAAAGGTTTGATATAGAGAATTCTAAACCAACAGTATTCCCCATGATATCTATATCAAAATTAAGCAAGGAACAAAAGCCACAAGCAGAAGAAGAAATTGAGAGAATGTTAAAGATACCGTATTCATCTACTGTAGGGAGTCTGATGTACATGGCAGTTTGCACCAGACCTGACATAGCACAAGCTGTATCATCTGTGAGCAAGTTCCTGCATAATCCGGGAATAGAACACTGGGAAGCTGTAAAAAGGATACTAAGATACATAGTGGGACAAAAAATGTAGAGCTATGTTATGGAGGAGAAAACGAACTGAAATTAAGAATATATGCAGACTCGGATATGGCTGGGGATTTTGACACAAGAAGGTCCACTTCTAGTTTTATATCTATACTAAATGCAGGGGGGTATATCATGGATATCTAGATTAAAGAAGAGTGTCGTTCTTTCTTCTACAGAAGCAGAGTACATGGCTCTAACAGAAGCGGGAAAAGAACTGCTTTGGATAAAGAGACTCAACAATGAACTAAGACTGAAAATAAACGTTCAAGAACTATATTGTGACTCTCAGAGTGCTATTGAACTAAGCAAGAACACAACATATCATGCTCGATCCAAACACATAGATGTAAGAATGCACTGGATTCGTGAAACGATAAGTACTGGAGAAATAAAACTGAAGAAAGTACTTACAGACGAGAATCCAACCGATTTCTTGACAAAAGTGGTGACCACCATGAAGCTTCAGCTCTGCTCATCGATGGTAGGGCTGAAATCCCGTTGATCGCGAACCCTAGATTTGTGCCTTGGTCTGAAGGGGCATTTGTTGGAATGGATTAAATCAGCCCATAGCACAGATAAAAAATTCATGGGCCGTGGGAATTAATAAATAAGACGGCCCAATGTCCAGCATAGCTCAATTTTGCAAGAGGTGGTTAATTGAATACTTCAATTACAGTTAGTGTAATGGAAGTATGAGATGGAAACGTGAGAGTGGAGTAGTGGGATGAACCTCTTAATAAAACCCCATTGCTCTCAACACGAAGTGGGAGTGCATCAATCTAAATTATGGTAAAAACTTATGAGACCCTGAGATCGGAGAGGAGAAATAGAAGTCAGTGATTAGAATGATGTGTGATCAAAGCAAAAAGTGAAGAGAAGCATCACTTATTAGATACGAAGAAATAGCTCAAACTGTGTTTTTATTCCAAAAATTAAGAACTTTTTTTCGTTGAATTCTGTAATGTATTCTGCTCCTTTAGTGAATTGGACCTAGCCTTGGTCCCGTGATTTTTCTCCGGGAATTCCGATTTCCACGTAAAACTTCCGATGTCTTGAATTGCTTAAAAGAATCAACAAATCATCACAAGCTTAAGGAAGGTTAATTCCTAACAGAGGCCGAGCCTCGGTAACGGCAGGGTATAGAGGAATGGTCGTGGAACACCTTTCGATTTGGTGGAGCAAATGAATTATTTGTATGTGAGAGTTGTTAAGGCTAAGGAGTTATCAAACACATGTGATTCTTTTCGAAATGAAGTCATTTCGAAAAGACATCGAATCCCGAATGGAATCACGTCTTTTCAGTGTTGAAAGATCATATTCAAGCTCCTTTTTTTGAGATTTCTGTCAAGGATAAAGGGAAAAATGGTGATGATTTGATTGGTATGGTTGTTTTCGATTCATTCGATATACCGAAAAGGGTGCTTCCGGATAGTTCTTTGGCTCCGGAATGGTATCTGTAGATAATCGACGACATAATCATGTTAAAGGAGAGTTGATGCTTGCTGTTTGGATAGGGACTCAAGCTGATGAAGCATTTGTAGATGCTTGGGATATGGATTCTAATGGAGTTACAAGCATAAGATCTAAAGTTTATCTTTCTCCGAGACTTTGGTATCTTCGAGTTAACGTGATCAAAGCGCAAGAGTTGCACCTTGGGAGCAAAACTAGGCAGCATCCGGAGATATTTGTGAGGCAATACATGGGAATATTGTCTTGAGAAGTAGGATTTCTCAAAGAATAAACCCGCAATGGAACGAGGACTTGATGCGGTTGCAGAGCCGTTCGAGGATCGATTGCTTTCGTCTTTCGAAGAAAGAACGGGGCCTTCGAAAGAAGAAATTTTGGGGCAATGTACTATTCCTATACAATGTGTGGAGAAAAGGTTAGATTCTAGGCATGTTATCAGTAGATGGTATAATCTCGAGAAGCTTGAAAATGGAGCAAAAAGTGCGTCGAAAATAAGCAGTCGAATTCATATTCGAATCAGTTTGGACGGAGGGTATCATGTTCTTGATGAGTTAACACATTACAGCAGTGATCTTAGACCAGCAAGACAACTATGGAAGCCTTCGATCGGAGTACTCGAATTCGGAATCTGGAACGCGCAAAATCTCGCACCGATGAAGATCAAAGAAGGTGGAGGCTTAACGGATGCGTATTGTGTTGCCAAGTTTGGACATAAATGGATCAGAACAAGAACAATTCTCAACACCTTCAATCCGAAATGGAATGAGCAATACACTTGGGAAGTTTTCGATTCATGCAATGTGATCACGAATGGTATCTTCGATAACTGTCACTTGCAAGATACAAATGGAGATATAAAAGATACCCGAATGGGAAAATTCTGTATTCGTCTCTCGACTCTTGAAACAGGGCGTGTTTACACTCATTTATATCCCCTTTTGGTGCTTTCCCCTACTGATCTTAAGAAAATGGGAGCAATTCAGCTAGCTATTAGATTCTCTTGTGTATCGTTATTCAACGTTTTGTCGATGTATACTCAGCCGTTGCTACCGGAGCTTCATTACACCGAGCCTCTAACCTTTCAACAGATTGAAACAGAGGCATCAAGCAACACAAATTGTGTCAATGAGGCTAAGCCGTACTGAGCCACCGTTACGTAAATAAGTCATCAAATATATTCTCAATATCGGATCGAACATTTGTAGCGTAAGATGAAGTAAATCGAACCATTACAGACTCGCTACATTCACCTCAGCCGTTGAAAAATACATCAAATGGATTGATTATATTTGCAGTTGGAAGAACTCTGCTAAATTCTGATCCACATTGTGTTCTTGGCTTTTATCTTCTTCCCTCGGTTAATCTCGATCACTATCTTCATCTACATCCTTTCGATCGGAACGTGGAACTATCGGATCCGACCGAGGATCCCACCTTATATGGACGTTAACCTTTCTCATGCCGATACAGTTCGAGTAGATGAACTAGAAGAGGAGTTTGACACATTCCCAACATCACAAAAGCAAGGTGAGATCATAAAACTGAGGTATGATAGATTAAGGGCTATTGCTTCGAGAGCTCAAACCGTGTTCGGTGACTTAGCAACGCAAGGAGAGCGATTATCGAACTTACTTAGCTGGCATGATCCTCGAGCCACCGGTTTGTTTCTAATCTTCTGCATTGTGGCTTGTGTTTTCCTCTACGTAACTCCTTTTAGAATGGTGATTGCTGCTATTGGAATGTACATAATGAGACACCCGAAGTTCCGGAACGAGCTTCCATCGATGCCAATGAACTTCTTACAAAGATTGCCTACGAAAACGGATTGCTTGCTGTGAATTCTAGCTACAAAACAGAGGTTTTGTCTTCTTCGCATTATCCCGAATCCCATATCGTTAAATATACATCAATTATTCATCAAGAACTACTTTGCACTAACTTTAAATGATGCACAAATCTTCCATTACAGCAAGAGCATGTTAACTTTCTCCTTCTGCTATGGTTTCAGGTGCAAAAATGGCATCAGAGGATTCGAATTACTTCGTCTCGGGTGAACAAATGCACTTCGCCTTCGTCTCGGTGAGTTTCTATGTAAATGGAAAGCTTGTAAAGTGAGAATGAGATGAATTTGAATTTTGAACCATAATTGCTGAATTACCTGAACTTGGCTTTGAAGGTCTTTAATGTATTCAACTGCTAAATCTAGCATGTCAGCTGTGCTTGTTTGCTGTAGAAAAAGTTGAGATTTTATAAGCTATTCGGGGTTTAGGGTTTAATCGAATTATTTTACAATGATATTGTACCTTGTCCATATTAGGGAAAAGTTCTTGCAACTTCTTCATTTTTTCACTTATTCTTGTTCTTCTCATCTGCAAAATAAATGGGAGATTAATATCAATGGAACTTGCTTATAGTATAGAAAATGGAAGCTTTTACTCTTTCGGCGATGCTCCGAGGATGCGTAGCACAGCCTCGTTTTGCTCGTATTTGACACGGAACGACATCCGGTTGAAAATGTAGAAACTTGAACTTTTCAGGTTCGACTTTGTCATTTGAAGTTTTAGGCAAGCTCAAATGGTGTACCAAACTTGGACGCTTGATAGATTCTTCACCCTGCATATAAAAATATTAGAAATGGAGGTCGGATAATAATTGAAAGGTCTGTCTGGAGGGAATGGTTGATCTGGGAGATCAAATACACTTAGTTCTGAAGATTTGGTTTGGTCGGCATGACCAACTAGGAGTACCAAAGGGATATTGTCGATCGGGAAGATCGACTGGGGAAACATAACCTAAAGGAGTGATGTTGATCGGTTTGATCGGTCTCGTCGATAGATCAAGGATACCGATCAGATGATTGTAATGAGTTTATTTGATAGAGATCAAATTAGATTTAGATCGAGATTCAAGATTGTCCAACAGGGAAGATTCTTTTCTTAAGTGACCCCCAAAATATATGGAAGAAGATACAGCGTATCTTATTGACTACATATATGAAAAAAAATATATCTTGTTAATTAAATATATGGAATATGCGATCAAAGATATAAAGAAAAAGAATATTGTATAATATTTACTAGATTAATCCTAATATTGATTTTTTAAATAGCAGGTCTCGTGAACATAATTGTAATCTAATCTAGGGGTGCAACATATTTTTCCTATTCTTCTTATGATACTGAGTTCACGGCCGAGGTTTATCAATTACGTGGTTTTCCTGGCTTTAGATTTTCACACTAAATCTTGTAGCATCTATTTTTCTTTATTTACATTTTATTCTTATTTCATTAATTCAATATGGCCCTCTTAATAAAGATAATTCTTTTCTTCTCTAAATGGAATTTTCTCATCAACACGAGCGAGATAAGTATAAACGAAACTAAAGAACGGAGTTTTCACCTGATTATGCAATTCATTATAAGATGAGAGCATCTTCAAATGACCATCATGGTTCCTCTTTAACTCATTCCATGTTTCATTTGAATAAGAAAATGTGTCGAGTTCTTGAATACTACCGTTTTCGCAAGGGTTCTCGGGTATGCTTGGCATGATCCTCGAGCTTGAAGATGATCCAACAGGTGAAAAGTTCAAGTGATTGCTACTCACAGTGAATCCTGATGCAGAAATAAAGATTTTGTTAACATTCTAACACCAATTGTTTTTCAGATTAAATTGCAATAATCCAATTAGTGACTCATTCTAAGACAATCTAAATCAACTTGTTTAAATGTTTCTTCTTTCTGTTTTAGGAAAGATTCAATCTCAAGGTCAAAATATGCACAAAAATGACTCCAAATCCTCAAGCTTTCATATTTTGATAAATTTGGTTCGCATATTTTATATAATGTTATATTTAATTCCTAAATTTAAAGTTTTTGCAAATTCTTTCCTCCAAATTCACAATATTTGGTTAATTAAATTCCCAAAATAGCAAAATCATTTACTAAAATTTGATTTTGGTGATAAATCTCAACTGTCAAAATAAAAAATTTTGAGAACCAATTGTAATATATAGACTAAACTTTGGAACTTTTTTGGTAAACTTATAAAATATTGTGATCGATTAATTTGGTATCACAATTGTACAATTTTGAAAGCCAAAATGCAAAAACATAAAATAATAGGGTACCAAATTTGAGTATGATTTCGTTTTCAGTGAACCAGAGATTTTTTGATTCCATTGAAATAGAAATATATTTTTAAATATTTACGATTCATTACCAAATGAACAACAATTCTTACCAATTTACCTGAACCAGAAGTTTCGTAATTGGATCATCAAAACAATTTAAAAACATGAAAGAAACAGGAAAGTGTAAATCCAATTAAAGACACCGAAGAGAAAAAGAAGAAAAGGAATGGAAAGTGATATCAGAAAGTGAGTTTTGTTGCCAAAAAAGCAAAAAATTCACGATTTGGTTAATAAAAAGTTACTATACCATTGAAAAATCCAGCAGGCGAGCTGCTTTGCCTTGTGAGATTTGTTCCATTTAATCTCACTTGAACTTGACTTTCCGGTCGAACGGAATAAGACCCAACGCCGCCGCGCACCGGAGTTTCATAGCTAGGCAACCCATTAGAGAACCCGTTTACACCGGGTCGAATCTCGGATTCACCTCCGGTTTCTTGCTTTAAATGAAACTGAGGTAACTGACAATCATCACTTGTTTTCTGATTCAAATCACGGGATCCATTCCAAATTGCAGAGAAAAGAGCTTCCGATTCATCACCACTGCTACTGTTATCCGCCGGCGAATCCAACAAAGCAGCGAGAAACGAACTCGGGGCAGAACGAAACCGGGCTAAACCCGGACTCTGATGAAAAAAATCCGACCCCATAAACTCGCGATTCTTCAAAAAATCCATCTCCATCTGTTTCGTATTCTGATTAATCAAATTCGACGCAATAAAACTACCGCTGCTGTTATTTCTGCTCATACTCATCTCTCCCGCCGCCGTATCCAAACTGAACATATTATGAATAACCCAAAAACCTAAACAGATGGAATCTTTGTAAAGAGAAAGCTTTATACAAAAATGATATCTTTTTAGGGAAAACAAACTAGGGTTTACTGATCCAGGAAGGAAGCAACTGGGAATTGTTGCTATTTCTGCGAGAACAAATAGAAACGCCAAAAATGGCAAAACTAGAACAAGGCAAGAAGCTTTACTCCCTCTCCCAATCACTTCGTCTTTCCCCTTTTGTTACATCAAATGGATGCACATATGCAGCCTTTACCGACATATCCGGGTCCACATTAATTTACTTAATTACCCCTGTTATCCCAATTAATTTCCACAACTAACCCTTAGGTAAATTGTAAATACTATATACACCCGTCCTAACTTATGGTATCTTTATATATTATCAAAGTTATCAAATTATAAAAATATGTATTTATACTCCTCCCAATACAATTAAATAAATATAATATACATAAAGTTATCAATATTTTTATCATTGACATTATAACTATACCGTTAATATTTATATTCTTATACACAAATCTTAAGTTTTAAGAATCAATTTTATATTATTTTTCAAATGATAATGTTCTTATTTGCGTACATTATGATGTTTGAGGGTCAATGATGATAACGAAAAAATGTTTGTCAGCTAATGGAAGATCGGGGTTCTACAGTATCAATTGTCAAAAACAAACGATATTAATAATTTTAAGTATTATTTTTGCAATTTCATACGTCGGAGACATGACACTTACACATCTAGTACGTTAAGACTAGTTATTCAATTTTCTCAATTCACAATAACATTTTTGGATTCCAAAAATCTTTAATATATTATTACTTTAGATGCTTTAAATTAGAAAAAAAATCATTTTAACTAATTGTGATTTATTAAGATTGAAATATACTCCATAACCACTAATCTTCTTTATTAGAAAATTACTCTCAAATTTCTTCAAAATTAATTTTAGTTATTCGATTTAAATAAATTCAAATTAAATCTTTTAAATTTTATATATTATCAATTTTACTCCTGAATTTCTAAAATATTCTAATATCAAATAATCATAGTTAAATTAGTTTTATCATTATAAACCAATGTCCTAATTTTGAAAAAATTGAAGTACATAAAAAAATGAAATAGGTGAATCAATTGTGTTTATTTCATATTTATTATTTCTAAATCCAAAATAAAATTCAAATTTTAAAAATGAATATTCAACTCACCAAAAGGTGAATTCTTGATTTTATAATATTTGTTGATTTTAAATAGCAATTCTCAAACATTATAGAAGTACCAAATTTTCTATTTTAAATCGGTATTTTTTCATGCATCGCCCGATAAGTGATCATAGATGGGATTCTTTAATTTAATAAAAGAATACATATATACGTGATTAAAATGTTATTTTAAGTTAATAGTTAATATATATAAATTAAGGCCTATATGAAAATATTAGTTGGATGCTTTAAAGTTAAATGAAAAAAATTACCATAGAGAATATCATAACATATATAAGTATTCAGGAAAATACATAAAAAAATCACATTTATTTACTACTAAAACTATTTTCATCAAATATATTTTGATACTTCAAATATGTCACATATATATTAATTAATGTTTATTATGTTGGTCATTTATCATTAAATATTAACTATTTTGTAGGTTTCACGACTAACGAATATCAATCGTCATAGGAAATTAATTTTTCTATGTAAAAATGGAGGCGTGTCTCATTCGATCTGTGGATTTCTCTTAATAGATCCGACATCTAGAAGAATTTTTTTCCAAATTCTTGATACTTGTGAAGTCATGGCTAAGATTGCTCAACTTGTAGAAACAACGAGAACATTGTGTGCATCAATCTCATCTACATAAATTTGATATATTTTGCAAATGTGAAGGTTTATTCATTCAAAAAAATGATGATTTAATTTTATATGACTTCTTTGCAGTAAATATATAAACAAATATGACTTATTTAACAACGAGTAATAAGTATGACTAAAACAATTATATTTCAAAATATGTATGATGAATAGTAAATGTCACCCATAAATATTCACTTATCACATAAATTTGTTTTTTGTAATTGTGAGTCTGAAATTTCATTTATTTAGTCGAAAATTTGTTTTGAGTATCAACCTCAAAATTTTCCGTAAATTAAAATATTGATTTATTTATAAAAAAATTTAATTTAAAAATAATTATCATAAGAATTTGATTTTAATGATATTTTAGTAATTTTAAACTAAAATTTATAATATATTAAATTTAAAGTACTTGATTTAAATATATTTGAATGGAATGAATAAAATTGATGTTTATACAAATTTGGAGAGATTAATAATGAAATTTTTTCTTTATTTGTTATTTAAAATGTGATATTATATCAAATGTAAATCATAATATTTCCAATTATTATTTAACATAAAAAAACAATTTATTTCTGAATAAAAATATATTTAAATAATTTGACAATGTGAATTTTTTTAACTATTGAAAGTGCCTAACTGGAGAGGGTTTCATTTCATTAAAAAGTAAAATTAGTCCCTAGTAGTAACAATTAATTTAACTTCATAGTCAAGATAATATAATTGTAAGCATTAATTACCTCATTGACGTCTTATTTTTACTATTGAACCGCCCGGTTCAAATTAATGATGTGTTTAACATAAATAATTGACTAATTAAACAACATTTATTAATAAAAATTGATTTTTTTACATTGAAAGCAAAAAAGATGAATATCACACACAACTTTTTACCCTAAATTTTGTTCATAATGGTATTATTTTAATATTAATCATGTGTGTAAATACAAGTGTTTTAAATTTAGTCAAAATTTCAACCAAATTAAATTCATTTTGGGCTAAATTTGTAAATTCGTCAATCGGATTGAGTTTTTATCAATCGAATTTATTTATTATTATTGATATACAACAAAAGTATTAATAAATATATTTTGAATATTTAATTTTAACCGAATGTCTATTTCTTGATTTTATAATATTGATATTAAATAATCAATTCTAAATTATAATTTGTACTTTAATGATTTATACTTCAATTATCAATAAAAGAATATTGAAATTTTTTATTATATTGAAAAATCAACATAAATAATGAATTTATGTTTTAAATTTATATATTCTAAGCATCATATATAATTAAATATTAAATATATATTTCTTTTCATTAATAAAAAATAGACTAATTGAATAAGGAGGGTATTCTAAACCTCTATATATTAAATGTATTATTCTTTAATAATTCAAATTTGAAATATACAAAGAATAACACTATAAAAATCATGTTATTTTAAATTTGATTATTTAATAATTTTTAAATATTTTAATTAATATTTAATATATATTTTTATTAAATTATATAACACATTCTCAACCTCCTAATTAAAATTTTATATGCACGGATCTCACGTCCTGCAACATTGAGATATTGGTTGGATGGGAGGGGTAGAGAAAGGATTAAGACAGGTGTGGAGACCACCAAGAGTGAGAAGGATAGTGATGTTTTATTAGAAGATGCATGCATGGACAGTGACATTTTTTAATTTTCTTCTACCTATAAATTAACTTATTACCATTGACCTAGTGGTAAAAATATTATTACATGTTTCAATAAGCTCAATTATTCACTTAACATTGTTTCTAACATGACCCCTTTTTCACGATAGACTTTTCAATATTTTAAAAACGTGGGAAAATTTGTTATATATTGTAATTTGTAAACCCGAAAATTATTCCTTCGTTATTTGAAATATCGATGATTAAAACGAGATATACCAAATATCTATGATAACATAATAATGTTTAGCTATTCATCATCCATACCGATGCAATAAAAATTGGTATGATTCGATATATCGGATGAGTTGGATACATCAGTATATCGAATCTATGACGGATGTAATAGATTTGTATCATAATAATAATAAATTTTATAAATTTGTAGAAGTAGTATCATATCATAACTTCACGTTTTTTTATATTTGTAAACAAAATATAATAAATATTAGATATCATTAATTTTAGTTATCTACATTTTCAGCATTTTATTCACATAAATTAACTTGAATGATTAAATATAAAAAATCAAATACAATAATGTAACTTAAGAGAAAAACTATAATCAAACCAAATTTGATTAATAAGATAAATTCATTTATTAAGGTTTAGAGAAAACACAAAAATTTCAACTTATTTTCAATATATAATGTTCTCTCACTTCAAAAAACACTAAGGTTATGTTCTGCATGTGTTTTGAAAATTAGAATGCAGTTTAAAAATGCGTTTTTAGAATGTGATTATAAATCAAGAATGCATCGAGTGTTCTGTAATTGATAAATTGAATTGCAGAACAATAATAATGTTCTTTAAAATTAGATTTATCCAAATTAGACTCATCATCGCTAGTATCTACATGACGAAAGAAAATATGTATGGTTATAGTTGCACGTTAAAGATACATGAGAATGTACAACTTACAAATATATCTAACGACAATGTAAATGTGAGATTGTTGGAGGTGAAAGAAAATATGATTTTTTAAATGATATATTTATAATTTAAATTACGATAATGCATTCTGATTTCCAGGTCAGCTTCCTACCCCATTCTGCATTCAAATAACAATTTGAAAATGCATTCTGTTTATAATCAGAATTTAAATCCTGTAGTGTTATGTAAAAACTACAATAATACATTCTAATATCAAAATACATTTTGAGAATACATACATAACATATCCTAACTTTCTTTAAACTTAACATTTATTATTTTCCAAACTAAACAAGCTAGATCTTATCCTACCCGATAGAACTTCGTATAAGTCGATATTTAGATTCATATCAGAAAAAATTGAAATACCCCTAAATTCCTGTATATTGAAAATTTATAACAATGATTAAAACACTGCAGACACCAATATACTTAGTCTTTTTGAGAGCTAAAAAATTGTATGTGAAATCAATTAGGTTTCATTATATATGACAATTAATTTAATCTCAAATTAAATATTTTTTGGTTCCAATTGATTGCATAATATTTGAATGACTAATCGATTCATTTATTTGGGTAACGTTTTATAGGAATTGATACAAACCCGCAAAACCGTCTAAATTTCTATTGGCTTCTGTTCCTACCTAAACCCTAATCTCATTTACGTTCCTCAAAGTTTTTATGATTTTTAAAATTTGCTCTCCAAGGTTTCTAAATTTTAATAAATCTTATTCTCAAATTTTTTTAAAGACAAAACTAATTTCAAACATTGATTTTTTTGCAAAACTAATCTTCATACTTTGTAAATTTTGTCAAACATAGTATTCAAAGTTTAATGTGTGTGACGAAATTAATCTTCAACGTTTGTGGACTACTTTGTCACAAATTTTGCCTCATCTCTATTTTGTCAAAATAGTCCACAAACGTTATGAACTAATTTTGCTAGATAGGGACCGAATTTTCTAAATTTGAGAAATCTTATGAACTAATTTTGCCAAAATAAATCAAAGTACGGGATAATAAATGTCAAATTAAAGTTTGATAACCAAATTTGGTAAAATCATAAATCTTTAAAAATCAAACACGTCATTTTCTCATAAAAATAATTGCATGGTTAAGTGAGTATAAGATGTTACATTTTTCATATTTTGTCTTAACAAAATTTTATAAAAGTCAATATTGATGAGGATCACCCTATTAGATACTTTAATGACAAAGTGACCCCTCCAATTAATTAATATTATTTACATGCCCCTATATTCTTAAATAAATTTATTTATTTGTAGACACCTTTTCGTAAATACACAACCATGGGTTATTAACTATAGACACCTATTTACCTTTTTTCAATGGATATTTTACTTGTAAAATTTTGTTTTTGTTATTCTATTTAAATAGTAATTGTAAACAAGTCGTTTTAATTTTCTTACAAAACCTATTTGGACAATCGATGTAGGCCCAACGTAGATTTAATTATTTATACAAAATATGAAAATATTATATTGTTCGAGGATCGTGTTGTCAATTTCTATTAATGATGAAAATGGCCTACAACTCCGAGTAAAGACAAAACCAATTAATTATTGGCGTGGAAGAGATTATCAATAAATCATATATAAAAATGAGAAAATTAAGATATTTATTCGTTAAATCTCCAAAATTTGTAAATTATAAGCAAAGTTTTCGAAGCTTCAAACCATTCAAGAGTGACATTTGAGTGAAAAATAATGTTTTTGTCATTTTTTGTAGAAGTTGGTTTGACAATTTATATATTATTTTAAAATTTTTCAAAGTATGATGATATAGTTATTATATTTTTCAAGGTTAAGAGTATTTAAAATATTATCGAGTCGGTCAAATATAAATTGTTTTGGAACATAAGGTGTAAACTATGCAATTTTAAACTTTGAGAGTATTATGTTTACAACTTTTAAAATTTATAAATTCAACATACACATTATATCAACTTTGTGACTGTATATACAATTTACAAACTATAGGATACCACATTTACGTTATTTTAGTTGTGGGCTATCGACAAACATCACTCTATAAAAAACGTTCTAAATTTATAAAAATTATTTTGATGTGGGTAGATTTGAGGTATAATGGTGCAAGATTATTTAATTTTTACGAATCCGATAAATTGTGATAATGATTTATTGCTTCAAATATATAAAAATATATTATTTTTTACATTATTTTTTATAATAGAAAAATATTTCATACACCAATTTCAAGATCCATCACATTAGATTGTCTAAAATTGGATACAAATCAATTAAAAATATTTATACATTTTTATTTTTTTAAAGAAACTTAAGCACGGGCCCAGTTTAAAAACTTAACAAATCAATTATGGTAAATCTTATATATTAAAGGTATTTCAAGTATCAAACAATGATATTTTCCAATATGGAATTCAGGCAAGTGTAATTTGCTAAGTTGCACCCCAAGGTTTGAGGTGCGAGATTCGGGTTGCGAGATTCGTTAATGTTTCACGAATCCGATTAGAGTGCGTTAACGATTCGTTGATTAAAATAATATAAATATATTATTTTTGTTACAATTTACTCAATAATTCAATAATATTTCAAATTATTTCGATTACTAATATGATGAATTATATAAAATTTCATACAAATTAATTAAAATATATTTTTTTCTTTTTTTTAATTTTTTAATTTGTTTTAAATATTTACACACTCGGTAGGCACCCTGTGCACCCCGCACCCGATGCACACCAGGTGAGCTAGGTTGCATGAATCCGAGCGAGTTATGCAACCTAGGTTATTTGATGATAAAATCATGAGATTAATGGATCGAAATATAATAAATCGCTAAATAATTAATCATCGTGACTAGAATTGTATTGTTATTTGATGAAATTCTGACATTCGTATTTCACTTTTACATAATTTGTCAACCATATCGATCAATTGTCCTAACCACGATGTCACATATTTGATAATCATTTGAGAAAATAGTGCATGCAATCTTACCGTATGATTATTTTAGCAAAATTGATTCTCAATAATTTATAGCACAATTTAAATAGCTAAACTTTGTATTTCTCGAAAAAATGTTTGTAAAATTCAACCAACATGACTCCTAAAAGGGTGAAACACAAGTTTTACCAAAGATTATAAAGTATATGACTTAATTCACCTACAATGTTATCTAATTTATAAAGCATGAAGACCACAATTGCCATAATAAAAACTTGCTGATTAAATTGTCATCGGCAATATTATGGTATCATTTTTACGTCTAATTGTCCTCATTTAATTATTTTTAGTATCACGATTGTTATGCTTCCTTGTTATTAGCACTAAATGTCACCTGACTATGAGACGATTAGTATCTTAAAGAATCTTATTCTTATATTTGTTGTTGTAGAGATAATTTAGACTCGAATGCACATCAAAGACATACAGATTTTTACATGAAAACCCCCAAAAAAGAGAAAAAATCATGGTGCTTGGAGAATGAATTCCCCGTGGATGCACTATAATAACAACGTACAGGAAATAAATGATACAACGACAAAGAATGGACACGAAAGCAGTAGATCACTCATGTGAAGGCGATCTCATAGAAGATCTTTGCCAAGGTACAAGAAGAGAGCCCGAAAAGGTCATTTCTTGAGCCTCGTGATCTTATATATGTAGCTTCTCTCAAGGGGTAGGTCGTCCTTTACTCATCCCTCTTTCATCGCCACCATTGGTTGTTAGATCCTCTTAATCTGGTAGCATCTGCAATGACCTCGTTCAACCATAATTTTCGATTTGGCCTTCTATGTTATCATCTTTCGTGTTTACTTACCAAATGTTGAGAAAACATCATCTACAATATATCACTCGCATAATTTTTTTTTTCGTTTTTAATCTATATGAGATTTATCTAATACGATATCGTCACTCACCTCGGATTTACGGGGAAGAGTGGTTTTGTAGATAGAATGTATATAATCATTCTCATTTAATAATTTGTTGATTTTTGTTGTCATGACTATTTTTGTTGTTGGTATGTGTCTCTCTTACAAAATCTTATAAATGATTTTTTTTAGTGTAATTGATAGAGAAAACACGATTATGAGTGATTCAATTTGTATTTTAGTTAAGATTATGCAATTTTTATACATAAACGAGAAAATTATACAAATAACATTTCATATTTAAAATAGGTGTAAATTTGATTTTTCAAGGCTTAAAAATTGTATATTCAATCCTATAATTTTCAAAAAAAATCAAGAATGATATCAAGTAAAATACATTTATAAACTTAGATAACATAAACTTTACACTTTAAAAGTTTAAGGGTTAATATAATCAACTATAAAAAATAAAACTTTTATTTCCAAATTTTGTGAGCAAATAGTTTAAAGTTGAGGGATTTATTACCAACACTATTCTATATAAAATGATGGAAAATAGTATAACTATGATCGGTCTATACAAAAATAATGGACAATACACAAATTTGAGCGGAGTTTTGCGCAAAATACCACCGATTCCGATTCGCTGAGGAAATCTACCACCATTCGCGTTAGCCAATCGCGAATTGCATTTTTTGCGTAATTCGCGATTGGCTAACGCGAGTCGCGTTAGCCTGAATAAAATTTTTAAAAAAATTAATTTTTTTGTAATCACGATAGCCTAAATCGACCGCCAAAAGGAGGTCAATTTAGGCTATCGCGAATTGAGGCTTGCGAAACTGCATCAGCCCTTATTTCTTACTCGCGATAGCCTAAATCGACTCGCGTTAGCCTAACGCGAGCAGAAAGACGGTCGCTTTAGGCTAACGCGAATTGAACCTTATTAATCTGCCCCTTTCTTTCTTTCTTTTCCTTCTCGCGATTTGGGGTTTAGGTTTCGGGTTTCAGACGAAAAGCTCTCGCGATTTCTTCGAATTTTTTCCAATCCCGACATTCCTCCTTTCGTAGTTGTCGTATTGTTGTTGGTAATCAAATCGAAAGATCTTGAACCCGCTTTTTTTGCCTCCTCGATTTGTGTTGGTACTTATTTTAAACTTGTATAACTTTATTTGCTAAATTGATTAGTTACGATTGATTAGTTGTAGCTATTTGATTTTTTACNACACTCGAATCGATGGGTTGTTGGGTATGGTGTGTCATTTTAAAACTATACAAAAATCATATATAATCAAATCACCACAACAAATATCAACAAATAATCAAATCACCACAACTATCGAAAAAAATCATATTTTCACAATAAACATCACAACTAATCAATTCGTCGAAACTAAAATCATATATAATCAAATCACTACAACAATTATCAATGAGTAATTAAATCACCGCAACTACTATAAAAAAAAATCATATTTTCACAATAAACATCAAAACTATTGTAACAAATAATCATAACAAATAATCAAATTATCGCAAAAACTATCGTAACTAATAATCGAATCATAACAAATTATCGTAACAAAATCAAAACTTTGCTCTAAACAAAAACCCGAAATATGGCCAAAATACATACCTTCGACAGTAGGATGCGTTAAATCGAAAACTCCGGAGTTGTTTGGTCGAATGCCCGTGTGGGAGTAACCGGAAAACGTTTGGCGGGAGGAATTCGCGTTTGGGGATTACAATTCGCGATTCGGAGAAGAAATTAGGTTTTGCGCGCATGAGAAAAGAAAGAAAGAAAGGGGAAGCAGACTAATAAGGTTCAATTCGCGTTAGCCTAAAGCGACCGTCTTTCTGCTTGCGTTAGGCTAACGCGAGTCGATTTAGGCTATCGCGAGTAAGAAATAAGGGCTGATGCAGTTTCGCAAGCCTCAATTCACGATAGCCTAAATCGACCTCCTTTTGGCGGTCGATTTAAGCTATCGCGATTACAAAAAAATTAATTTTTTTTTAAATTTTATTCAGGCTAACGCGAATGGTGGTAAATTTCCTCAGCGGTTGGTATTTTGCGCAAAACTCCCAAATTTGAGCCTATAATTTAATGTTTTTATCAATATTGGTTCTCTTGATTGCGGTAATTTTTATCATTAAAATATCAAGATGTCAAAACGATATTTATATTTTGTAAGTTTTGATAAAATACATTGAGAAAATTGCATAAATAGCCCACAAACTTACGAGCTGTATAAATGTCATGCCCTCCAACTTATAAAATTGCAGGAATGATACCTTAAGTTATCAAAAACGTTTGTTTTTTACCCCTGGTATTTAGCACATGATTTTCCGTTAAATTTACAAACATTTTTCGTTGGCATTATTCGTTCTCAATGTTAACAAATTATGCAAATAAGACTTTTATAAGAAAAATTATACAAAATTGATATTTCAAGTTCGAGAAATGTGCATCCATACGTAAAACAATAACAATGTCGTAGAGGGTCAATATTAAACGGTATTGTTTACTTGAGGTGTCGTACATGCATTTAATTAAAGTTTGGGTCATATGTGCATATTTTTATTAGCTTGAGGTGTCATATTTGCATATTTGTGTTAACTTGAGATGTCATATTTGCAATTTTGTAGCTTGGAGGGCATGCCCTTTACACCGCCCGAAAGTTGGAGGGTCACCGGCAAACGTCAATATTTCATGATTGATCCCCAAAGTTTTCAATTTGGAGAATTGATACCATCAACCGAAATAAAATTTCGGTGATCGATTTTACCACTTTAAAAATCTAATTTGTCAAATTATTGCAAACTTGGATGATCAAAATTGTCAAAATCATAAAGCTTAAAAACTAAATATGTTATTACAAATTTTGACGACTAAATTTAGTAGAATTATTGTTGAGAACTAAATACACGATTTTCTCTAAAATTAATTACTTAACGTTTTCTATACTAATAAAAATATGCAATTGTTAAATGATTTTAGATTTGTTTAAATTCTTTGTATTATTATAAAGACATAAAATTGTTCATAGCAGTTAACCCAAGGCCCACATGGGTGGCAATCTAAATGGGCCGGGCTTCTCATATTTCTGTGCAACTTATTAAAATTATCCAATTTTCTCTGTTTTCAAAATCTTGGAATATGATTCAATAAATATAAATCGAGAAAATTGCGTAATTGACCCGTAATTTTTAAAATAGTGTAAATGTGACGCCCCAAAGTTTAGGGGCCAATTACAAACAACATTCAATATAAATCTAAGATACAATTATGCCAGATATGAAGTTGTTATTGGATTCGAACGAATCAAACTTTGTGTATTTATGTTTGTTAATTTTTTTTTGAAATGATGCATGCTCGTTTGTATTTTATCGGACCGAAGTCATGTCTGAATAGTATTCAAATAATTATGTGAATGCTCATATTTGTTAGTTTTCGTTCAACTTGATCGAACATATTAAATTGATATTTAAATTGAGTATAATAAAAATTAATTTTGTTGATTTAAAACTGAAAATAATTTGTTTAAAATATTATATACACAAATAATGTATCAATATCATTTGTTTACCGATGATGATTTTCCGTTGAATGAATAAGAATAACAAGTTTTTTAGTTGATCAGGCCTAATAAATTGACCAACATAAATCACAAATTATGCAAATTAGACACTTGTTCTTTGAAAAATTATATAAATTTGATACTTGAAATTCGATAATTATACATAAGTGAATCTAAATGTTTTGTATTTTTATGTATAATTCTCGAATCAATATCAAATTTTTATATTTTTTCGAATCATAGTGATTTTTTAAACTTCATATTTATTAATTCATATTTTCGCTAGATTCCAATGTAATATTTGCAATTTAACTCACGCCTTCTTTTAGTATAAAGTATTAATTCCAATGAATGAGAGTCACGTTTTTTGTTCCCATACCAGTGACAAACCATTCTTACAATAGCCTTGTCCGAACCAAAAATGGCCCACCTGTTAATTTTTTTTAAAAAAAATATTTATTAAATAAAAAAAACAAAATCACTTTGTTTTGTTTTATTGTTGGGAAGAAAGTCACGTGACCTTCAGTATCAAAATTTATGACGGAACAACCCTGGTTAGCTTGCCGGTGTTTCGAAAGGTGTAAATTTTAGGGAAACATAAGGGTATTCTTGTCTTTTCATGCCGCTCCCGCTCCACATAAAGCAAATGCGCCCGTATTGTTTGTGCGCCGCGAATTCAATTCCTCCGTCTGACAGAAAATGCAGTTCAACGGTAACTTCCTCGCCGCCGCGCTAGTGGTTGTTTTACTTTTCGCCACGGCGGCGAAGGCATGCCAGCCGTCGGACAGGGCGGCGCTTCTCTCTTTCCGGTCTTCTCTTAAGGAACCTTACCTCGGGATTTTCGACACTTGGAAAGGGGAAGATTGCTGCGCTAACTGGTACGGCGTCAGCTGCGACCCGGAAACGAAACGGGTTGCCGATGTGGTTCTACGTGGCGAATCGGAGGATAAGATTTTTGTACGCGCCGGCCGGACTGGTTACATGACCGGTACAATTTCGCCGTCGGTATGTGGACTCGAAAGCCTCTCAACTCTTGTCATTGCCGACTGGAAGGATATTTCCGGCGAGATCCCCGAGTGCATTACCACACTTCCTCGCCTGAGAATCTTGGATCTGATTGGGAACAAAATCTCCGGTAAAATCCCTGCCGACATTGGCCGCCTCAGTCGCCTCACAGTACTCAACCTAGCCGACAACCAAATCTCCGGCACTATTCCTCCATCAATCGTGAATCTCAATAGCATTATGCACTTAGAACTCAGTAACAATCTCCTCTCAGGCGAAATCCCATCGGACATTGGAAAATTAACAATGATGAGCCGATTACTCCTTCGCCGTAACCAACTCACCGGCCAGATTCCTGCCTCCCTCGCCACAATCTACCGCCTCGCTGACGTCGATCTGTCAATTAACCTTCTCTCCGGCTCAATTCCGCCGCATTTTGGATCAATGCCTGTTCTCTCCACACTCAACCTCGACAGCAACCGACTCACTGGCACAATTCCAACCGGATTATTGTCAAATTCCGGAATCAATATCATGAATTTGAGCCGTAACTCACTCGAAGGACATCTACCAGATGTATTCAGCACCAAAACTTACTTCTCCGCCATAGATTTATCGTATAACAACTTACGAGGCTCAATTCCTCGGTCACTTTCATCGGCGCGATACATCGGACATATGGATCTAAGCCACAACCATCTCTGCGGTCCGATTCCAAGCGCGTCGCCGTTCGATCGTTTGGGATCGTCGTCTTTCGCCAGTAACGATTGCCTCTGCGGTACGCCATTGCAAGCCTGCTAAAAGATTTTTATTTTGTATTTAGAAATATGAATTATTATGCTGAAAATGGTTAATTTATACTGATTTTAAGTCCTTCATTCAAATGTTTAATTTATGTTACATTAGTGGTATTAGTACAATTAATTAGCTTTGTAAGAGCGATAATATTAATATATAATAATTTTATTAAATCTTTTAAATGTATGAGTTTTATCTTTAATTTAATTTGTTCACGTTCTTCCATTATAATTTTGTTAAATCTTAGTGAATATTGAATTTATTTGTTGGAGAAGTGAAATTTTTTAGTTATAAGTGTTATAAATGTCATCATATAATGACTTAATTCAGATTCTAGCTGTCCCTTTGTAATTTTGGTCAAATTATATAATTTCAATGATGTATAATTTCAACATCAAATATTATAAAGTTAAGGAACATCATATTATTTCCTTTTTTAATTTAAACTTATTATTAAGTAAATATTTGATATTGAGCATGAAACACATCATATTTTCGCCGATTCATTCCGTTTATATTCAACTTTCTTAATTTGGTAAATTTTCATATTAATCCAAAATTTCATTTTGATATAAAGAGATATAATGGGTTTATTAATTATAATATATTTAAAAATAATATAATTCATTTATTTTATATCTAAATACTAAAAAACTTATATTATTCTTAATTATCATCAAGAGGATCAATGATATTATAGTATACTATATTTATTTATTTAATTTTGTATATTTTGAAGTTGATTTGATATTCAGTATTTGTATTAGTTTATTTATTAAATGAAAACATAAAGATAAACAAATTAAAATATAATTCACAACTTTTAAATATTTAAAAAAACAAATAAACAATTCAAAACGATTTGAATTGAATCGTTGGAAAAATAGTTCGCTCATCCAATATAATTTTAGAGTATTCGTTGCATTTCATATTCCCCTCGTTGAACCATAAATGGGAAAACTAAGAATGTCAATTTGGATTATCCGTCCTATTTAAAGTGTTATTGGATAATTAAACGAGATGGAGAAGAAAATTTCATATCAATCTTAAACGGGACGGGTGGTGATTTCATACATAACCGCTTCATTACCCGTTAGGTTATCCATTTAAATAATCGTATCCGTCCACTTATATTTATTAAATATATTTAATATTTTTAAAATCTTTACCTTAATTATATAACATTAATTAGAAAACTCAATTATTACCAATTCAATTCACTTTTTCTTTTTTCAAATTCTTTTTGATTTTTCATCTCACTCTCAATAATATCAAATTGATTCTTAGCCATTATTTCGTCATCTTCTTCAAGGTTCGAATTATTGTTATGTAGATCTTATTTTAGGTTTCGTTTTCCTATTATTTTTTTCGATTAATTGGATGTTCAACTGTTGCTTCTGAGTCGCATTTAGTACAAGTGTCGAATTCTAAGTCCTCATCATAGTAGACTACATCCGACAACTTTAAAAACGTTGATGTATGCTAAAATTTGGTTGTGGACTTAGATCAAAAGTGGGTTAATAATTTTTAATATTTGTTCATTAATTGCATTTGTTAATATATGTTAACATGATAATTATTTGTTTATATTTGCTTTTAGGTACTTATAAAACTCTCGAGTGTTGTCCGACCATATAAGATATAGAAAATGATATTATTGGTCTCGATGATGAAACCATCAAAATTAAAATTATAGTCATCGAAAGAGTTATTTAATTTGATATTATTGTTTTAAGATTTTTTTTATTTATTTAAAAATGAATATTTTAATATTTTTAAAAAAAAATCAAAATTGAAAAGTATTGATTAATGATAACTCAATGGTTAATTAATTACAGATATGGGGCGGGGAGTGGGCGGATAACAAAAAGATGAGGGGGGACAGGTGACAGGTAGACACTATCTTAGACGTGGCGAGTAACGATTAGTGGTATATCCGTGTCATATTTGCCTAATTGCGATCCATAGGGAAAACGGGAATGTATTATTAAATTAATTGTATTTCAATATGACATGGGATATGCCTTCAGCCTTTCCAAATAAAAATGGGACCAAATAAGTAAATAGCAATAAATGAGGGGTCACCCGTTAAATTCTTTTCCCTAAATTAGGTTGCCGGAAACGACTGCCCAAATTAATTATTATTAAACCCTTGCAATAATTTTTATAATTATTTCATTCTTTTAAAGAGTGTTATTCTTATGAGATATTTGAATAATGTATATAATTTTTGTTCCATAATTTTTATTCATTTTGTAATATTTGCCCGCCCCAATTACTATAAGGCATTTTTCATAAACATTGATATGTCATATTTGTAACTTAGGATGTCCAAAGTTTAATAATTGCACTAATTATACTTCTTAAAATATATTATAAACAAACGAGATCTCTATACTTTTAATATTTGATAAAATCAATCATCAAGTTATACAATTAATCAATGGACACGTTTGGAACAACATTTGATAAATAGCGATGACGTGAGATGATTGTACTGTGATGTGAGGTAAACTTATCGTGATTTAAAAAAACTGTTTTTGAAACAACGGTGCAGTGATCGTGATGTTATAAAATAATTTTTTTCCCTTATTTTTAAATAATTGTTTATAACTTAAAAATTATATTTCATATTATTTTAATATAAATTCGTTATGTTAAACCTACATTTTTAAATTGTTATATATATTTTTATAGTTTAAACATATAATTGATAGAATATAAAAAGTTATTGATCAAAATTATTTTTTTAAAAAAATAAATTATAATTTACCAATGGTAAAATTGACATTTGGTAGATGCGTAAGTGCGTTCTGGTGGCCGTTGGGTTAAACCAGCTGTGAACTCACCGTTGTTTTCTGCAATCGCACGAACGTAGTTATTAATAATGTTTGGTTAAAATAGAATATAACTACAATACGTTCACCGCATCGGGCGGTGGACTGAGTTTCCAAATAACACCAATATCTATTCTACTTAAAACAAGATCTATCTTTTCGCACCCCGACATTTTCTTTTCTTACCTTGCCCAATATCCTACCTTAACTTCGGATTAACCGTTGGTTTATAATTTTTTAAATAATTTATTAATGTACGAAATTAATATAACAATATTTAAATCTACTTCAAATGAAATACAAATTAATTATTTTAAAATCATAATTTTTACTATGATTAACAAGACAAATAAAAAAATATCAAATCAAAGATGATTTATGGATCAAAATTTATATGTCTGACAAATTATAGATTTTTTTGAATATTGATATATTAGAAATAAGGCACTAACGCTCTCAAACTTTATAAAATATGAATTTAACAAATAATATATATATAAATATATATATACGTAATGAATATTACTTAAAATTCAAAGTTTTTAAGCCAGTCTAAATTTTTTTATGCATAAGATAATTTTATAAATATATATAATTAAATCAAAATGTACAATTTAATTTTGTATAAGTGTAATAATATGGATAAAGGCGTGTATATGCAAAACCACTACCAATTCTGTTTCAAATGGGTAACTAATTTTCAATGTTTTAAATTTTCGGTATATCGGATTACCGGAATTTTCAGACGTACAGGTTATGGTCGGCCGGTATTGGTTTTGGGTCGAATATAACTTGTTGGATTTAGGCAAAAAAAATGAACTTTCCGGAAATTTCTTTTATTTATTTTTTCGAATTACGAATAATATAAATTGAGAATGACTAAAAAATTGTACATTTTCTCTATGTCTAATAATTTAATTAGTTTTATTATTATAATACATATTCGTTAAATATATGGTATATCAATATCATGAATTTGTACCGGCCGATATTAGTTTTTCAAACATTGATAATTTCACAACAAATTACCAATATGGAGTTTTCAATGGTGTCGCTCTTCAGCTCGGAGGGGGTCCTCATTTTATGCTACAACCCTTCCTATATGATAGAAAAAGATTCATCGCATCTATCACTCATTTAACTATCTAAATCTACCCCAAACATGCAATTATCCAAACATGACATTTAGGGCTGTTACACGATCCGAACAGTTCGTGAACAATATGTGTTCGGTTCGTATGTGATCGTGTTCGCTCGTTCGAATAAAAATATGAACATTGTTCGAACATTATTTTTTGTTCATTTATAATTTGAACGAACATGAATATTTTCATGAACAAATGTGAACGTTCATGAACAAATATATTATTTAAATTAATTTTTATTATAATAGATTAATAAAGTATTTAAGTTTAAAAATTTTTACAAAACTCTAATTTTTACTAATTGACTCTAACGACGACTGTCAATCATTTCTCAACTTTTCATTAGATTCAAAAGGCTGAAATGAGAAACGTTTGATATTCTAATAAACTCTCAAAATGTCAAATATTGAACAAGACAAATGTTTATTGATGTTAGTGAACCCTTTGGATGAAGTTATTGTTTTTTATGAATAACCAATTTCTACAGAAAATGAGGATGAACTATAACATAAAAAACTCTTTGGATGAATTTCACACATATAATACAAACATGTTCGAACAAATCGTACAAACAATGTTCGAACAAGTTATTCGAACGAACATAAACATACAATTAATAATTTGAACAATGTTCGAACATATTTTCACGTTCGAATAAAATATGAACCAACATGAACACGTTCGAATAAAAATATGAACGAACATGAACACAGCGCGTTCGGATCGAATAACATCCCTAATGATATTTAATAAGTTTTTTCTCACGCTTCTAACATTGAAACCACCTATTTGCCAATAGAAATGTTGGCCTAAACGCTTTAACCTAAATTGTCATCCATGCATCAAGCTTCAATGTTCACAATTTTGATAAATGAAATTATATTGAAAAATTCTCACATATTTGAAAGACAATTTTGCGTGGTGATCAATTTGATCAAAATCATCACATTTTAGTGACGAAATGCATCATTTTCTAATTTGGACACACTAATGAGTCAACAATTCGCAAAAAAAATTGAACTTTATCGGCTTAACCAAACATAAAACATCAACAAAACCCAACCTCAAATCATCGATATCTTGAGTTTTCGAAATCAAACCCAACCTCAAACGAAGCGTAGTCCAATTCAATACAAACTCGAAACACAAGTAATATTACACCAACAAGAACAACAAAGCCAAACAACACAAGCAAAGTTCAACATAACAAATCATAATTACCACGCAAATATTGAAACTTTTCACTGTTCATTGTGCAAGACACACCTCACATACATTTTGTTGTGCTGATAGCTTAAATCTTATCAAGCTTAGAGATGCTTAAATCTTATCAAGCTTCTCTGCCTTAACAACCGGATTAGCCTTTGCGATAGCTTCCTGCCCTGCAGACCGATAATCGAAAGAACATTCATGTTTATCGGAGTACCGATGCATAGTGCAGAAAGTGCCACCACAACGACAGTTGAATCCGGTGAGACCTACACGCTTTTTGCAGGAGCCACATCTTGTTGGGCCTTTTTTGACTTCTTTAAAATCTTCTTCATGTGGTACTGAAGCTGAAGATTGTGGTGATGTTTCTAGTTCGGAAGCTGCTGAAGTTACCGTAGCAACATTAGAATCTTTTTCGGATGCAATGTAAGTTCCGTTGACAATGCTTTGGATTGATGATGTAGCTAAATTGGCTTGCTCTTGTTTTAACACAAGGTCTTTGTAGCATTTGGAGCACATGTTCATTGTGGTTGCTGTTCCGAAGAATCCGCAGTTGTTGACGCAGAGTATAGTCGCCTGTGGAGCTTGGAAGCCAGTTTCATTTTGTTCCATTGTGGTCTGTTTGTAAAATAAATGGAAAAAATCATTAGCATTAACAAGATAGAGAACAAAAAAAATATGGAGATTGGTATAAAAACACACGAAAAACATAATAAGAAAAAACTACATTTTGTTTGCGACGTTTTTCGATGAGATAATAACCTTATTGTACTTCTAGATTCCTAAAAGTTCAAGTGAATATGATCTGATATCTTGAGGAGATGATGAAGAGATTATGGAGGGTAAAAATGCAAAAAAAAAACAGCAAGAGGACTCCAAATAGATGTATCATTGTCAAATTTTAATTTCGATGATACTAAATAACATACTCAAAGGCCTAAATCTTTCCATCTAAGAACCCAAGACCTCAATGTTGGGAAATTCCGGCGAGAATTCTCTTTATTTGGAGTCCATACCGAATTAATGTGATAGGTACAAGGCGTAAAATGAAGAAATAATAGAATTGAAAACCCAAAACTGAAAAAAACCACTTGACCGATAAACCTTGGTCGTGAACTCACCATCACAAGAATCGGTAAGTTGAGGTATTCGTTGTTATACAATTGTGTGCAAGAGATCTTCTATTTATAGGGTTTGGAATAGATCTAACAAGGAAATATTTGAACATATACTCTACTTCCATATCTTTGAAGACATTTTACATATATGTAGCCAAGATCACCATATTTTCTTTCCTATATTCCGTAGGTTAAATAAGGAAAGAATCATTTCCCATCCATTCTCTTGAATCTCAATCCAAGTCCAATTCGACCGTTATAAAGTAGACTCATCCGAATCATCTGACAAGTATCCTTGATCGGTCTCGCCGATTGATCAAGTCGATCGACATCATCACTTTATGTAAAGTTTTCCCCCAGTAAATTTTCCACTACGATCAACATCACAGAGTCCCTCGGTACTAATGGTTGGTCATGCCGACCCACCAAACCAAGTCTTTCGGACTAATTGCAGTTGCTCACCCTAATCGGTAATACTCGCCAACCAAGTCTAAGGACATGTATTCCTAACAATCTCCCACTTGGAGTTGGGCCGATACTTTATTATTCTTAGGTAGTCCACCCAATACTTATACATCAACATGATGCTCTTTGAGAGTTGGACAACTCTCACCTTCGACCTTCAAGGTTAGCGTCCAACTCACAAAGATCCTTCGTTCACCAATTCACCTAGTGCATCAAGCAAGGCCATGCTCGAGCCCTAATTTAACCGAAGTCTAGGCCCCTAATGACACTGCCTCGTCCTTTAAGACGAACTCCAACTGTCAAGAGATTAACAGTTCCTATGTACTCCAATCAGTCAGTACTATACATGAACCTGTTTCCGATCGATCAGCCTTGCTATCACTGATATCCTCATTGATTAATTTTACAAAAGGTATCTCCGACCGATCCACCTTAAAGTGTTCCATTCCCACTCGAGAATGACAATTTACCTGCATCTTCGTCCTTAGGTAAAATTTTCTTGTCCGACAAGCACCTAACCAACTGGCTTTGTGCATTGTGATACCAGGTCAGTGCCTCATGGTGCCAATCCCCACATAAACACTTTCATATTTAACTCCCCTAGCCACGATCATCCGACATTTTGCAATATCTACCCCAAAAGTTGTTTGTTGCGTCAAGACAGCTGACTAAAATCAAATTCTTTTTTAGACTGGAAATATATATTATATCTCCTAACATTTAATTAATCAGTATATCTCTCCGACCGTTAATTTCTAGTGCTTTCACATCTAACTAAATATTTTACAATATTTAGACCATATATTCTCCTTCCATATCTTTCATCGCATCTTTCATATATATAGCCAAGAAGATATATCATAATAGCATCTTATCTTTCTCTTTACATACTCTCGAATCTCGATTCAAGTCCAATCTGGTCGTTATAAAGTAGACTCATCACAATCATCTGTCAGTATCCTTGATCGAACCACCGACCGATCAAGCCGATCGACATTACCACTTTATGGTAAATTTTCTCTATTCAGTCTTCCATGCCGATCAACATTACATAACCCCTGGTAAGGCATGTCGATCGACCAAACTGAATTTCCAGACTAAGTATAGTTTCTCTCCCCGTCGGTCATACCACCGACCAAACCTATCACCCGAACTTCATTCGTAACACTCAATACCAAAACAAAACCTCGAGGCCACAAGCTCTCAATCTGCCTTCGCAACAATCCAACACATGCCTCCAAAATAAAAAAATAAAGATACGACTTCGAAATTGTAATTCCCCATAACTATATCATACTCAAAACAATTTAAATATATAAAAAAAGAAATTCAATTGAGAACAAAAACACCAAAAATGTAAATCAAATACCCAATCCCAAATATGTTCGTGAAATTGAGATAACCCGTTAGGAAAGGAGACAAACAAATGGTATTCAAATCGGCTTTTTCGGCACATGATGATAAGGAAAATAAGGATTCTTAAAACAACGAAACTGGAAAAAATCATATTATAAACATTACAAAAAACTGTCACCGATGAATCATTTGATTACAGAATCAGAAACACAAAACAAGACTCACAGGATGAAAGAGATCGCGATGGAGAAACCCTAGACGCAAAGAATTGAAATTTACGACGAAGATTTAATGCGTTAAGTTAACTTGGAGAAGAAATCAGGTTGTAATCACCTGTGTTGCGGCCCAGATAAGCCTCATAATAATTCAATTTGTAGCCGTTGAAATATTCTAGTTATATGTTTTTAAAATTTATAAAAAGTAATTAAGGGTTTAAGGTTTCAAATTTTACAATTTTGGTAATCCATATTGATATCACCCTGAGATATTTATTATTCGAGGACACATATATTTCTATATAGTCATTCCCAAGTCCAGAAATGAAGCAAATCGAAATATTTTGATGATTGACATTATTTATAGTTTATCGTAGTATTTGGATCGGGTTACTTATTTACTGGACCCATGTGCCTAATTTAGATATTAATGGGTCATTATATATTGCACTCAATTATTGGTGGGTCTAGTGAGTTATAATTGGGCTGGACAAATCACCTATATAAATATGGTTAAAGTGTTAAGGAGGAGAGCTTGGATTCTTGACCTAAGGAGGAGGCCGCTATTCTTTTCTTTTTCGCCCGGGAAACCTACGACTACGGCCATCAAAATATGATCTTTTTTCTTTGGTTTTCTACATCATGTTCTCCTATTGTAAATCTACGAACTTAACGTTTATAATGGATTCAAAGGCTACGGCCGGGGTGGTTTTTTATCATTTCTTTTACAGAAAGGTTTTCCACATACAAAAATCGTGTCTTTTTACTTCTTGTTTTCGTATTACTTTTTAGTTCGATCCCTATCCGTAAAAGGGGTCTAAATTTTGTTATTGCGGATTTTTAGCAGCAATAACACATATTATACGTCAAAATCAAATTTAGATGACTAATTTAACCTATGATATCTTGACGTGCCGGTGGACGTGTCGTATCCGTGTCTGGGCTATATATTTTTTATTTTTTAAAAATTATATTATAAAATATATTTTTATGATTTTCAAAAGAGTTCTTCATTATCACATATTTGGTTTTGTTTTATATTATCTTGTAATTTATTTTAATATAATTTTGAATTGTGAAACTTTAAAATCAATAAGATAACTCATATAATTTTTTATGATTAAATAAATATTTTTTAAATTAATAAATATGACGTAAAACATTTTAATTATATTTATTTCTTAACATTACATATTAACTTACTTATTTCTAATTGATTTTTATAGTTTTAAAACTTATATGTTATAATTCTTAATTCTAAAGTTATGTATTTATGACTTTCATTTTTTATTTAATATATAAAATATATCTCTTTTTATATAGCATATTAAAAATTTTATTGTAAAATTTCATTATCCTATTTAGGATTTTTACTTTTTTTATTCTAATTTTATTATTTATAATAATAAACAAATATATATGTATTATTTATATTTATATTTTAGATGCGTCTAAAACACGACACATCTATTATTGTCGCGTCGACATATTCGCGTCGGCGCGTCAACGTATCCGCATTGGCGTACCAAACATCAAAATATTTAACTAATTTGATAATATGATTTATCAAATATTGCAAATTTGAAAAACTAAAATTTGTTAAACCTTAATGTTTGAATATCAAATATATCATTACAATTTATAGAGATCAAATTTACTCAAACATTAAAGTTTGAAGACTAACGGTATCATTTTTTCATTTTTATAATATTTTAATCGCCTATAATTTCATTTAAGATTTTAAAAATAAATATTTTAAAAGACATTTAAACTCTTTTTGTAAATCTTATTTTAAAAAATGCTTTTTAAATATATCCATCAAATAATTCAATTGAATTCAAGAAAGTAAGGCCTCAGAATGGGATAATCGAGATTATATAATTTTTAATCTTAATTATAATTTTATTAAATAAGTCATATTAATGGATTTGTTTGGTTATCTATACGAAGATTAGTTTATCTAATCGATTATGGAAATATAGATTAATATTCTCATCAATTATAGAAATACAACTTTCATTTAATTGTTATTTACAATTAAAGGTACATTGTGAATTTAATATTTTTTTTATTATTTGATTAATTTAGTATCTATTTAAACAATATAATATTTTTTTATGGAAATTAGTGAATGAGAATCATATTTAATCTTTTTCCTTATTTTTCATTATTTTGACAAAGAAAAACATAAAATCATGAACGTAAAAATATTTTATTTATTTAATAATTACACTCTAATAAATTTAATTTACATTTGATGTAAAATATAAAATTATTCAATATTAGATTGAATTAATTTCTTACTTGAATTTGTGAATCCAAAAATTCTATTTTAGACCTTATGATCATTTTAATTGTTAATTAGATATTAGAATAAAATACAACAAAAAGAAAAGAGGATAAGGTTAAAGAACAAGTGTGGCTACCGGAAGAACAAGAGGAAAAATAATTTTGTTTATTTCTTTTTTAAGTATATTTATGATTTCTTTAGAAGTATATTTATGATATTACGTAAAAGAGTTTACGTGTTTCATTATCTAAAGGGTTTTAGATTTTTTTTACAAATAACCCTTAATTGAGTCGATCCACTTGTTAAATAATAAACTACTTAATAGCCTATTTGTAATGATTAATTGTTATTAAACTTTATTGTAAAATTTGTGTGATTGAATGTCTTAATTTATGTCTTGATATAATTGAAAATGAATTAATTTGAAAGTTACGATTTTAATGAACCAACTAGAGTTGTCTTGTTTTTATCAATTTAAAACATATTATTCGAATCATTTTAATGAGAGACTTGATGTTTACAAAATGTTTGTGAAATTATCAGTTTATTGTTTTAAATATTATAACATGATTATAGCTCCAATTTGTATTATATTTATATACAAACGTCAGCAATATTAATTATGGAAAAAAAATTTATGCTACTCTACTAAGTTTCTAATACTAAACTATAAATTAGTTGAATTTTTTGTTCTTTCTCCTTAAAACTGTTTTTAGAGGCAAACCAAAATTTTATCAAAATTAATATTTTTTATAATAATAAATATAGGTTAACTATAGATTCTAATAATTTAATTATATATAAAGTTTGAAAGATTTAATTAAATTCTATTTATTTTGTAAACAAATTTGAGTTACTAATAATCAAATTTTCATATTTATTATAAAATCTAATACCTTGGCCACCCAACCATATTTATTATAAAATCTCAATATTATAATAGTTAAATATGCTTAATACAAAACAAAAATTAATTATTTTAGAATTATAATTTTTAATATCTTTAAAGAGATAAATTAAAAATATTAATATTAAATTAAAGAATTTGTATGGATCAAAATTTTTATATATGACAAATTAAATATTTTTTTGAAATATTAATATATTAAAAAAATAAAGAATTAACATTCTCAAATTTGATAAATACGAGTTTAGCAACAACGTGAATATTCGTCATTTCAAATTGTTATATGGACTTTTGATCAATATGAGGTGATGGTAACGAAAATTATTTAATATTCAATGGTTTTCACATTAAAATGCAAAATTATAACTAATACTTTTTTAATCTAATGTAGTTTATATGTACAATCAAATTAAATATAGATCAGTAATTTATTTTGTATGCGTTAATTCTCTGTCTAGCGGTGCGAATATACGTAAAAGTCGAAGTGTTATCCTTATTCATAATCATCACAAAAAGATGAAAGAGAAACCCTTCACTTTTCATTAAAAGTAAATTTCATTATATATTAAATAAAAAAATATAACCTCGAAAAAAGAGGCATGAATCCGTACATTCGCCACCGCCGTGTTCACATTTTAAAATCCATAAAAATTTAATGCATATAAAATGCGTAGAGCGCTACGATGGACGATCCAACGAACGAGGAGGCCGTAAAGGCAATCATTACGGCACTCGACGGAGCCGGAGCCGGAGCAGTAGCCGTGTTGTGATCGTCGTGAGCAGCTACGGCGTTTAAAATGACTGCGACGAAGAGAACGGCGACGGCGATTTTCTTTGTGTCCATTCTGGTCGGAGAGAAAATAGTTTCAATTTGTTTTTACACAGGGATTGTGCTTGCTGCTTTGTGAATTGATCGTTGTTTTTGTTGGGGGTTTTATAGCCGTTCGTTCCGTTTTATTGGGAGATAATCATGAATTTCAGCCGTTGATTTTTGAGATTATCCTATTTTTAGAAAATTATTGTTTAGGAATTGTGTTCTTGGATTTTGTTCAACATGAAGAACCTATTATTTGGGAAAAAATTTTAGATAGCATTGTCGGCCAGTGTTAATGTAAGAAAGTATCATCAACTTTCTATTGATTTTGTTTTTGTCTGACTAAATTTGTTTTACAAACATAACACTGATTTGTAGTGTGTAACAGTTATCTTTTTTAGTAGACATTAAAAACAACAATTAAAAATAAAACAAAAAATTGTAGTTCTATTTCTAAATTCTACAGAAATTGAACTACTTAAAAGCTGCCAAAAGAGCTGCAAATCAGTGTTATATTCAAAATAATAACTTGATTCAGTGACCCAAATACATTTTTTAAAAAAAACAGTGATATTTTTTATAATTTTAACAAGTGATAATGTCATATAAAACAAAAAACTCCCTATTATTTGGCTTTGGAATAAGTCATAATTATGACTTGCTATAAGGTGCCATAATCGTGTTATGATACATCGGGTATCGGTTTTTTTGTTATTCTCAATTTAGGGTTGTTATATGGTCTAAACAGTTCAATTTCGAAATATGTTTTGTTTGTATATTATCGTGTTCGTTCGTTAGAATATATGTATAAACTTTATTTGAACAATTTTTCATGTTCATTTATAATTTGAATTTAAACGAACATGAACATTATCGTGAACGAATATGAATGTTAGTAAACAAAATATTAGAATTAAAAAAAAATAGGAACTATAATATTTCATATAATCTCTTTATATTTTATATTTTTGAGAATTGTAGATATTATATCATTCTCTTCTTTTTGCTAAATATAAAATAATATTATTTTAAATTTTAATATGAAAAATCAATTTTAGTATATTGAATTAAGATATTAAATTAAAAAAAATTATATAGACCGTTCGAACAAATTATTTAAACGAACATGAATATTCAAATAACATTTGAACAATGTTCGAACGTAAATTTTCATTCAAATAAAATATGAACGAACATGAATATGAACGAATATAAACATAGAGAGTTCGGTTCGTTCGAATTGAATAATATCTCTATCCCTAAGTCACACCCCAAATATACCGAAGTATAGAATGCAATCGCAAGGTGCTTTTTTTCAAGATTCGAGTTCGGGTCGAAATGTATTAAGTCAGAAGACTAAGTAATCATGGTGTGATAGAAGTTAGAGTTGGGTTCAAGTTTGATTTTGGGTTCGAATTGCTGAAAAATATGATATAGTATAATATTATTAGATTCTGATGTGGTTCAAAAATCTCGAACAAGTTAAAAAATGTTTGACGTTCACTTATTTAGGAATTTGAACTCTACAAGTTAGACTCAGATCGAAAAAATGAAATTGAACTTGAACTTGAACTTGAATGAGATGTGTTGTTTGCATGCCTTTGTGCCTATACACTTTAAATCAGTGTTTGACGTTATTTTTATTAAATTATATGAATCCGTCTTTACATGATATGTAATTCTGTCCAGATTCGTGAATCTTCCTAAACATAAAAGTTAAAAAAGTTTTCATACTTTTAAAATTTTTATTCCTGTCTCTTTCTACATTTACTCACTTTACTTCTCTTCATTTCATTCTCATCCTCGTCGGTAAGGAACTCTAACTATTCATCTTCTTCCATGTTCAAATCTCATCGTTAAGGAATTATTAGATTCTTACTCGATTTAATTCTATACTTGTATTTTCGCATCCGTTTTCATCATTTGTATACATAGTTTTTATATTTTTTTCTTTTTCTTTCAAAGCTCTGTATTTTAAAAACCGAAAATAACACTTTCGATTCTTGAGAGTTTGAAGGACATTAGCTCTGTCATTCCTTTCACTTGCAGGTGAACACAAAATAGTTAAAGTTTTGTGCAATGTGAGTTTGTGACAAGGTTTCGGAATAGTAAATTTTGATGTTTAGTCAATATTTGGGTTTAGATTTAAAATAAATAAATGCTGTAGATTTTTTTGTTTTTAACTTTTATGTTTCAATTTAATATAATTAAATTGGTGAGGATATTAGTGAGATAAACAATGAATTAGGAAATCAGCTTGATGAATATGAGCTATAATGTGAATCATCATTTTAATGCAAATTTTTGAAATGAAGATATTCGAATTAATGATGTGCTTCTTATTTTCAATAATTTTGTTGTTTTTAGAAACTTGTAAAGTTGTGTAATTATTTTCAACTTTTGATTGACTTCTAAAAAAAGACTACCACGAATCATGAATCGTGTCACGAATCCTTGTAACATTGCTTTAAATCAATGCATTTTGGGTAATTTATTTAAAAGAGATGAATTATATCTAGTGAATATTAAATTAAATTAAAACAAAAATTAAGGTAAAAACAATAAACAAACTCAAACTAAAATCCAATATTCTTTCATAAACCCAAGGCTAAATAAAACTAAACCAAATGAAAACATTTTTATTTTTTGAAAAATAAATAAAAAGTCATATTATACAATATAAATTTAAAAATCTAAATTAATTAAAACAATAATCAACAAATATTTGATATATTATAATTAAATTTATTATATAAAAGATTATAAATAATTTTAAAAAGAGTAGAAACATATTTCATAAACCTAATTAAACTCAAATTGATAATTCATGGATAATAGATTTTGCATTAGATAGAAATGAGTTGATAATATAATAAATTATAATGCAAAATAAGATTGAACTATCAATATTGATCTCGTCTAAAAATATTTTAGAGCGTTTGTTTATGATAAGTCAATTTATTATATAATTCGAGTTCAATTATTGTGGGGACACGAGCGATATACGAGGTTGGGCCCACAATGTGTGGGCTTACGTCCTCGGGAGAGCGAAGCTCTACCTTGGTTTTCACCATGATATTCAACGAATACAAGTACAATGATGTGGTTACAATAATCCGGACGAAAACGGTTCGAAAAACGATCGAAAACACTCCATTGCGCCCGAAGGGGGTGCAGTCGCGAGTTGTGGTCAACAACTCGCGAATCGGCAAGGCGACGACTCGCGACTCAGGTCACAGAGCAATAACTCGCGAGTCAGGCTGAAACAACAACAAGTCGCGTGTCACGCCCTGAAACNTTCTATCCTCTAATCCCAATTTAGCACCATCCTCTACTCTCGAATCATCCCCCTAAATCAAGTGACAATTGCATAACACTTCCCTGGCTACAAAATTCGATGAACATATAAGCAGCTCTTACCATTAAGAAAATAAACAAGTGTCCTTGTCTTCTTATCCACAAATTGATAGGCTTAATACCCTCAGGGCTGCTGTTAAAAATCAAGTGTGCTGATTATGAGGAAAACTCACATTTCTGGACAAGTCCAAGTAAGTGGTCGCAAGGATCTCTAATGGCGGGTAAGGCTTGTCTTTCCCCGTGGAGTATTTGGAACTAACTAAGCAAAATCCCAACCATCAGATTTCTACTGTAAATACCTCGTCATTTTGCCATTCCGACGGCAAAAACCGTGGAGTATGTGTTTAATGTAAGAATAGGAGAGTCCTTCATCGTAGCAAATAAGGTTGGGCCGACGGTAGTGACCACAGGTTTTCTCAATCACACCCATTGGCTGAAAATTCTTTTGTCGAGTACCTTGGTGGCAATTGTATCAATTGTAAATAAGGCAGTCACCATCCTTGAGACCTTAATCAATTCATGAGGTGGGGCGGAGGGTTTCCGTGATTCAATGAGCGCTATGGCGTCTTTAGAGGGAATTGGGGCTGAAATTTTCTTAACCGAGCGTTGAAGACGCCGTCTTTCCGGTGGAAGAAATCTTGAACCCCTTTATTTTAAATCCCAAACCCCCCTTAAATATCATTACGAGAAGATGAGAGGCTTGTGGGTTTGCAACAAAATGTCTAGCCTAATAATCATATACATTGTGTAATTATATTAAAATACCTTGTTAAATTAATTATGATACTTTTTAATTTACTTATCACATTCTAAGTTCAATTCGATCTAAATTAGCCTAAATCATGAAAGACATCTTAATGAAATTTCTTTTACTTTTTGTAGTATATCTTGATTTATCATTATCTACACCGTTTATACGATCTCACTCGTTATAATATACCATAAACTTTATCAATCATTTTAATATAATATAATAATTATCAATATTATTAATTTACATATTAAATAATTTCCTAATATATCTTAATATACATTTATTTTTGACTATGCAATTTCCATCGTCATATCGTTTCTCGTTCATCTACAACCTTTAGTTATCTATCATCTATTCCTTATTAAATATAATTATTCTTTTCTATTACTTTTAGACTAATAATATACTTTCAATATATTCAATAGTATTTATTAGAAATATGATTCACCTAAATTTTGGGTTATGATATCGCGACTGGCAAAGAAGCAACAACTTGCGAGTGCAGGCTGCAGAGCAACAACTCGCGACTCAGTAAATAAGCAATAAGTCGCGGGTGCAGGGACGACAACTCACGACTGGCAAATTGCAGAAAGGTAACACTTTGCCTTGGGATGCGCGATAAGAGTCTGAACCCCTTCCAAATACACTGAGGCTTGTATTTATAGAGAAATCCAATACAACCTCACTTATTTAAGCCCATGAACCCAATTTTACTTCGCCTAGCCCAAAACATTTAAATAACCTATAATCATATTGTAATAAATGTCATACCGTCTTGGAGTTTCGGAAATGTATCCCGGTCGAGAATTTGTCGGAAGTGTGATGAGAAGATAACCGAAAACCTCGTACATCAGTTCTTTGCCTCCAAACATTGAATACGCAGCCACATACGCACCCGGATGTGCTCCCAAGTGGTAAATTACGAAAATACCTCTGGCCTCGTCCAAGGCCGAAATAACCCAAAACATCTCAAAACACTTACAGAAGTCTTATATGGGGTCCAACATGCCTGAATTACGAGAATACCACCGAAAATGTCTCACGATAGACATATAAAAATACCGAAAATACCACATAGTCACGTCGGACGGACCCCGGGTAAGGGTAAATACCAGAAAATACCCCCGGGTAATATCAAATATATTAAAAATAAAAGGGGTTTGTAAATGACCATCCAACTTCGAAATAATATAAATGAGGTGCCCTAAAGTTTTAAATTGCATACAAAACCTCCGAAGTTGATATAATGTGTATTGTTGACTCCCAAACTTTTTAAAATTATAAACAACATGCCCTCAAATTTTACGAATTACTTGATTGACTCTCGAAGTTCCAAAACCGTTTATATTTTACTTTAACTTTAGTTAATATTTCAAATACATCGTATTTGTAAATTGACCCCTTATTCTAAAAAATATAATGACTATGTCTCCGAAATTTTAAAATTAACACATAAATGGTCAAAATTACTAATAAGAAAAAATGAAAAACCGCTACTATTCAATTGAATGTCATTCTTGAACAATTTTGAAAATTCGAAAGCTTTGCATTCAATTTACAAATTTTTGGAGTATCGTTTTTACATTATTTTAAACATCGGATGTCACACTCATAAATTTTCTATATTAAAATTAATTCAAATAATGTATATCATCATCAAAACATGGACTCAAATAAATTGAACAAAAAAATACAAGTTGCATAAACCACGAGTTATAGAAGGAAAATAACGTTACCCAAAGAAAACACAAAATAAAATAACTGTAAATAGTAAAAACATCGACATAAAAATGAGAAAATATTTAAAATGTAAATTAGATAGTAAAATAAGGATGAAAACTTTAGATAGAGAATAAATACGTGTACCACATAAAATAAATATTCTGACATGTACAGTTTATTTATTTATTATATATGTTAGTACAAGGTAAGGGGCAAAAAAATTTACTGTGGATACACCGAAAATTTTACTTTTAGTGGCATGATAATGATAAGACTATAAATATATTATAATTAATATTATTTTTTAAATTAATATATTAATATCACTGACATAATTTTCTTTTGTATTATAGCAGTAATTCATTGTTCATTCGAAAGTAAATACAAATAAATATAAATATATCATTAATTTGTGTATTAAAAATCATGTTTAATAATTTAATAAAAATCTATGTAACACTAAATATGGTAAGAGATCGAGGTAAGATTTTGTTAAATTGTTGATTTTTTTATGAATATGGTTTACGAATTAGTGAATAGTGAATTGGTAAAAATTACAAAATCATTGTCTATGAATATTGAATCGGTGGTATATTACGAATTAAAAAATCAATATTCGTACTAAAACTCACCCAGTAATTCATAATTATGACAGATCAATATTTTTGTCGAGTCGTAAAGTGAATTAATAAATTATTGGGATATTACATTGGTACTAAAAATCACACTAATTCATAATTCGGTGGAATATTGAATTTATGAATACTGATAGTATATAGTGAATCGGTTATAAATTAAATAATCACACTGTTTATGAATAATGATTCAGTGGTATATTACGAATTTACAAATTTGATAGATAATAACCTTAAATTTATCGAGTCGTACATCGAATTTATGTATTGTATGAATTCATAATTATATTGTTTATGCTTTTAAAAACATAAAAATAAAAACATATTTAAAAATCGATCGAATTTACTGTTTGTGAACAGTAAACTAGTGGCATAAAACGAATTTTGTTTGGTCAGACTGCTATAAAAACATATTTAAAAAAAAGACGGCTAATTTGTAAATAAAATTATAGTAACACGGGCCCTTTGCCAACTCGCCCAACTTAGATATATATTAAATAGCATGTTTGTATATTTTTAATTAAAATATATTAAATATTTTATATATTATTTATATATATTAATTAAAAATATATAATAAATTAAATTATGATATATTAATGTAATGTTTTTATATCGATCTGGAATTTCGTACCGATTCGGATCGATACGAAATATTTTTTTGTCATTTTTTCTTTGCCGATCTGGAAAACCCGTAATCCATCCCGGAAACCCGATACCGATACAAATAACAGTAACACCCTGTTTTCACGGTACCAACCGATATACAAATATTGATATTAACATCGAATTGATTTTAACGAGTTTGAATTAAAAATATTTACGTTTTAAAAATAAATAATTCGTTTAATAAATCGTAAGAATTCGCTAAATAAATTAAGATATGAAATATTGATAAAATATCATATCAGGCGAAATACCGAGTATCGACCGATATATCGGTCACTATACGAATCGGAACATATGTTTTCATATTGATCAATATGTGAAATACATGGCGTTATCGAGTTATAGTGCATGATACTGTTCAATATTTTCATATCGTAATTTCACTTATTGATCGATTTGAAAACATATTTTCTGATTTGGGGCGTATGACCGATATATCGGTTGATACCCGGTATTTTACGTGTCGCCCGATATGATATTTTATCAATACTTTCATATCATGATTTAATTAATTTTATCAAATTCTTACGATTCATAGAGTATGATCGTTATATCGGTAGATACTCAGTATTTCATGTGACGCCTGTTATATTTCATCAATTTGTAATTTAATTTATTTACACACTTCTTAAGATTTTTTAAACGAATTATTTATTTTTACAGCGTAAATATTTTGAATTCAAACTCATTAAAATCAATTCAATCTTAACAACAATGTTTTTATATCGGTTGGTACGATGAAAACAAGATGGCACCGGTATCGGCCCGGAAAAAAATGAAACAAAATAAATATTTTGTGTCAGATTAGATCCGTACGAAATTCTGGATCGATATAAAATATTACTTAATATATCATAATTTAATTTATTATATATTTTTAATTAAAATATATAAATAATATATAATATTTAATATATATTAATTAAAAATATTCAAATATGCTATTTATCAAAAAGATTACCAAAGAGAGTTATTTACCAAATTCTTTATCAGTGCAAGCTATTCAGTCAATAAAAGCAATGTTATTAGGATTCTCTATTTTTATAAAAATTTACAAATCGGATTCTCTCGGATTCGCAATTCTCTTCCGATTCTCGAATCAGATTTTTTTTTGAACAGATTCCTTTAGAAGACAAAATTGAAAAGAATCAAAAAAACAAATAAGAAATATAAGTTATTATATCATAAATTTGCTAAGTTATTTAATTATTATATATTTTTAATTATTTTATTAATTTTAAATTTTAACCAATTTTTAGTTTTTTGTTTTGATGATAAATTATTTATTATATCTTATATTTATAATTTGAAAATGATTAAAATATATTTTATCAATAATTATGATTATTTTTACTTATAAAAATTATAAATTATATAACTAAAATAATTATTATAAATATAAAATTAACGAATCCATAACGAATCTTCCCGGATTCTCTAAAAAATTACGCACTACGAATCGCAAATCGTGTCACGTATCGTGGTAACATAGAATAAAAGTGTTGCAGTGAACTATTTCGCCAATATGCCCTCGTAATTATATCAGTGACATTATAAAAAATACTCTTTTTACACTAACCTGTTTTTAAGAACCAATATACCAGTGATGTGATTTGTCCAATTATTAAATTTTATCTATTAAATTTTATTTATAAATTAAATGACAAATTCATAAATATTTTACTAATATAATTTTCTTTAATAAAAAATTGAATAGCACCCATCTATCTTTAAAAATGATTTTATTTAATTTAATGTTTTTTTTCTTAAAAACGAATTCTGTAGAATTCTAATTTACAATTGAAATGGATATTAATATTATAAATCAAGGTGATCCAACCCCAAATTTTCTCAAAATCTGATAATTTATAAAATAGTAAAATATTTTTAAATAGCATTATTATAATTATTAGAGTTTAAACATATTTTAGTAATTATTGAGTAAGATTGATATTATTAACATTTTGCATATTATCCAGTATTGAATATATGAATAATATAATTTAATAGCAAAATTATATTTTGTAGAGTAAATATAAATAATTTGGAAAATGTAATTGTATTGAATGAGTTCCATTATATTTGTGACTTTCTATATTATTTTTTAAATTAATTTTAAATATTCAAATTAATTATTTAAAACATCACACTGGTATATTGAGAATAAATACATTATCAGTTATGCGGTACCGACTCTTCAATTTTTCACATTTTTCCGTGTCGAGTCGAGTTGGACTCTTCGACTCGTTCCGACTCTTGACACTTGACACAAAATGACGGCGTTTTGATTTCTTCCTTAATTTGATTTTTTTATTCATCGGAAACATATCTTTTGTGCTTTCACGACTTTTTAATGTTGTCGATCTACTTGTGAATTCTTTATATAAGCGATGATAGATCAAGAAATTGTTGTTTTTTGGGAGATTATAGAATCGACGAACGATATTCATTTTTATAAGTTAAATCTTCTTATATAATGAATTGATAAATATTTGTAGTTTTAAACTTGACTTTATGCAATTTTTTACAAATTCTAACAATTACTTTTTTTATTTTTGTTTTTATTTAATAATACGAATCGAGTCGAAAATCTGACTCTTATACTCTTGCCGAGTTGAGTCGAGTCGCACCGAGTCGGTCGGACGAGTCGATGCCGCATAGATTATGAGTGGTATAATAATATATTTTAAAATTTTAATAATATTTTAAAATTCAATGAGTGACATTGATATGTCATTAAAAGATTTCCAAGGTAACCCGACATTGTGGCCCATATGATTTTTTTTATTTTCATAATATAATATTAGATCCTACAATAAAAAAATAAATAATTGCAATTAATAAATTTCTTTTATAGGTTAAATAATTCTGATTTCTGAGATTCGTTCTGTAAACCGCCGGCCTCTGTCGCTGCTCGAGGTCCCGTCGCCGTCGCCGTCGCCGTCACAGTAATTGGTACCTTATCTTCAATGTTTTTACCATTCGATTCTCCCTGTAATAACAGACGGCCTGAAATAAGAAGCAGAATATGTCCTCTTTTATCAAAAAATCTTTATCGTCATCAATTCTTTTGATCATATTTCAAATGAATCTAAATGTAGGTGATGAAAAAAAGCAATTTTCATTGATAGAAATGGTTGTTGAGCATCATTAAATTTTATTTTCCTTCATCTATTTGAGAGAAACAGACTTTATGATCTGGTCCTTCTTTAGGTTTCTCTGGATTTTAGCGTGTATTTTTCACATGACCAATATAGTTCTCGAATGTTCGCCCAACGACGATGACCTCGTTGTACCGGCGACGCATCTGGTCCTTTTTCTTCAACAGATTCAAGAAACGGCGTTCCGATCATATGGCGATGAAGCCGATTTTGATCCGAAGCTTTACGTTGATTTATCGCTTAAGCAAAGCCTCTCTGTGACTTCTAAAGCCTTTGAAAAGCTTCCGAGGAGTAAAAATGGCTGCGTTGAGGTGAATTTATTGACAGATTTCATTAATGAATATTTTGGTGGTGTAGAAGATGGACTTGAGCAGGTAGAACCAGTGGATTTTGTGAAGGCACCAATTGATTTTTTACCCTTAGTTGAGAATCAGAGAGTTAGGGAATGGGCTCTTGAGGTGCATGAACTGTGGATGATCCTGACCCGAAGTGTATCGAAGCGGGTTCTGGATCATCCTGAATTTTACACACTGCTTCCTTTAGAGAATCCATTAATTGTTCCTGGATCCAGATTCCGTGAAGTTTATTACTGGGATTCCTATTGGGTGATTAGGTGAGTTTCTTCAATAGTATTGAACTCTGTGTATTTGATTAAGTGTTCTTGGTAATCAATATGATTCTCTTGAATTTGTTCCACATTTGCTAGGGAGTTATGATTGATTATGTTTATAAGTGTGAGGAATGTTATCACATAATTATTTGATCAAGTCTTTTAAATGTGTGACATTGTACCCTTAATCTTGCTCATGCTATCCGATGTAATTTCGGTCAAATTCTATAATTTTAATATGATATTGGAGTTTGTTCTTTTTATTTCAATTCATAAGTCTAAACCTTACGGTTGGACTTGAGGGGGAGTATTGAATTTATTCCACATTAGTTAGAGTAGTGAAATTGATTAGATTTATAAGGGTGGTGAATGTCATTAATGACTTGATCAAAACTTTTGAATGTGTGACATCCTCCCTTAATTCTGTTCGTTCACGCTCCCCGCGTAATTTCGGCCAGTCTCTATAATTCTAACATGGTATCGTAGTTGGTTCGATTTATTTCAATTTGCAAATCCAAACATTATGATTGGACTTGAGGGGAGTGTTGAATTTGTCTCAGAAGGGTTAGAGAAGTGAAATTGATTACGTTTATAAGGGTGTGGCATGTCATCACATAATAACTTGATCAAGTTTTTTAAATGTATGACATTCTCCACTTAATCTCGTTTGTTCACGTTCTCCCGTGTAATTTCGACCAGACTCTATAATTCTAATATAGTATCGGAGCTGGTCGATTTATTTTAATTCGTAAGTCCAAACCTTATAATTAGACTTGAGAGGAGTGTTGAATTTGTCCCACACTGTTTAGAAAAGTGAAATTGATTAGATTTATAAAGGTGGAGAATGTCATCATATAATGACTTGATTAAGTCTTTTAAACATATGACATCCTCCCCTTAATCACTTTCGTTCACGCTCTCCCGCATAATTTTAACCAAACTCTAATTCTAACATTATTTTCTTTGTGATGATGATTAGGGGCTTACTCGCAAGTAAAATGTATGAAACAGCAAAAGGAATAGTGTACAATCTTGTATCCTTGATAAACAAATATGGCTTTGTTCTCAATGGAGGTCGAGCTTATTACACGAACCGAAGGTAATCTTATCTAATCTAATCGTATTACGATTACATTAATCTTTAGAGTTACTGAATCTCTCATTTGTATTGCAATCTATAAGCCAACCCCCATTGCTGAGCTCTATGGTTATGGATCTATATAATCAAACTGGAGACAAGGAACTAGTAAAGAATTCTTTTGCAGCTTTATTAAAAGAGCATGAGTTTTGGACATCAGGTACTTATAATTCTTCGTGTTTTTCGACGATTCGTTGCTTTTTCGTTTCATTTTTTTATTGCTTGAAGGGTCACATGGATTGGTTATTAAGGATTCTCGAGGTTTAATTCATAGATTAAGTCGATATTATGCTATGTGGAACGAACCAAGACCAGAGTCTTCAACTTTTGTAAGAATGTGCATTAGTAAGAAGCAATACTATTTAGAGAAAATTGAATAAGTAGTTCTCAACTTACGAGCTGTATAAAAGATATGCCCCAAACTTACGAAATTGCAGGAATGACATCCAAAGTTATCAATACTGTTTGTTTTTTGCCTCTGATATTCTAGCATCCGGTTTTATGTTAAGTTGAAAATCTTTTTTCATTAGCATGAGTGACACTTAAAGTACACAAATACGATCTGTTTGAAAAATTTTACAAAATTGACCTCTGATTTTCGAAAATTGTACATAAAATATTAACGAGTTTGTTATAGTGCTAATGATAAACGGTATTGAAAACATGATGTGTCTTATATGTATTTAATTGAAGTTGAGTGCTATAAATACATATATTTGTTCAAAAAGTATATCATATTTGTAATTTTGTAACTTGGAAAGCATACCATTTACACAACCCGTAAGTTGTGGTACCATAGGCAAGCATCACCCTTATTATTTATCTTCACATTTTGATTGGAAATGAACTTTTTAGGACAAGAAAACATGTGATAAAGTATTGAATGAGTGTGCTAGAAAACTTTTGTACCGTAATATTGCATCGGCTGCAGAATCGGGATGGGATTTTAGCTCGAGATGGACGAGGTTCGTTTATATCGATTTGATTCGAACGTTGTATAAGTTTTATTGTGGAGTTTTATTGTGTTTTTAGGAATGGTTCTGATCTATCAACACTTGCTACAACTTCAGTTGTACCTGTAGATTTAAATGCTTACATTCTTAAGGTAAACGTAAATTTTATGCAACGAAAGATGATTGAATTTCGTGTTTTTTTCGCTTTATTTGTTCATGATTTACAGATGGAAATTGATATAGCTTCATTAGCAAATATTAGTGGAGATGCTACTACAGCTGAAGTTTTTAGTGATGCTTCCAAGGCTCGAAAACTAGCAATTGATTCGATTTTATGGAACTCGGAAATGGAACAGTGGCTAGATTACTGGTTAATTGACTCGGAATCAAAAGAGGTGATACCTTTTGATTCATATGATACGCAAATTTGGTTCTCATAGTTTCATGTTTTTGGCAATTTTGGTTCCCAAAGTTTTATTATTATGATCCCTAAAATATCAAGATGACAAAACGAATCTCAATACTTTGTAAGTTTTGGCAAAATCAATCATCAAAGTTTAGTCTGGTATAATTGATCTTCAAAGTGTTCAATTAAGGCACCTGAGATTCTCAACTAAAATCAAATTTTATGGGCCGATTTTGCCACTTTGGAGATCTGATTTGCTAAATGTTGTAAACATGTATGACTAAATTTGCTAAAACTTTAAAGTATTAGAACTAAATATATCATTACAAATTATGCTAATAAAATTTGCCAAAATTATGAAACTAATCATGGTTTCACCCTTATTATTTCTGATTGTTTTTTTGTCACCCTTAAAAAGACGATTCATGAATGGAATGATTCTGGCCCGAACCGGAAGAGTTTCGCATCGAACTTCATCCCGTTATGGATCCATCCTTTCTATGAAGATCCAGAGATCGTGAATAAAGTTACTGAAGCTCTTGAATCCTCTGGCCTTATTTTCCCTGCTGGAATTGCAACTTCATTGACAAACACAACCCAACAATGGTAAAACAATTCGTTCTTCGTATACTTGTGTTGAAATTATAGAGTCTATATGAAATTACGACGCGTGAGTGTCCTCTCCTTAATCTCGTTCGTTCAACCCATCGTAATTTCAACATGGTATCGGAGCTGGTTCGATTCATTTAAATTCGCAAGTACAAACCTTATAGTTGTACTTGAACGGGAGTGTTGAATTTGTCTCACATTACTTAGAAAAGTGAGATTGATTAGGTTTATAAGGATGAGGAATGTCATCACATAATGGTTTGATCAAGTCTCTTAAATGTGTGACATCCTCTTCTTAATCTCATTCGTTCACGCTCTCCCTAATTTCAGTCAGGCTCCATAATTTCAACATGTTATCGGAGCTGGTTCGATTTATTTAAATTCGCAAGTTCAAACCTTATAGTTGTATTTGAGGGGGAATGTTGAATTTGTCTCACATTGTTTAAAGAAATGAGATTGATTAAATTTATAAAGGTGATGAATGTTATTACATAATGACTTGATCAAGTCTTTTAAATGTGATATTCTCCTCTTAATCTCGTTCGTTCACACTCTCACGTCGTAATTTCGATCAAACTCAATAATTCAAACAACTTGCTTCGTTTTTTTACGGGTTGTTCGATTTACAGGGATTTTCCAAACGGTTGGGCACCAATTCAGCACATGATAGCAGAAGGGCTATCGAAATCTGGATCAGAAAAAGGAAAGGCAATGGCTAAAGACATTGTTGTGAAATGGATTAGAACAAATTATGCATCGTATAAGAAGACAGGAGTGATGCATGAAAAGTACGATGTTCGGAAATGTGGCGAATATGGTGGTGGTGGCGAATATATACCCCAAGTACGTACATGTTTTTCTTTCTCGTTGTCTATGTTTTTATACCAGCATGTTAAAATATATCACACATCGTTTATGGAAATATAAATGTTTTAGTTTATAAGGGAAGTGATATTATGATTAATTGGATTGACCAAAACTTTTCAATATAATTCACTTTTCTTATGAACTACACTAAACGGATACCCCAAACCCATTGAATCATGAATTTTTGTACAATCGATACAAAAAGTTGCTTTTGTGGTCTATATACCCCAAGTACATACACACCCTTCTTTCTCGTAGTCCATGTTTTCATATCAATCTATTAAAATATATCTAATACAAATGTTATAATTTATAAGGGGAGTGATATCATGAGTAATTTGATTAACCAAATCTTTTTAATGTGATTCACTCTTCTTATGAATTGAATTAAACAGATACTCTCCCAGTCAATTGAATCCTGAAATTTTATATGATTGATAGAAAAACGTTGCTTATTTGGTCTATATACCCCAAGTACGTAAACACCCTTCTTTCTTGTAGTCTATGTTTTCATACCAATCTGTTAAAAATATCTCACATCGGTTGTAGAAATATAAATTTTATAGTTTATAAGGGGAATGATATAATTAATAATTGAATTGATCAAACTTTTTCAATATTGATGAGACCATCGGAACCCGGTACCCCGAACAGGGTCCGAACCATCCCAAGCTATGGCGGCCCAAGCGAGTGGACCAAGCTTGGAGGTCAAATTAAAGGAGGGCCCATTTGTGTGGCTGCCCCGATCGGGCATATTAGGCGATCGGTCCCAAGGTGTGGGACCCAACCTCCCATGAAGCGTCAGACCGTTCGGTCCACTAGCTGCAGATTCCCCCTCGGGCCATTTTCCGATCGTCCTGTATGATAGCGAGCCACGACAAATCAGTCAGGACTATGGTCCAGTCATGGGAGCAAGCCGCTAAAGGCCAAAGAGTAGCCGGCTGGCAGCGCCGTAAGGCCTAAGCGCCATGCAGCCACTGTAGAGCCAGTTCCGGCGGCTGATCCGCCTGGCGTTAGCCGACCTATTGGCAAAGGACAAGCACAAAACGACGGCCTACTGCACATAGTACAGTGCAGGTATAAAAAGGACGCTGAGAGAACGAAANTGCAGAATCGGGATGGGATTTTAGCTCGAGATGGACGAGGTTCGTTTATATCGATTTGATTCGAACGTTGTATAAGTTTTATTGTGGAGTTTTATTGTGTTTTTAGGAATGGTTCTGATCTATCAACACTTGCTACAACATCAGTTGTACCTGTAGATTTAAATGCTTACATTCTTAAGGTAAACGTAAATTTTATGCAACGAAAGATGATCGAATTTCGTGTTTTTTTCGCTTTATTTGTTCATGATTTACAGATGGAAATTGATATAGCTTCATTAGCAAATATTAGTGGAGATGCTACTACAGCTGAAGTTTTTAGTGATGCTTCCAAGGCTCGAAAACTAGCAATTGATTCGATTTTATGGAACTCGGAAATGGAACAGTGGCTAGATTACTGGTTAATTGACTCGGAATCAAAAGAGGTGATACCTTTTGATTCATATGATACGCAAATTTGGTTCTCATAGTTTCATGGTTTTGGCAATTTTGGTTCCCAAAGTTTTATTATTATGATAATTATGATCCCTAAAATATCAAGATGACAAAACAAATCTCAATACTTTGTAAGTTTTGGCAAAATCAATCATCAAAGTTTAGTCTGGTATAATTGATCTCCAAAGTATTCAATTAAGATAATTGAGATTCTCAACTAAAATCAAATTTTATGGGCCGATTTTGCCACTTTGGAGATCTAATTTGCTAAATGTTGCAAACATGTATGACTAAATTTGCTAAAACTTCAAAGTATTAGAACTAAATATATCATTACAAATTATGTTAAGAAAATTTGCCAAAACTATGAAACTAATCATGGTTTCACCCTTATTATTTCTGATTGTTTTTTTGTCACCCTTAAAAAGACGATTCATGAATGGAATGATTCTGGCCCGAACCGGAAGAGTTTCGCATCGAACTTCATCCCATTATGGATCCATCCTTTCTATGAAGATCCAGAGATCGTGAATAAAGTTACTGAAGCTCTTGAATCCTCTGGCCTTATTTTCCCTGCTGGAATTGCAACTTCATTGACAAACACAACTCAACAATGGTAAGACAATTCGTTCTTCGTATACTTGTGTTGAAATTATAGAGTCTAGCTGAAATTACGACGGGTGAGTGTCCTCTCCTTAATCTCGTTCGTTCAACCCATCGTAATTTCAAAATGGTATCGGAGCTAGTTCAATTCATTTAAATTCGCAAGTCAAAACTTTATAGTTGTACTTGAGCGGGAGTGTTGAATTTGTTCTACATTGCTTAGAGAAGTGAGATTGATTAGGTTTATAAGGATAATAAATGTCATCACATAATAGTTTAATCAAATCTTTTTAATGTGTATCATCCTCTTTTTAATCACGTTCGTTCACGCTCTCCCTAATTTCAGTTAGACTTTATAATTTCAATATGTTATTGAAGCTGGTTCGATTTATTTAAATTCGCAAGTCCAAACCTTATAATTGTACTTGAGGGGGAGTGTTGAATTTGTCCCACATTGTTTAAAGAAATTAGATTGATTAGATTTATAGGGGTGAGGAATGTCATTACATAATGGCTTGATCAAGTCTTTTAAATGTGTGATATTCTCCTTCTAATTTCGTTCTTTCACACTCTCACATCGTAATTTCGGTCAAACTCTATAATTCAAACAATTTGCTTTGTTTTTTTACGGGTTGTTCGATTTACAGGGATTTTCCAAACGGTTGGGCACCAATTCAGCACATGATAGCAGAAGGGCTATCGAAATCTGGATCAGAAAAAGGAAAGGCAATGGCTAAAGACATTGTTGTGAAATGGATTAGAACAAATTATGCATCTTATAAGAAGACAGGAGTGATGCATGAAAAGTACGATGTTCGGAAATGTGGGGAATATGGTGGTGGTGGCGAATATATACCCCAAGTACGTACATGTTCTTCTTTCTCGTTGTCTATGTTTTTATACCAACATCTTAAAATATATCCCACATCGTTTATGGAAATATAAATGTTTTAGTTTATAAGGGAAGTGATATTATGATTAATTAGATTGACCAAACTTTTCAATATTATTCACTTTTCTTATGAACTAGACTAAACGGATACCCCAGACTCATTGAATCATGAATTTTTGTACAATCGATACAAAAAAGTTGCTTATGTGGTCTATATACCCCAAGTACATACACACACCCTTCTTTCTCGTAGTCCATGTTTTCATATCAATCTATTAAAATATATCTAATACAAATGTTCTAATTTATAAGGGGAGTGATATCATGAGTAATTGGATTGACCAAATCTTTTCAATGTGATTTACTCTTCTTATGAATTGGACTAAACAGATACTCTCCTAGTCAATTGAATTCTGAAATTTTATATGATCGATACAAAAACGTTGCTTATTTGGTCTATATACCCAAGTACGTAAACACCCTTCTTTCTTGTAGTCTATGTTTTCATACCAATCTGTTAAAAATATCCCACATCGGTTGTGGAAATATAAATATTCTAGTTTATAAAGAAAGTAATATAATGAATAATTGAATTGACCAAACTTTACCAATATGATTCACTTCTCTTATGGAATGAGTTGAACATATACTTTCCTGGCCAATTCAATTATGAATTTCTATATAATTGATACATAAACGTTGCTCATGTGGTTTATATTGAGAATGATTGGTTTCACGGTTTTTGTTTGTTGGTTGAAGACCGGGTTTGGTTGGTCGAATGGAGTCGTCTTGGCGTTCTTAGAGGAATATGGATGGTCTGAGAAATTGGATTTGGAGTGCTCTTAGACAATGTTTTATGATACAGAGTATCCAGATATGTGATTCTTATTAAAACTCATTATGCTTTAATTGTTCTTGGAACTGTAATAATAATATAAAAAACATAAGGTATCTGGTTTTTTTGTCTTTTTATTATTCATATATGTTAAACACATGCACGTGGACTCGAATTCGATCACTCTAACTTGTTAAAAGAGTTCGATTAACTAATATTATAAATTATTTTTTAATTAAAATATATGATATTCATTTAATCGAAATTATATTGAAATATGAAAATTTACAAAATATATATAAATTTTATGGGTTAAAATCTTATAACAAAATTACAATATATAGTCAAAATATAAATAGAAATAATAAAAATATATGTTGTTTTTCTCAACAGGATTGCATATGTATGTTGGAGTCGTGTCCGAGTAGAATCCGCATTGGAGCCACATCCATCCATGGTGTTTTGACAAAAAAGACGTGNCCATTTCCGATCGTCCTGTATGATAGCGAGCCACGACAAATCAGTCAGGACTATGGTCCAGTCATGGGAGCAAGCCGCTAAAGGCCAAAGAGTAGCCGGCTGGCAGCGCCGTAAGGCCTAAGCGCCATGCAGCCACTGTAGAGCCAGTTCCGGCGGCTGATCCGCCTGGCGTTAGCCGACCTATTGGCAAAGGACAAGCACAAAACGACGGCCTACTGCACATAGTACAGTGCAGGTATAAAAAGGACGCTGAGAGAACGAAAGAGAGAGCCTTTTTTTTTGGAATCAGAAAGAAAGCACGGACGAAGTTTTGGATCCTCCTGTTTCTTCCTCCCCACATCCGTGGTTTCACAGCTCCTCTCGATTTATTTTCGAAGCGCTTTGTTGTGTATTGATCTGAAAACATGCATTGTATGATCCTGTTTTCGGTTATTGGAAGGGCTAAGGGCTTTTCTTTCCGCCCTTAGTCAAGTGGTTTTTTCCTCGCTTCCGAGGTTTTCCACTCTAAATCCTTTTGCCTTCTATGCCTCTAAACCGTTAACTCTTCTCCACACATAAACAAATCATAACCGAGTTCGTCTTGTAACGAACCGGTCGACTGTTGACACCCCTGGTTTTCTAACCACAACAAATATGATTCACTTCTTTTATGTATGGAGCTGAACATATACTTTACTGGGCAATTCAATCATGAATTTCTATATAATCGATACAAAAACGTTGCTTATGTGGTTTATATTGAGAATGATTGTTTTCACGGCTTTTGTTTGTTGGTTGAAGACGGGGTTTGGTTGGTCGAATGGAGTCGTCTTGGCGTTCTTAGAGGAATATGGATGGTCTGAGAAATTGGATTTGGAGTGCTCTTAGACAATGTTTTGTGATACAGAGTATTCAGACATGTGATTCTTATTAAAACTCATTATGCTTTAATTGTTGTTGGAACTGTAATAATAATATAAAAAACATAAGGTATCTGGTTTTTTTGTCTTTTTACCATTCATATATGTTAAACTAAAACTTGCACGAGGATTCGGGGACACCGATTCGATGACTCGAATTTGTTAAGAGAGTTCGATTAACTAATATTATAAATTATTTTTTAATTAAAATATATAATATTCATTTCATCGAAATTATATTGAAATATGAAAATTTGCAAAATATATATAAATTTTATGGGTTACAATCTTATAACAAAATTACAATATATAATCAAAATATATATAGAAATAATAAAAATATATGTTGTTTTTCTCAACAGGATTGCATATGTATGTTGGAGCCGTGTCCGAGTAGAATCCGCATTGGAGCCACATCCATCCATGGTGTTTTGACAAAAAAGACGTGTATGTTTAACATAGTTTATAATTAAAAATAAATAAAGTTATAATTTTATTTAATCATATTATAAAAATAATAAATTAAGACTACAAATATAGACGATGTTAATGTTGAGTATAGACTATATTATATCTCAATATTACCAATATACTAATAGTTTTTAACATTGAAGAAATTATATTAATATAGATAAATAATGAATATTTCAAAATAAATAATAATAAATTTAAAATGAACTCGGATGAGAATAAGTGTCTAATAAGTGTCAGATGAGAATCGTTGTTCGATAAAAGTCCTACTCGGATTCACCGTACCCGATGAAAAGTCCATTTAACATAGCTATTCATGGAATCATGTTAGCAGCAGTGTTTTCAAACCCTGAATAGTGAAATCCACGATGAATAGTGTTTCCGATGGTGAATAGTGTTTTGCGGTATACCCTTATTTTGGAGATTTCATCCCGTCTTATGGAGATTTCATTTTTATCCAGTTGTGTGGGCTTTCGATAGATCATTTATTTTGATAACGGAAAAACGTACTATGATCTGAGTTTCCGTTGTGAATTTGCATTTTTGGAGGCCAAATATGCGGTGAATTATTGCAGTGAATAGAATTTCATCGTTTTCGCCTCGGTTTTCAACGTCAAACTCATTTTTCAATCTTGATTATCATTAGATCATTTATTTTGATAAAAAACTTCATATTTTGTAATGTTGAAATTGATTACAGTGAAACACTCAGGTAGAGTTTCAATCTTCCTAGAACGTATGCCCACAAATTGTGGGTACAACATCGTAATTCTTTGTGTTTTAACAATAACAACATCAACAAAAAAATTAATAATTGATTGATTTGAGAAAATATTTTGAAAACAAGATCACTATTCATAATGCAAGTTAATATTTAATAAAAATAAATAATTTTTTATTAGTATATAAAATGGAGAAATCTGTATATATTAATTTAGTAAATTCTTTATATATTAATTTTTGTTCATTCTTCTAACTAAAATTAGCTTATAAAATATTTTAATATATAATTCTTCAAATTTAAATACGAAACCCTCGTATAAAACTATACTGAAGCTGTTAATTCGATCATTAAAGTACATAACTTTCACTTGAGAGAGAATAGAAGAAATGTATCATTTTGCAGCATGCTTCGAGTTGTTGTACAGTACAACATAACAACATGTCTTTGTCCAAATGATGATGTAATTGAAAAGCCACGATGTTGAGTCACGACAGCCGTCAATTATTGACTTTTATTGATGGTGTGATGTGTTCTTATTTTAACCTTAGGATGGTAAGGGGCGAGGACCCCCACCCCCTACATCATATTTTATGATAATTAATTAATTAATTAATTAATGATTTGCCAATATCATAGCCGGGTCTAGCTACTTCCTCACCCCTATATGATTCATTATTTTGAGTAAGTTCGTGTAATAATAATAATAATTGTATTTTTAAATATTGTTTGTGAACAATATCTTGAATAAAATATTTATGTGTTTGTTTGAATTAATTTTTTTAAATTAAGGTGTATGATTTGTCATGAGATGCAATGAGATATAATAATTGTTAATTTATAAATATATTTAATAAAATTATGGTATATTAATCGTAATTTATATATTAAATATAAATAAATAAATATATATAATAAACCTAATAATATTATAATGATAAGAATTAAGGATGAATTAGTCATTTCTTAAATTAAGATAGTGCAATAATTAATTTTAGTAGCAATGATGAAATCGTGATTTCGCTTTTGTTTTGTGTCGCTAAAAAATCACGATATGAAGATCTTATAAGTCACCGTTATTCTAATTCTAGGTCCAAACAAACCCTATGTAAATCTTTATATATATATAATTGTAATTAATTTTTAATCAAATTAATAGAATATATGGAAATATATCAATGTTTCATACAGGTGAAAACCGGGCGACACCGGTATCGCCGGGTACCTGGTATCCGGAACCCGGGTTTTTATGTGTTGATCAAAAAAATAAAATAAATAAAATTGTAATTTTAAAAAAAATTCGTACCGACGATATACCAGTCATACCGATCATAATACGAACATGTATGAAAACATTGAAATATCTTAAAGAAAATGTATATATGTCACTAAATTTATATTAAAGTTCTTATTAGACTATCTCCGATAATGTATGTCTTGAAATTTAATTTTATATTTTTTCATTAACTTTCTCTTTGTACATATCACATTTTCAATGATAACTTTAATATCAATATTTTATAAGTAACATTCATTTCAATTTTTTTTACATTTATAATTTTCAACATTTAATTTTTTTGTATATTATAATATTATAAATATTCATTAGTTCAAACGGTCTAATGAATTTTAAACTTAAAATACAAACAAAGAAAATATATTTGGTATTGATATTTTAAAAAGAAAATAAAAATATATTATAATAGATCATATTATTGGGTTTGTTTAGTACTCAAATTAAAACTGCGGTGAGGTGTAGTGCGATGTCCAGATCATGATTTTCTTATGTTACACAAAACACAAGCTTAATTGCAATGTGACAATCGTTAAAAAATCACGATATCATCACAGCTATTAAAACCAGATATGACCTCATCGTAATTTTGGAAAAGACTAATTTACCCTTAATTCTATTAATTGTAATATAATTATATTTATTATTATTATATATATAAGAGTATATTAGTATTTTTACGTAAATCGCGATCATAATATCACAATTTTATCAAACATATTTAAAAATTTACGATTATCATATCTCACCACACCTCACAACACCGCAATTTTAAAAAGCTATATCAAACAAATCCATTATATATTAATAAATATCAATCTCATACGTGATTAAAATCACATTAGATTTGAAAACAAGAATAATATACTAATCTTCCTAACAAAGATCAGCAATTCAGATATCCAAAAAATCAGTTCGAATATGATTTGGACATCGGAAATTCGCATAACCGGATTTTCATACTACACTGAACTTCGTGGAATTTTATGACTGCTTAGATTAATAATAATAGTAATAGAATAATGATAATAAATAAATAAAGATTTATTACACAGTTGGATGTAAATAATATTATCTTTTTCACGTTTCGTATTGAATTGGCCTTGTGGGCGCAGGGTATCGTGGTAGGGCAGTACACACAAGATAAATATTCTGCGCAGTTACGCACACAATTACGTACGTATTTAAACCTACTCCGCATCGGATACCCACAAACTGCAGAGAGAAGATAAAAGCAGACAGCGAAGGCTAAAGCATTTGAGTTTTGACTTACGAATTTGGTTGGATTGAATGTTTTCTTCATCGGGTTTGTGGGCTATTTGTATTTTGTTGACATGAGGCATTCGCCCCCGAATTCCGGTGACGTTGCTACATGCAGCGGTAGCCGGAAATCTGACGGCGACGGAGGGGCAGTTGTGGTGGTCGGAATGAAAATGGATAAACGAAGTAGGGAGTTGTTTACTTGGGCTTTGGTTAATGTGGTTCAAACTGGGGATCGTGTTATTGCTATTCACGTTGTGGATCCTAACGCCGGTGAGGAATTTTGTTCAGTTTAAGAACTTCACGGCGGGATTTTTAGTCTCTGGGGTTTCGTTTTCCTTCTTTCGTGCAGTTGCCTTCGCTGTAAATTGGGTTTTTCTAAAGTTATCTGTTGTGTGGAAACGTGAATTCCGTTTGAAATTGATTTTTATCCGAATTCTACGCTTGGGTTATGTATTTTTCAACGATTTTTATCATGTACTAATGTGTATCTTTTGATTTTTTTTACGGAGAAGATAAATCCACGTTGCTAGATTTGATGCAAAGCTTTTCTTCAGTCCTAGATGCCTATGGTGGTTTCTGCAATCTGAAACAGGTACATTTCTCTGGCTGAGATTTCTTTGTTTTGAAGATTTGTTGATACTTAATCTCGTTAACAAGTTAAATTGATTTCACTTTGCATTTTATGTAACTTTTGTTAAGCTTTCTAGTATCAAATTTTGAGTTCACATCAATTTGTGTAGGTGGACTTAAAGTTTAAGATCCGTAAAGGGTCCCCGGCTCGTAAAATCTTAGTCGAGGAGGCAAAGTTATGTGGTACATTGGTTTTGATCATTGGTGCTTCTGCTGTTCATCATAGAATTAGATCGAGGATTAAAGTTGCTGAGTATTGTGCGAAGAGTCTTTCGAAGAATATATCGGTATTATGTGTCGATAATGGTAAGATTTTGTTCCAGAGGAGCATAGATTCTTACAATGTCAATATATCAGGACAGAGAATCCGTGTTTCGTTGCCTAAAAGCTCTATAAGTCATGTAAACCGAAGGCTTTTGTGTTCAGCAAGCAGTGAAAGTGAGAATGTTAATAAGGCTATTGTTCCCTTCAAAAAGCAGAAAGTATTGCATTCTAAACCAAGATGGGGATTGCTTCAGTCATTATTTTTATGTGCACAAAGAGCTCTCGGAATCTCTTCTGCGAAAAAAGCTTTAATGGCACGATTCGTAGCAAGACTTTCGCATGCTTCGGTTATTTACCCTATTCAAAAACAGATTACCGAAGTTTGCACTCTAGATTATGGTTTATGCTATTTGAATCCCGAAGTGAATGATAATACACCATGTTCGGATTTGATTAACTCGTCGCTATTTTCATGCAAGAATTTGTTGGAAGAGCTAAATGATATCCGTCGTAAGTTTTCAACGATATGTCAATTGTTTACTTATCAAGAACTTCTTTTAGCAACGAACAACTTTTCACAAGGTATTTTCTCGTAAATACTTCGGCATTCATTTCTCTACGATGTTCTAATCTTCGATTATTTATTTGCAGATAACTTAATTGGAAAAGGAGGGAGTTGTTTAGTTTACAAAGGATTTGAACAAGGAGGGAAGGCGTTAGCAGTTAAGATTCTTAAGCCTTCGAAAGATATTCTAGAACAATTCGTATCCGAAGTCGAAATTTTAACATCGATGCATCACAAGAACATAATTCATTTAGTTGGTCTTTGTTTTGAAGAGGAAAAGTTACTGTTAGTATATAATTTATCATCTAGAGGAAGCATGGAAGAAAATCTACATTCGAATGAGAAAGATACGAGTTTTTTTGGTTGGGAGGAACGATATAAAGTCGCTCTCGGAGTTGCGAAAGCGCTAGATTATTTGCATAACAATGCAGAACCGATTATACATCGAGATGTTAAAACTTCGAATATTCTTCTTTCGGAGAATTTTGAAGCACAGGTTCATTGCTTACTATTGAAACTTTTGCTTTGTTTTGTAGCTTTTTTACACTGTTTTTTTCGTATTTTTAGCTCTCGGATTTCGGCCTTGCTACTCGGGTTTCTTGCAACTCGCATCGGTCGGATGTAATGGAAGTTTCTGGAACATTCGGGTTGGTATTTTTTCAGTTTTTACTTCCTTTTAGCTTGCAAATTATGCAACAATAACTTCTTTCTTCAGATACTTGGCTCCTGAATATTTCTTTCATGGTAAAGTAAGTGAAAAAATCGATGTTTATGCGTTCGGAGTTGTACTTTTAGAGCTTTTATCCGGTCGAAAACCGGTTGATTATGAATTGCCTAAAGGCCAAGAAAGCTTAGTAATATGGGTACGAATCTCATATTCATCGTTTTTTCATAATTTTCGAGCTTACTCGTATCGAGATCATTCATTTTCGATTCGTATTTCATATTTCAGGCTAAAGGGATTTTACATGAAGGTAAAATATCAGAACTCCAGGATCCCAAATTGGTTTCTTGCTGCAATTTCGATGAATTTGAGATAATGGCTTCGGCTGCGGCTTTATGCATTCGATCATCCCCTCAAACTCGACCTGGAATCAACACAGTACGAAAAATTATTCATCTAATTATGTTACGTATTCGAATTCACACATTTTGCTACGAAAAACAGGTGCTAAAACTCCTTGAATGTGAACCGGATGTAATCGGATGGGCGAAGAAAGAACGAAGAGAAACGTGTGATAATATTGATGACGATATTTTCGATCATCAATCTTCGGTCGATATACAATCGTTCCTTGATCTTGCATTGCTTAATCTTGAAGAAGAAGACTTAGGTTCTAGCTGCAGCACTGAGCAGAATATCTCTGTTGAGAATTATCTTAAAGGTAGGCAAAGCTGCTCGTCTATTTATACGACTATTTAGCTCGAGAAACACGTGAAAAAATCGGAGTTTCGATAGTTGGAACGGATCGAAATAAGGTTATTTTTTCTCTATGTTCTTGTGTAATATTTGATCTATAGGGGGATGTATATATTTGGTTCTTGTATGTGATTTAGAGGGAGATATAACATGACAACTTTAATGTTATTTGGAGGCTGGTAAATGCTACCAATTTTCTTCTTTAAAATCGATAACTTATGCTTGATATATCTAATGATATGATGATTCGTTTGTGTTTATATTTGTTCGTTCGATTAAATTATGAATATTGTTGGAATGTAAAAATTTGAACGAATATGAATATGTATGCAAATGTTCGTATTTTAATATTTTATATAGGTAAAATGGTGTGTTTGATCTCCAAAATTTGATTTCATATGATAAAATTAGTTTCTAAAATTTGAGAACTATTCGTTTGTGTTCATATGAACATCTAGTAAAATGTGTACAAATATTAGAAATAGTTTGTAAGAGCTATATTAAAAGTAACACTAAAAATATAAAATTTTAAATTTTAAAATTTTGAAATAAAATAATATTTATCATAAATTTGACGAATGATCCTACATAAGAATTTGTAGTACAAATCAGTTGAATAATATTTATTTATTTGAAATTTAGATTATTTATTGTATATTTACTTTGAAGTTTCTAATAATAATTTATTTTGATTTTATCTTAAACTTAGCCATGCAATTACTTCGTGGACACCTTAAGAAAAGCCACGTTTGTTTGCTCGAGAATGTTGATCAATTTTGCTAAGTATTTGTCTTCCACATTGAGGAAAAACCAGACAGATCCTGATCCTTGAAACTGACGATGAATTCAGAGAGCTTGATAGCTTCAGCTTCCATTAACATCGGTCTAGCTCTGCTGATTCTCATACTTTTTTCCTTTCTTAGAAAGAAGCCTTCTAATGCTCCCATTTACTATGCCCGCCGCGTTTCTCACCACCGCGCTGTCTCCTTCCACCGGAGTTTTACTTTTAGCTGGATGGTACCGTCGGTGGGGTGGATCCGCCGGGGATTTGTGGTTACTGAGGAGGAGATTCTTGATTCTTGTGGTCTTGATGTTCTGATCTTCATAAGGATTTTTAAATTTGGGTGAGAATTGCTAAACCTGCTTCGGAATGAGATTTTAATTAGGGTTTACTGCGTATTTTAAGTGTGTTCGCAGGATCAGATTCTTCGTGGTTTGCTCTGTAGTCGGATTGCTGATATTGCTTCCACTCAATTACGCAGCTGGACCTTCTAGGGCACGGAAAACGATTCATTTCATGGATTCTCTTACAATATCAAACATTGACGAAGGCTCCAACTGGTAAATCTGAATTTTTTTGTTTTTTTATGTTATTCATTCCAATTTAATATTGTTTTGATTGAAAGGCTTTGGGTTCGCTGCGTCTGCTTGTACTTCTTGTCTTGCTATGGATTGTACCTACTGTATAAGGTAGTTCATGATTTTCAGTGTTTTTTTCACTGAGTTTCTGTTTACAGAGTAATAAGTATTGTTAATTCTTAGGAATACGATGATGTTTTGCTCAAGAGGATTCGTCATTTGAATGTTTTAAGGCATGAACCGAATCAATTCACCATTTTAGTTCGAGAAATTCCAGTTTGTGAGGAGCACAAGGCCCGTGATTGCGCTATAAATCACTTCTTCTCTAAGTATCATCCACACTCTTACCAGTCTTATCAAATCCTATATGATGGAAAGGAACTTGAAAAATTGCTGGTTAGTTCCTTGCAATTTTTTTCTATTGTTTGGTCTAGTTTTGGAATGGAATTTGTTGATTTTTTTACAGAGCAATGCAAAGATAGTTTCAAGGAAGATTGAGGAGTTGAGGCAAAGTGCATTAAGTGAAACAAGAAATGTAGATTTTCCGCCTCTTTTGGAATCGTCGAAAAAAAAAGCAAGAATTGAGAAGATGAAAGTGGAATTTGAAGAACTTTGTCAGAGAATCCAGTTCTTGCAGAGAAAACTCCAGCTCCAACAGAAGGTTAATTATCATATGTTCCTTTTGTTAAATTTCTAGACGTAGAAGAGGGAGGAGGCCACATTGTAAAGACTTTAACCAGTCATTTTTTCTACTATGGTTTACATTCTCTCTTATAAACCAATTTAGTTTACATCCTACTTTTGATGTGGGACTATTGCCATTATTTTAACACACCCCTCAAGTCCAACCACGTGACAAGTTGGATTTAACAATTCAAATCGGTGGTTTACCAATCCGATCAATTTCATTAACCGATCAAGGTCACTTAGGATTTTTTTCTAACCCGCTTAAATACCATGTTAAATTTCTAGAGTCGGGTCAATTTCATTTGAGGAGTATGTACGGATATGACGTATAAGAAGGAAGAGACCACACCGTGAAAGACTTGAACAAGTCATTTACTATGGTCCACATTCCTTCTTATAAACTAATGCAATTTACATCCCACTTACGATGTGGGACAAATGTTATTTTTCAACAGCTTTTTCATTTTACAGTTCACATTATTATGTTATTTCTGATTTATTCGCAGGAGTTACCTGTTGCTTTCGTGACTTTTAAATCGCGTTGGGGAGCTTCTTTAGCAGCTCAGTCTCAGCAGATTCCTAACCCCCTTGTTTGGATTACTGAAATGGCTCCAGAACCAAGAGATGTTCTATGGAGAAACTTATCAGTTCCTTACAGATATCTTTCACTTTGTAAATTTAGTGTTTATATAACTGTGTCTCTGCTCACGATCTTTTTTGCTGTACCGGTTACTGCTGTTCAAGGAATAGCAAAGTTTGAAAAACTGAAGAAATGGTTTCCTCCTGCCATGGCAGTGCAACTTATGTAAGATTCTTGGCATAATTGTTAAATTTCTAGAGTCGGGTCAATTTAAGTGAGGAGTGTGCTCATGTATAACGTATAAGAAGGAGGAGACCACATTGTAAAAGACTTGAACAAATCAGTACTATGGTCCACATCCCCTCTTATAAACCAATCCATCCCACTTTTCATTTTTAATGTGGGACAATATCCACTATTTCAACATGTTGAACTTGTCCCACATTGCTAAAAGAATTTTAAGTGGGGTTGATTAGGTTCATAAGGGTGAGAATTCTATCACATAATGATTTGTTCAAGTTTTTAAATGTGTGGGCTCCTCCCCTTAATCCCGTTCGTTCACGTTGTCCCATCATAATTTGGGCTGGACTCTATAATTTCAACAATGCCTTTGTGTTTTAGACTTTTAGTCTACTGATTTGTGTTTCTGAATCATTCAACAGTCCTGGAGTAAGATCCATCGTGACAGGATATCTTCCGAGTGTTATTCTTAATGGATTTGTATATGTGGTTCCTTTTGCAATGATACAAATGGCAAAGCTCGCAGGCTATCCATCTAAAAGCAGAAAGGATATAAAAGCATGTAACATGGTTTTCTATTTCCTCATTGGGAATGTCTTCTTATTAACACTTTTATCGGGATCCTTGCTCGACCAAATTGACGAAACTTTCAGTCATCCTAAGGATGTTCCCAGTCGTCTTGCTAGTGCAGCGTCGGCTCAAGTTCGTAAACTCTGCTTATTACATGGTATGATCTAAGCTGATTACTGTCCTTTTTCTTACAGGCAGACTTTTTCTTGACATATATCTTAACAAATGGACTATGTGGTTTTTCTCTGGAGATTCTTCAGCCAGGATTGCTTATATGGGATTCAATAAAATCACACATTTGGAATCGTGGGAAGCCGAAACAGCCTTATCTATTCTCTTTACCATATTATCGAATAATCCCATACGTTGCTCTTTGTACATTAATCGGAATGGTGTATGCTGTTGTTTCACCATTAATTCTCCCATTTTTGGTAGTGTATCATTGTCTTGGCTACATGGTCTTCGTGAACCAGGTATGCGATATTCTAATTCGACATTCGTATATTGATCATTTTTATGCTAATTTTTCTATTGAATTTTGTAGGTTCAAGAGGTATACATAACTACCTATGAAACATGTGGACAATACTGGCCTTACGTCTATCACTACATCCTGGTATCGATTGTCATTATGCAAATAACAATGATCGGACTATTTGGTCTGAAATCGAAGCCTGCGGCATCGTTTGCTATTATACCTCTCTTAGTTTTTACTTTGCTTTTCAATGAATACTGCAAGCTTCGTTTTCGTCCAACGTTTTTTCAATGCTCTGTCAAGGTAATAAAGCCTTGTTTAGATCTTGTCTTTTTACAATTTCTACATGATTTTTGGATAATCCGTTTTTTTGCAGGATTCTAGGGACAGAGATGAATTCGATGAGAAGACGGATTTGATGGAAGACAATCTCCGAAATGCCCTTCATGCCTATTGCCCTCCATGTTTACAACCTTTGGATATCGAAGACGACGAATCATCATCACCTTGGCCACCACTGCCTTCCTTATGAGTATTCCGATTTCTTTTCAAATTCTGCGCCTTATTTCTTCACATGCCCTTTTTCAGTTGCATAGGTTTTTATTCCAAATTCATCGAAATTTTCTCATGGAACGAAATAAAAGTTCAGCAACTTAGAAAATCATGCATATTTTAAGCTATCTGTTACATCATGCACACTTTTTTTGACATACTAGGGAAACATATGCATTACATCTTCGTTTTTTAACATCGGTTCAAGTTCGAAAACATGGATAATTTGTTTGGTCAAGTTGCATAGGTTTTCATTCCAAATTCATCGAACTTTTCGCAATGGAACGAAAAGCTCAGTAACTTAGACAATCATGCATATCTTAAGCTATCTGTTACATCATGCACACTTTATTTGACATACTAGGGAACACATACGCATTACATACTTGTTTTTTAACATCGACTCAAGTTCGAAAACATGGATCATTTGTTTGGTCAAGTTGCATCGGTTTTCAATCCAAATTCATCGAACTTTTCACAATGGAACGAAAAGCTCAGTAACTTAGACAATCATGCATATCTTAAGCTATCTGTTACATCATGCACACTTTATTTGACATACTAGGGAAACATATGCATTACATACTAGTTTTTTAAATCGGTTCAGGTTCGAAAACATGATCATTTGTTTGTTCCAAGCAAAGCAATTAAGAATCTCTTGTAGTCCCCTGATGTATCTCCAGTGATATCATCCTCAATATTAGTGTTATAACTGTATAAATACTCTTCTCTAATGTTCCACAGGTCTATCTCGGCTCGAGTTACGATAACTCTCGTCAGCGAATCTTCATCCGTTCCGAGTCCTAAAACCGCAGCTCGTATAACCTATCAAGAGAAACATGAAACATGAGAGGGAAGAAGACAGAAACAGAAACACTGCAAGAATCCACTCACCTTGGCAAAGTGTTTTTCAGGTGAATTTATGCATAAAAACACTACATTCATAACTGTCTCCAGTAAACCATCCCCACAAGCTATGATTTCCTGTTCTTACAAATACGAATCGTGATTATCGCATTAGCGTAAGTTACGATTGCTAGAAGATTATTTACCTGTTCTATTGATTTCCCATATCTATCCTTGTAACATTGAAAAGTTTGCCTTAGCTGAAATACATTTCTTGTACTTATTATATGCAAAACTTCATCATCATCTAATTTCCCTGCTTTTACAGCATCATGCAGCTTAGCTGCATCAGTGTATGCTGTAGTGGAATCCACAGCTTCTTTGTCATATCTGTATGATCTCACTAAACTTACCAGGATCTGTAGAAGAATCTTATATTAATGGGCAAATGCACGTTGGTATGATTCGATAAATTTGATCCCCGATATTTCTTAATTTTAGCAATTCTAGTTCTTAAAGGATTGAATATACTAGTCCCAATGCTTTGAATTTTTTGCAAAATTAATACTCATGCTTTATAAATCAGTAAAATTAGTTAGAAACTAGTTTTACCACATGATGATTGAATTTGTCAAATTTGGAAAACATTGGAACCGTTTGAATGTAAAACTAGTTCTTATACTTTGAATTTTTTGCAAAATTAGTATTCATATTTTGTAAATTTTGGTAATACTAGTTTTCAAAATTTATTAAGTGGCAAAATTGGTAAAGGATAAGAATGCCATATTGCCAAAGTCTAGGATAAGAATTGTTCCGGTATACAGTTATGAATAGATTTTTGCAATCATTGAAAAGAAGAAAGAATGATCCCTCATATATCCCCCATTACAGGCACCGACATAGATATTTTGCTATTTTCATCGAAGCTTCGGACATACTATAACGACTGTTCATAACAAGGGCTAGTTTTACCGCATGAGAACTGAATTTTCCAAATTTGGAGTGTTTTAATGCAAAACTAGTCTCAATGTTTTGAATTTTTTGTAAAGCTAGTAGATATACTTTATAAATTTTGGTAAAACTTATCTTCAAAGTTTAATGGAGCAAAATTGACTAATGACGAATTTTGTCATTTAGGCATTGAATTTGCCAAATTTGAAAAACCTTTGCAATCGTCTTTTATCAAAATAATCAAAATACGGAGACTACATATTTATATTAAAGTTATAACCAACTTAACCCTTAGCCCATGTATCATAATTGGTTATTTACTAAAATCCCCCTTTGGAGGGGAGGGGTGGATTGTTAGTGTCGACGATTTAGAAGATATAATCGGAGGACATGCCAAATTTGTTAAATCATGATTGACAATTGCCAAAAAAATTTGGCATAACTAGTTACTATTTTACCATATTGAGGTTGAAATTATCATATTTGGAAGACATTAGAACCGTTTTTATCAAAATAATTAAAGTATGAATACTACATGATCATATTAAAATTTGAGAACCAAATTTGCTAACATGATATTTTCTAATTGTATATGTATGAAAAGCCATACCTTTTGAAAAGGATAGGAGATTTGTAAAGCAATATGTTCTTCAAGAGAACATCCGAAGAGAGAACAATAAGCTCGCCTAACAGCAACAAGATGATGTGGAGAAGTAGCACAAGCTATTTCTACAATCACTTGTAAGTTCTTTATACTTTCCTTATATGATCTCAACGCCTTGTTCAAAATCCTCGAATCCCTTTCAACTGGATCATATGCCCATAATATCACTGCTTTCTATATTCATATCAACAAATCAGGCAAAATACAAGCAACGAGATGAAGATAAATCAAGTAATTGTACCCTGAAATCACCAGATAACTCTGAGTACAAGCAATCGATGAGCGATTCATTGTAAATCTCCTGGTATTTCTCTCTGATCTTCTTCCTCTTTGTAGCGTCTCGTTGCGTTAAAATCTCAGTTATTTTCTTCTCATCTGTTCCTAATCCTAAATCGCAGATTCAATTAACATGAAATGATGAAAAGAGCGGAAATTAGGGCTTTTTTTACCTTTGAAAGCTTCGTTGAGTCGCTGGCAATCTTCAGCAGGAGATGGAACAATATCTAGGTTTCTGATTGTCGCCATTAGGCTAAAGAAGGTAAGAAACTAACAAGGTGAAATAAATATGAGCTTCTTTTCGGTTTCAGATGGGATAGGGGTATATGAATGAACTCTCCGATCGATCGGCAGAGTCAGTTACGGTTCACTCCGTCCAGGGACAGAATGGGGAATTAGGAAAAGGTAAGACGGTTATTTTTGTGAAATTACTTTAATGTCCTTGATCTTGTTAAGTAGATGACATAAAAGTCAAGTGTGATGTCCTTGATCGTAGAAAATCACACATGACTTTAGTATAATCTACTTCTAGTTTTAAATCTAACTCGGCTTCGAACCCGCAAATATGTCGTTGTGAAATGAAACTCGATTAGAAATTTAATTTGGTGAAACGGGGATTATGATCAGATCCAACTAGCCAACTATTGTGTAGAATTTTGGTGATAGAATTTCATAAATTTTGATATATTCAATTTTAATCCTTTACCGATTTGAACCTAGAGTCAATTCGGTAAAGATTCAAATTCGAACTTGATTTTCGAACCTAGTCCATATCTGTTCAATTTCGTATCCTAACAAATGGAACTTTAATATCAAAATGTTTAACGAATCAATCCGAGTTGGTTTGCGAGTGAATAATATTATAATATGGATATATATATTAGGTAAATTAATTTGAAGCTTAAATTCAAACTCGAGACTAGCCCAATCGAAACTCGATTTTTTCTTTTCGAACTGAATCATATCTATTTCCAGCCGGGCCAAACCTTAAAAAACATTTTAAGTTCGGCTTGGTTTGATTCGTATACCGACCATAAGGATACTAAATCGGCTGATACTTGAAATAACATGAGGCACATGTATTTCTTTCTGGTACCACCAAGTACACAATTATAGGGTTGCATTCTTGATTATATCTAAAATAAAAATATTTTTTAAAAAATTATTTAAAATAAAAAAATTGAGATAGAACAGGGTCGGATCATAACAAAATCCGGGTCACCAAACCAGAAAATCCACACCTCATATGACAAGCAACATAACCCACTAATACGGGAACGTAACTGGACTTAAAAAACGTCCATTAAAATTGATGAACAAAAGACACAAAGAATTAACAATCCTTTAATTATATCGTTATGAAAATTACGGCATTAACCCCTAATGTTTAAAATAATGTAAAGTCAATGTCCCCAAAATTTGTAAATTGAATGAAAAGCCCCCGAAGTTTCAAAACCGTTCAAGAATGAACATAGTTAATAGTAATAGTTTTCGTCTTTTTTGTACAAGTAGATTTGATAATTTATGCGTTATTTTTAAAAATTTTAAAGTTTAGAGGCATAATTATTACATTTTTTCAAGTTTAATGGGTCAAATACAAACTATTGAGATGTTTAAAATATTAACGAGTATAAGAGTCAAATAGTTTTGGAAGTTCGAGGTCAACCATATAATTCTCAAACTTTAAGGGTGTTGTGTTTACAACATTTAAAAGTTGGGGGCCAACAGTACATATTATATCAACTTTGAGAGTTTTATATGCAATTTACAAACTTTAAGGACACCGTCTTTACACTATTATAAAATTTGGAGGTTAATTACAAGTATCACTCATTTTATTTTACATTATATTTTAAAGCTAAATCTAGAGTCCAAAGAAAATAAAGAAATTTAAATAAACCCATCGTAATATAAGTAAAAGAAACACAAATTCATGTGAAATCCTTATTTTTTTTAAATAAAACTTTAAAAAATGATCAATAACTAAAAGTGTAATATTTGATAAGATTAATGACCAAAAGTCTAAAGTATAGATGACTAAAAGTGATTGTTTAAAACTTCAAGGACCAAAAGTTAACGATTCTTTTTATAAGTAAAATGACCAATAGTGCAACTTTTGAAATATTAATGATAAAAAACATGGATATATAACATATAAAAAAGCAAGTATCAATTATTCTTAATCCTAATCCTAATCCTAATTTATTTTATATAGAATAGACACGATCAATTAATACAAATATAATTAAAAAATAATGTGTTTTATTTAGTATGCCACTTCATAATTCATATTACTAGTATAATTGTAGAAGCAAATAAATCTAATGTATTTAATTTGTGATGGAAATGAACTATATCATAGGGATTTAAGTGTAATTTTCTTCCTTGTAATGACATTAAATTACCCATAACTGAAAATAATTAAAAACATTTATTTCCATGCAGCTTTTAATTAACCAAAACTCTCAAAGTCAAATATGTTACAATCTGAAATTAATCTTATTAATTACAAGCTGGCCAGGGCATCTCCGGCATTTTAACGTGTTGTCTTGTAGGTTACCTAAAATACCCCTGAACCATCGTATAAATACCTCGTCCCTGTCATGCAAATTTGTGCGAGTCAAAGAACTTTTCAAATGGCGGATCCCGAGGAACTCGAAGATCTACCGCGAGCCTTTTCTGGTTTGCTACTTTACCCTTTATATTTCGTTATAATTACCATTGGCCCTATTTTTACAATAATTTTAATTTCACCCCTTATTTGTGAATTGGCACTCAATTTGTAATTTTCCAAATTAATTGATTTTTAACCTAATACAATTACTCATTTTTTAGAGTTAATACTGGTTTTCAATTTAAAACATTAATTAAATAATTTTTTAAAAATTTTAATAATTATTTATGTTTGAAAATTGAGCACAAAATATTAATTAGTTAATTTTCAAAGAAAATCAAATATAAGAAACTGGATATTCCAATAAATTAAAATGTTATAGGATTGGGAGTGGACGAAAAGGTACTGATTTCTGTACTGGGAAAGTCGCATTCGGAACAAAGACGGCATCTAAGAAACGGCGGGCTTGATTTCTTCATCGGCGACGAGCGCCAGTTTGAGAGATGGGACGAACGTCATATCTTGCAGCTTCGCAATGAATTTCTGCGTTTCAAGGTATTTCTCAATTGCGAATTGAATTTGATCAAATCTACCAGTTTTTTATGTATATGTATTGATTGATTTCAGGAAGCGATCGTACTGTGGATGATGCATCCATGGGAACGAGACGCTCGATTACTGAAAGAATCGTTGCACAAGGAGATTGATTACAGTGTGTTGGTTGAGATCGCCTGTACGAGATCATCGGAGGAGCTGCTTGGCGCAAGACGAGCTTATCATTCTTTATTTGATCGTTCTATTGAGGAAGATATCGTACGCCATGTCCGTGGTCCGTATGTAAAGGTCCGATTTTTTTGTTTACAATTTTTTCTGGTTATACTACTTCTTGGCTTTGTGAATTTCCCTTTCGAAAAAGTAAATCTGGAGTATTAAAGTGAAGGTTTCACGAATAGATTTCTGGAAAAATTCTAAAGCAAAGTTACAATGTGGATCAGTAGAAATGTAGTTTCAGGGATTTGGATATAGAAAAATGTGTGACTTGTTTTTTTGGGTTCTCAAGATGTCGAAAATTGTTCGAAATATAGCTGAAGTTGCTTCCTTGTGTTCTATGTTATGTTTGCATAAACTCTTGTTGATTAATTGGAGCTAGACTTCTGAAACTGTTTATTCTGTAAGGTGAAAAGGGTATCAGCTTGTTTATATTTAGTTCTAACAAGCAGGTTGTGAACTTCAATCATCGAAAAACGGTTTGAAGTGAATAAAGTTGTGCTGAAAACTTGAAACAAATGAAATAGCTTTTCCAATATGAATTCCTCCGCCTTATTTGTATGTTATATTTGTGTAAGATCTTGTAGATCAATCGAATCTAGAGAGCTGCCTTATTTGTGTAATTTTTTCAGGTATTACTTGCCCTTGTGAGTTCTTATCGGTACGAGGGCCCAAAAGTGAACGAAGAAATCGCAGCATCTGAGGCTAATGCCATATGGGAAGCTATACAGCAAGTTGCTGATGGCAAAATTCTTGTTGAAGATGATGAGATTGTGAAGATTTTATCCATTAGGAGTAAGCTCCACATGAAGTCAGTTTACGAACATTACAAGGAAATCAGTGGGAACGATTTAGACGAGGTACGTAATCACCATCAGTTGATTCGAGTGCGCGTTTCATATTTTTATGTATCCGTATCAGGATCTTGAAGAAGATGGCTTTATGAAGGAAACAGTGCAGTGTTTATGCAAACCAAAAACATATTTCAGTAAGGTAAGTTGCATATGCAGTACTTTTGACGTTTTTTGTTGATGAAAACTCGTCGTTATGAATTAGGTACTGGCTGCTTCGTTGGAAGAATCTGCGGATGAAGTAACGAAAGAAGGGTTAACTCGAATTATTGTTACGAGAGTAGACACGGATATAAAAGAAATCGCGGAAGAGTTTTGTGAAAAATATGAAGTGGAGCTTCAAGAGAAGATTGAAGAAGTTAGTAATGGTAACTATAGAGATTTGTTGCTCACTTTGATATCAAGAGGAGATTGAGTTATTTCAAAGTTGTGTTAAATACTATTGTTCCATTATGTTGATCATTGTCTTAGTGAATATTCGTGTTCGTGTTCCTATTTCATATTTGTCTTCTTATTCATGTTCATAATCGTGTTTGTGTTTGTGTTTTGTGTTCATATTCCTCTTCTTATTCATATTCATAATCGTGTTTGTGTTCGTATTCGTATTCATGTCCATAATCATGTTTGTGTTTCGTTTTCGTATTCATGTCCATAATCATGTTTGTGTTTGTGTTTGTGTTCGTCTTCTTATTCATATTCATAATCATGTTTGTGTTCGTGTTCGTATTCATGTCCATAATCGTGTTTGTGCTTATGTGTTTGAATTCTTTGTTCTAACAAATACCTAATGTTGTTAAGACAAAAAATGAAGCTCGAGTAAATGGTTGTGTTCGTAAAAATTTTTCGAACATTATTTCTTGTTAGGAAAAATAAACAAAAAGAAGCGAACAATAATAATATATGAAGAAACAAGAACAATTTGAGCTTAATTTTAATAACAATTTGAGCACGAACATTCTTTAGTGTTTCATAACATGAAACACTAAATAATGGGTTGTAGGATCGACGAGTTTACTCGAATCAAACAATATTTTGAAAGTTCAAAGCAAATCATCTCGGATACGAGTTTGAGAAATTAAAACATGATTATATTTGTATCATTATATAAAAAATATAATATTTTTATCTATTTAGTTGAAACTATAAAATGAGATATGATTATTAAAAATTGGTTTGTATGTATTAATTTAATAAAATAAAAAAACCGATGCAAGAAGGGAGACAAAAAGGATAAAGACAAGGGCGGCAAAATGCATGTGAAGGAAAACGACACCATTTACTTAAACCCACAATCAGTGCCCTACACGTGTCAACCTCACCGTCACAAAATATAATAAACCTAAATTTTATCATTAAATCTTAATTTAATATATATATTATTCATATTTTCATTTGATCAATTTTGCAAATTAGTCTCTAAGTTTCTTAAATTTTAAAAATTTGATTTCTGTGTAACATAATTTAGTCCACAAACTTTATATACTAATTTTGTCAAACACATAAAATTTTGAATATTACTTTTGCTAAAATTCTAGAATTACGAGAAATGAATCGAGTATCACTACAACAATCCACAAATTGTAGTATCCAATTCTGTTCTTGTCAAAATAAAAAATTTGAAAAGTTTCGTATTTTTGCAAATTTGGTCCTCAAACTTTAATTTGACATCTATATTCTTAATAATTTAAATGTTTTGAAAAAAATAATCCTCAAAATTTTCAAATTTGTCAAATTTGATCCATGTCTGATACAACTAGTCTTCAAAATTTAGAGACCAATTTTGCTACATATATTAAATTTTAAGGATTAAATTTATCAAAATTTACAAAGTATCAGTACCAATTTTATAAAAAAATCAAAATTTTAGGATTAGTTTTATCTTTCAAAAACTTTAAAGACTAGATTTAACAAAATTAAGAAATATCAGGAATCAAATTATCAAACCATATGAACTTTGAGATCTTAAATACACCAAGCTTTCTAATAACATTATTTGACCCTAAGTATATTTTTTAAAAAAATAATACTTTAATTGAAAAAATAAAGGGCATGGGCAAAAGGGGTCGGTCGATATCAGCCACGATTCTCGGGATATTGTGTTTTTCACAATTATTGCTATCCATTTTAGTTCAACCCGACCCGGATCCATATCACTTATTAAGATTAATACTGTTATATCAATAATAAATATATTTACATAGTGGCTTTTACCTACGTCCCTCCAATTTACGGGTTGTATAAAAGACATGTCATCCAAGTTACGAAATTACAAATATGATAAATTTTTTGAGCAAAAATATGTATTTTTAGTTCTCAAACATCAATTAAATGCACATAAGATACCTTAAATTTCCAATACCATTTATCATTGACACTCTAATAAACTCGTTAATATTTTATATTTTATGCTCAATTCTCGAATATCAGATATCAATTTTGTATAATTTTTCAAACGGATCTTATTTGCGTACTTTGATGAACGGAAAAACATTTGTCAAACTTAACGGAAAACCGGGTGCTAGAATATTAGGGATAAAAAAAAACATTATTGATAACTTTAGATGATATTATTGCAATTTTGTAAGTTATGACACATATCTTTTACACAGCTCGTAAATTGATGGCTACTTATGCAATTTTCTCAAGAAGAAAACAAAAGACACAATACATTGTATCAGGCATCCAATATAAATTAATTACATCCCTAAAATAATATATTCGTCCAATTTAACCTACAAATGTATATTTTGTGTTAAATGATACTAATCGAGATTGCGCATATTGGGGTTGTTTGGTATTACGGTAATCAATGCAGTACTATCACCACACTATAATTATATTTTTACTTACAAACGATTAAGTTCATTTCGATGAACATACTGTAATTTTCGGCGATCAAATGGACATGTGTTATCAAGTATACTCAATCCACCGAGGTTATGTAAATGTCAAAATTATATTATTTTACAAATCAAACACTAATTGTATAACCTTTTTCAATTTTCATAAACTTATATTTATTCTCTAAATTCTCGTGTTTCGCTTTGTTGTGTGGGTGTTTCTTTTTGCACATTTTTTTGTTCTATTTGTTGTTCTACCAATTTTGACTAATGTTTTTATATCGGACCGGAATTTCATACAGGTCCGGAATAGTATACCGCCAGATAAAATTTTTTATTTTTATTTTTCCAGGTCGATTCGGAAAAACCCGGATACCCGGTACCGATCGAAATACCGATGCCGCCCGGTTTTTGGCGTATCGAGCACGGGCAGTATAAAATATGGATTTTGACTTATATTTATTTATATATAAATTATTAATATCAATATTAAAATATACATTTAATTAAATTAACGGTAACACCACCACATTTTGCAAACAATTTTCTAAACCAGATCGCTAAGTGCGATCAACACAACTTACCTCAATTTTGAAAAGCTAAACCAAAATGTCTGAGTCCCATTGTTTACTGTGAAGCAATAGGTCTTGGGTCGATCCACCAAGATCCAAACTGAGCTAAAACCCGTGTTGCGGGTGATATATGTGACTTTTAATGTAAATCTAAAAGGAAAATAAAACATGCAATCCCCTATGATTAAACCTTATAATGATTCAAGGACTAAACCCGAATGGTTGCCGAAATGCTACATCTCTTTCGACCGAATTCTAGATAACTCTACTTCGTGTGATTCGTACTTTCTTTCGAGAATATACAATCTTGTTACAATGTTATGAGTACAACTATGTAGTATGTTATTCGAGATTCTAATACAAATTAAATGAAAGTTATCGAGAAGAATAAAAGTCTAACTCATATAGTACCATTAATATCAAGGTTTTAATTTCATATAAATTTAGTCACACTATTTAATATCAAATATATGAGTTAAATTGATTATTGAATATATAAGCATTTTGACTATTATTTTTCCTAATTGAAATATAAAGAATGTTAAAATACAAATTTCAACTTAAAATTGTTAAAATCAACATTTTTTATAAAATCAAGTTCAATATAAAATATTATTATTCAAAGCTTTCAGTTTGGAAATTCATATATCTTTTTTATAATTTTTAAATAAAATCATAAATAAAATTTAAAATGTATTGAGTGTTGCATAAACTTCAATTATAAAAAGTTGAAATATCAAATTGTCTCAAATTGGATTTGGTGTTAAATTTATATTGATTGATAAGAAGAAATGAATATTAAGTAAATGATTTGTTCAAATATTTTACGATGTGGTTTTCTACTTTTATACGTCAAATTCGTGGATACTCTCGTTGTAATTTTGGTCAACTCTATAATTTCAACATGACATCGAGCTGGTTCGGTCAATATCCTGATTATTAATACCAGAAAAGTTCGATTCATTTCAATTCATAAGTTCAAATTTGTTATATATTTGGACTTAAGGGTGGTATGTTGAAATATCAAATTGTACACATTGGATTTGTGATAAAATTTGGATTAGTTTATAAAAGGAAAATGGTATCATAAGTGACTTGTTCAAGTTTTTTACGATATGTTCTCCTCCATTATACGACATATTTGTTGTGGTTAAAAAACCGGAGGTGTCAACAGTCGTCCGATTCGTTGCAAGACGAACTCGGTTGTAATTTATTTAATGTAAGGAGGACGATTATAAATCAAGTATAAAATAGACAAGACAGTTTTAGAGTGTAAAACCTCAAAGTTGAGGAAAAAACCACTTGACTAAGAGCTGGAAATACCCTTAGTCGATTCAATAAACAAGGTGCTAATCACAAATAACATGTTTGTTTTTTAGACAACAAGGGGAAGAAAGCTTATCGAAAATAAATCGATAGATGGCTAAGTAAGAGAGCTTGCAAGGAGAATCAGAAGATGATCATTTTCTTTGCATCCCAAGTATCCTTTGTATACGTCTAATGTGTTGCGTGAACAGTAAGTTGTCGTTTTGTGCTTGTCCTCTGCGGCTAGGTCGGCTCCTGTCAGGCAGGACAGCCGTCGGACATGACTTCATAGGGCTGCACGGTGCTAGGCCTTTCGGCGCTACTAGCCGGTTATCTTCAGACTAAGGGAAACTCGTATGACTCAGCCAGACCACGCCTCTGACAGAATTGTCGGAGGTTGTCGTCGCATGTTGAGAAATGTGGATGGCCCGAAGCAGGGCCTGTGAAGTGTGGACTGATCGGTCCTGGTGAGCGGGAGAAAGCTGGGCCCTACCGATTGGGACCGATCAACATGAGCGGGCGGTCGGGCCCGACTAGCCTGGTTGGGCCGCTCATTCACGTGAGCTGGATCTAGGCCTCCAAGTTTGACTTATGTTACTTGGGCTGATCTGACTAAGCTTGGCCCTGATCAGGTTCGGGGTACCGGGTTTCGGAGATCTCATCAATATTCATGCACATTCTCTTCATAATTTCGATCAAATTCTATAATTTCAATATAAAATTAGTTAGGTATTTGGACTTGAGGTGGTATGTTGAAATATAAAATTGTACCACATTGGATGTGTGATAAAATTTGGATTGATTTATAAAAGAAAAATGTTATCATAAGTGACTTGTTCAAGTTTTACGATATGTTCTCCTCCACTTATACGACATATTCATACACACTCTCTTCATAATTTCGATCAAACTCTATAATTTCAATCTACAATTAGAATTTTTTTGCAATTTATTATACAAGAGGGTTTGGATATGACATTGGTATGTTTCGAAAATTATAGAGTTAGTGCCGCATATGATAAGACGATAAAATAATTGTATTTAATTTAGGGGTGATGTTTTCCTCGGCCCAATTTATGCACTTTAAGTTGCGAAATTAGAAATATGATACACTTTGAATACAAATATACATTTGACCTACAACTTCAATTAAATGCATGTAATACACCTCAAGTTAACAATACTATTTATCATTGACCCTCTAACGACGTCTTTAATATTTTATATTCGTATGCACAATTCTTGAACTTCAAAGATCAATTTTGTATAAATATCGTATTTGTGTATTTTGTGAATTTTAAGGATCAATTATAGTAATAGAAAAATGTTCTACAACTTAACGGTGATGAGATCATCGGAACCCGATATCCCGAACAGGGTCAGGACCGGCCTGGGCCATGGCGGCCCAGGCAAGTGAGCCGAACTTGGAGGCCCAGATCAGCAGAGGGCCTATTTATATCGCTTGGCCCGATCGGTCACATTTAGCGATTGGTCCCTAGCCGTGGGGCCCAGCTCCCCACATACGCCCAGACCGATCGGTCCATTTCTTGCAGGCGCTACTTCGGGCCATCCTCATGCGTCATATGCGACAAAAACCTGCGACAAACTGGTCAGTAGCGTGGTTTGGCAATGGATGTAAGCCGCTAGAAGCCAAAGAGTAGCCGGCTGGCAGCGCCGAAAGGACCGGCGCATGCAGTTACAGGGGCTATTCCAGGCGGCTGTTTCGCCTGACGTTAGCCGACCTAGTAGCAAAGGACAGGCGCAAAACGACACCCTACTGTACATAGTACAGTGGTAGTATAAAAAGGACACAGAGGGAAAGAGAAAAGAGGTCGATTCCGATTTTGGTTTTCTCTAGGAAGCTTGAGCTTTATAACTTACTCTCGATTTATTTTCGATTATCTTCCCTCTCCTTGTGGTCAATCATAAACATGTATTGTACAATGATGCATTTGATTAGTGAACAGGCTGAGGGCATTTCTTTCAGCCCTTAGCCAAGTGGTTTTTTCCTCGACTCCGAGGTTTTCCACTCTAAAAATCTGTTTGCCTCCTTTACCTTTGAATCATCAACCTTCTCCACACTTAAATAAATAACAACCGAGTTCGTCTTGCAACGAACCGGATGACTGTTGACACCCCCGGTTTTCGAACCACAACAAACGGAAAATCGAGTATTACAATATCATGGATAAAAATAAACGGTATTGATAACTTTATGTGTCATTCATACAATTTATTTAGTAAGTTGGTGAATGACATTTACATAACTTGAGGTGTTGCATATTTGATTTTTTATTTAATTTATGTAAAGACGGTAATACCCCCTTGGAGATTGGTTTGGAAGGGTGGTACTTCCGGTACATTTTTTTTTTAAATAAGCCTTTTGGGTTGTACTGAAACTGCAATTATTGTTCCTTCATCACGTGCTATCCACATGATGTCAGTGGGACCCAACGGGCCCACCGACAAAATGGAATAAGAGTCGATCGATACACTCCCCCCACAAACAAACGTACACCATATCCCCGCCCCATTCTCCTTCTCCCAAATTTAATCCGGGGTATTACCGGTATTTAATTTATCATTATTTTATCAATTTTCTATAGGGTGAAATTTGTATTCCAACCCAACTTAGCACCATATACAAGTTACGAAATTGTAAATATGATATATATTTGAACAACAATATATATTTGTAACAATTCAACTTCAATTAAATGTATATAAGACACATCAAGTTTACAATATCATTTATTATTGGCACTCTAACGAATTCGTTAATATTTTATGCACAATTCTCGAACATCAATAATCAATTTTGTATAATTTTTTAATGGATCTTATTTGCATACTTTGTGAACTTTGATGATAATTCATGCTAACGGAAAAAAGTTTGTCAACTTAACGAAAAACCGGGTGCTAGAATGTTATGAGTAAAAAAACAAATGATATTGATAACTTTAACAGTCATTCTTACAATTTCGTAAGTTTGGGACATGTTCTTTACACAACTCGTAAGTTAGTTACTACTTATGCAATTTTCTCATTTTCTATATGCATTATTTACATTCTATCTAAAAACATCACAAATAGTATCTTAAGTTTATATTATTGTCAATTTTTGGATTATTAATGAAATTATCAATAAATTTGTAAATATATTTTATAACATATGTTCGATATCTCAATCAATAGTCAATTTACGTACAGTATACAAGGTTTTTATAGGAAAACATATATAGTTGCATTTTACGGCTTGATACACAATATTGTATCGAAAGATAGGTTTAGTCATTTTCCGACTTAAAAAAGAATCAAAATAATAATAAAATATTTTTTCAACAAATTCCCAATATGTAATGTTATTATTTAAAAAACAATAAAAAAATTCTCTAACTCCACATCTATTTTTTCATATTGGAAGATACTTCAAATATCTGGCAATATTGATATTTTTTTCGATAATGCTCGGTACCGAATTTTAGGATCAAGTTCTGGGTTTTTGGATCCGATCTAAAAAAACAATTAAAATTTTTTTTAATAAAAAATCAAATTTAGTACTGGCATGTATACCATTTGTACCGAATTCTAGACATCTATGAAAACATTACTTCTTTTGCTCAAACTAAACAAGCTAAATTCGATCCGATCAAATGTAAGTCAACATCGACAATATTTAGATTATGTACCAGACAAAATAATGATCAAACTTTCTAGTATATCGAAAATTTACCCTAAACACAGAAAAAATTTCGTTTCTAGTGTATATAATTCAAAAACTTAGTAATACAACTAAAATTAGGTTAAATTAATCTTCATAATCTTAAATACTTGTAAATTTTACCAGATAGGGCTCATCCCTGTCTTTTTCCCTCATGTGATATGGGGAAAAAGGTTTGTATATATAAATATAGCCAGAGAAAGAGATTGTGCCCACAAAGAAACAGGTGAAGGAGAAGAAAGCCAAATCCAAATCCAAAGTCATCTTCTTCTCTGAGAAAGACAAAACCCACTCAAAAAAACCAGACTTCTCCTCGTTCATTGATCCTTAATCATGAGACATCATACAACGTGTTTCAATTTCCTTCCTTTACATTCTAAAGCTACTACAACAACCTCTGTTGAATCTGAAGACTCTTTTCTTTCACTTGCAAATACCCATTGCGTTGAAATTGACCTCCAAATTGGGCTTTCAAGTAATCCTCCTTCCTCTGATTTGGTATCGAGGGTTTCTTCTAATGATAAAGATGCTGTTTTCGACATTTTCTCTGGTCTTCCTTTGAACAAGCTTAATTTGGGTGGTCAATATTGGATTCCTACTCCTTCTCAGATTCTCATTGGTCCTACTCAATTCTCTTGTCCTCTTTGCTTCAAAACTTTCAACAGATACAATAACTTACAGGTTTTCTTCTATTTTCAACCCTAGCTACAGCTAGTTCGTGTTTTTTTCATGTCTTTTCATCAAGTCTTTTCCTTAGATTGATTCAGATCTAACCAGTCACTTCAATTCTCCATGTTTTGTGTCATTCAGTTTCTTTGTTTAGCTTCTTTAGTTCTCTGATAGTTAGGGATTCTGTTTTAATTGCTCAATTTCACTTTAAAATCGCATCTTAGTTGTACAGATGATGATTTGATGCGTGTAAGTGGATTAATTGAACTGAAGTTCTCTAGGGTTTCGATTTTCTTTACTGTAAAACTTATTCGATAATAGAATTGGGTGAAAACCCATATTGAAATGATTTATAAGAGGAAGGGGTAATATAGTAATTGACTTTTACGTTGTTGTCTTATTCCCTTATATGTTATATCCATGTATACTAACGTCATTATTTCAGCCACTTTATAATTACAATATGGTATCGGAACTGATTCGATTAATATTTTGATTACCAATACCGTGAAAGCCCGGTTAATTCAATTTCAAGTCCAAATTTTTCAGGTAGTTGGACTTGGGTGTCTTCAAATATCAAATTATCCTACATTAGAATTGAGATAGAATTTGAAATGATTTATAAGAGATATTGTGTATTGTAGTAATTAATTTTTTCAAGTCTTTTATAATTACATGGTTACTTTTGACCATAATTTATAATTCCAATAACCCAATTGATCGATTGATTGGAAGAATTGTAAAATTTAAGGGTTTTTGATGATCAAAAGAAGTGGGTTTAAGTGAGTGTCAGTAAGCCCGTTGAAAAGAGTGATTTATTTAATGGTTACTTGTTTGGTTTCTATAATCAATTCACTTACAGTGAATGATATAATGAACAGATGCATATGTGGGGTCATGGTTCACAGTACCGGAAGGGACCGGAATCTCTCCGGGGAGCTCAGCCGACGGCGATGCTCCGGTTGCCGTGTTACTGTTGCTGGCCGGGATGTAAGCATAACGTTGATTCTCTTAGAGGAAGACCTTTGAAGGATTTTAGAACACTGCAAACTCATTACAAGCGTAAGCACGGCGCTAAGCCGTTCGCTTGCCGGAGATGCTCAAAGCCGTTCGCCGTTAAAGGGGACTGGCGAACGCATGAGAAGAACTGTGGAAAAGTTTGGTATTGTTCTTGTGGGTCTGATTTTAAGCATAAAAGGTCGTTGAAGGATCATATTAAGGCGTTTGGTCATGGTCATGCGGCTTGTATTAGGAGTGGAGGCGGCGGCGGAGGAATGGAGGGTGAGGAGGAAGGCGGTGAGTGGCTGTCGGAGGTGGAGGAGCACGGCGGCGGGAAAGAAGTGTTTCTGATGGTCTAATTAGTTTTATTTAGCATGCAACTTTTTTGTTTCCGTGTGTAAATTTCTGAATGAAGAGTTTTAAATTGGGCTTCTTTAGGCCCGTTTTCTTTTCCTTTCAATTTGAATTTAAATACCCAAATAAATTTATTGATATTACTAGAATGTGTTGTGTTTGACTATGATCCTTCGATCATACTAGAAGGTCATACCCAAAGTAATGGGTTTTATAAATGATATATTCTTCAAGATACAGAATTGTAAATATAATATATTATTTGAGCAAAAATATGTATGTATAGTCTAACAAGTTCAATTAAATATATGTATTGTGGTAAAAAAGACATTACTATCAACAGTTAACATGTCCGAAATTATCGGAGTCTGTTTTGTAATTTATATAACTTGTGGGAACGATAATAAAATTGAAATAAAATGAAGAACAAAGTAATTTAACGTGAAAAACCCCTTAGCAATGGGAAAAAATCACACGGCTAAAAATAAGAATACTATTAGACAAATGCATTAATAAAACAATGAAGTTACAATGAAATAACATGCTAAGAAGATGAGAATAAGTGTTGAGAATATAAGGCTACACGTGTGAAAAAAGGTCATCCCACACTAGTCATTTTATTTTGTATTTATAAAGGAGAATTGTGCGTGGAAAACGCTATGTAACTGCATTTGACAATGTCGTTTCTCCATGACAGAAAATGTGGTGTGTGATCGGTACTCGCTGTAACCGTTTTGGACAGATCCAAATGATCGGTCCCCCGAAACACTTAAAGACCGCTGGTCGCATGACCTTCGATCATGCCAATTACATGGGACTTTGGGCTTCCTTAGATACCTGAGTCTTTGAGCTTTGTTATCCTTAAATGAGTTGGGTTATCACCAAGTAATGGATATTGAGTCGCGTAAGTTCGTTTCTTATCACATGGGTCAGCCCAAAACGCATTGGGTTTCCGTCGGTTCGGGATATCGGGCTCCAAAACTCTCATCAACATGTAATACATTTTAAGTTACCAATAACGTTTATTATTGACATTCTAATGACATCGCTAATATTTTATATTTTATGCAGTATTCACAAACATCAAGGGTAATTTTTTTTATAATTTTTCAAATTATAAGAGTCTTATTTGCGTACTTTGTGAAGTTTGAGAATTAATTATGCTAATGGAAATGTTTCCCAACTTAATAGAAAACAGAGCACTATAGTGTCAGAGGTCAAAATTAAATGACATTGATAATTTTAGATGTCATTCTTGCAATTTTATAAGTTGGAGGATATAACTTTATACAACTCGTAAGTTGAGAGCATGACATTTACACATTATAGTAATTTTCTTGTCTACATATATTGCAACAAATACTTTTGTATGTTTGCAGCAAACATACAAAATATGAGATCGATTTTGATATCTGAATCGAAATTTAGTTTATATGACATAATTGGTTTCCAAAGTATTTTAATTTCATAATTGAGATCCTAGGCTAAAATCAAATTCGGGAACCGATTTTGGCACATTAGAATATGATTAACTTAATATTGCAAACATACAAAATATGAGATCGATTTTGATATTTTAATCGAAATTTAATTATATGACATAATTGGTTTCCAAAATTTTTCAATTTCACAGTTGAGATCCTCAGCTAAAATCAACTTTTGAGATCGATTTTGCCACATTAGGTATGATTAACTTAATATTGCAAAATTTGGAACATCAAAATTATCAAAACCTTAAAATTTAAGGACTAAATATGTTATATGATCAAATTTAGCAAAACTATTTAAGTTTGAGACTGAATAGTCATTTTCTCTAACTAAAATTGATTGTGCCACCAAGTTACGATATGATTTACGAATTAGAAAAATTTAATTCACTAAAATGAAATATATACTCTAAAATACATTTCCAATATTTTATTAAAAGTATTATTAATTAATCTTCTATAAAAATTAGATACATATAATAAGTTCATCACTCGCCACGACTCCTCTGCTTCATCCGATGCCTCCAGGCAACTTGAATTCTTCTCACAGCCAGCCCTCGCCAATACGGGGAATCATACCTGCAAAGAATCAGAATGAGAATGAGAAAGAGAAAGAAAATGAGAATGAGAATGAGAATGAGAATGAGAATGAGAATGAGAATGAGAATGAGAATGAGAATGAGAATGAGAATGAGAACATTTTCGACTAGAATTTTGAGTTTAGAAGTCACCTAATAGCGCCTTGAACTCGGGGGCTCTTAAAAAATCTAGAAAACAAACTGGTGATGTCTTCAAGATCACCAGCTCGTAGTACGAAAGCTTCGACATTCGTTAAGCAACGCACAAGCCGGTTGCTAACATGTCCACGACCCCAACTCCCGATCCTCTTTCGATCTAAATTCATATATAAACGCAATGCAAATTACTTCATCAACTCAAATATACACTAGTCTTCTTATACCCGTATTCACCGGTGAAGAATGCTCGAGGTACCATCCGAGAAGTTCTTCTCCGCATACACCACCCGTAGATAACTGAACCGCAAACCGATCTTCTGCGATGCTTTCCATTTCTCCGCGAATTATGAACACCATTTTGTCGATCAAGCCACCGGGGAAGAAGATTATGCCTCCTTTGATGAATGTTGTTGTCCTTAGACGTTCGCATATGACATCTAGAATAGGATCGTCTAGCAATCGAAAAATCCGAACCTGCCGAAGATTGATAGATACAATATGTTTACATAGAAAGTGTGCTCGGAAAAAGAACAATATGCACAAGTATCATGAAAAAACTACAATAAAGAAAGATCAAGTCGATCCATAAAGCTGAGTTCATGGTGAAGTACCGTTCCGAAGACATGCTCGCATAACGAATGTAAAGAGATATGAATTAACACAACTTAAGATCATCCATATAGCCAACTTCATAATAAATATGAGAAATTACATGTTTGATCTCCAAAATTCAGTGATTTTGGCAAATTTGATCTCCAAACTTTAATTTGTCATTCGTATTCCTCATAGGTTGATAGTTTTGGCAAAAATAGTTATCATGGTTTCCAAAATTTGACAAATTTAGTCCACATGTGGCAAAATTAGTCATCAATTTTTTAGAACCAATTTCGCCACATAAATTAAACTCCGAGAACTAGATTTACCAAAATTTATAAAGTATGAGGATTAGTTTTGCAAAAAATACAAAGATTTGAGACTAGTTTTACCTCCAAAAAACTTTGAGAACTAACTTTACCAAAACAAAGAAAGTTTGGAGACCAAATTTACCAAATCATACAAACTTTGGTGACCTTAAATGTCATTCAGTTAAAAAAACTAACTCGAAATAAGATTTAGTTACTTGAAGTATAATTCAAATGACTTACTCGCTTTAAGAATTTAAAGAGATGGCGCCTTATATCTCTCTGAAGGTCTTCAGGCAAATTTTCCATGAGCATTTCTTCTTTAACTCCCTGAGTTGCAGCCCAGTAAAAACGCTCTGCTTCTCGAACTTGCCTACAAGACTTGTATAATATTGAACATGAAAATGCAATATCAAAGGGAACATAAATCGAAAGAAAAACCTCTGGAGATTTTCCGGCAAGCGACGATGCCTCATCCATTGCTCAACATCTCGATGCCGTAAAGTCATTTCTAATCTCCTAAAGAGAAAAAACAAGCAAAATCACATATTGGTTTGTGGTAAAGAAACAAATGAAATGATCAAAGTTTTTTTATACCTCTTGCCAAGAGATTGGAGAAAGTTCTGCATATTTCCAATCAGTAGAGCAAAGAGCATGAGCCCGATTCCGATAATCAACATGACAAAAAGAACTTCCCCTTCGTAGTAACTCGGCTCTTGATTCCCAGCAAGTGTACTGATTTGCTAACAGATAAAAACAAAAGCTACAATAATGAAAAAGCTCATCTTTAAGTACACATATATATGAGAGTGGTGTTGGTCAGTCGCCTCGTTTAAAATAGTGTAAAGTCAATTCTCCAAAGTTTTCAAATTGCATATACAGCCCCCGAAGTTGACATAATGCGTGTTGTTGACCCCTCAACTATTTAAATTTGTAAACAACATGCCTTTAAAGTTTAAAAATTACGTCGTTTACCCTCAAAGTTAAAAAAATGTTTATATTTGACCATAACTCTCGTTAATATTTTAAACACTCTATAGTTTGTACTTGACCTCTTAACCTTGAAAATATGTAATAACCATGTCTCCAAACTTTAAAAATTTTAAAAATAACACATAAATTGTCAAAACTACACATACGAAAAAAATGAAAACCGCTATTATTTACTCGATAATCATTCTTGAACAATTTTGAAACTTTAGGGGTTTTGCATGCAATTTATAAACTTTGGGTAATCGCCTTTACACTATTTTAAATATCGGGTACTGTAGTAATTTTCTCTCTATATATATATGAAGCAAGACATGATCAAATACCTGGAAACCCCAGAACAATGAGAATATATATCTTGTAATAAAACTTGGTGTTGTCGTAAGAGCAATGCCAGATTTGTAAATTCCGTAAGAGAAATTGCCCCCTTCTTTGAAACAAGCAGTAGCATTGGTGTTGTTTAGCCAGTTGCTCCATGTTGGCTCCTTTTTAAACTCAGAAATATGACCATGCCCACAGTCAAGGAATTCGACACATCTTGTAATGTTACAGTTGCGGCAGGCTTCTCTAAGGCATTCTTGTATCCTCTACAGACAAAGATTCAACAATTTTGATGTGTTCCAACAAAAAATATGAATAAAAGTTCAGCTTCATTGTTGCAAGAGAAATCTATACACGAAAAATATTTGTTTCCCACTTGCATGATATTGTCCATTTTGGACTAGACTAGCCCTAATGACTCATACTTATTCCCTACCATAAACTTCGAAGTGGGTAGCCATTTATTCCTATACTCTAGGTTGCACGCTTAACTTTTCGGTTTCTTTGATATCCTTACCACTTTGCTAGGGAAAAACCTCGTACAATGGTATGGAATCACTATAATTAACCTATGATTGCTTATCGTCTATAGCCAATACTCGGATTCGCCTAAGGTGCCTTTGACACCTCGAGGGATCTTACATTCAGCCATTCTTATCCGACCGAGTGTCCTCGCTGAGGTTTGCCCTACACACTAACAATAACTTGGGTCCTGCTCTGATACCAAATGTAACAACATGTTTTTCACTTGCACGATATTGTCCGTTTTGAATTAGGCTAACCCTAATGACCCCCACTTAGTTCCACAACTTTATTTTTTCCCTATCCATAAACTTCCAGCCAATCACCTAGGTGATCTCGCTTAACTCTTTGGTTCCAGGATGTTTCTCACTATACTAGGGAAAATGCCTTGTGCATTGATAGGCAAATCACTATACTTAACCTCTTATCGCTTCCATATATAGTCAATGCTCGGATTCGCCTAAGGTACCTCGACACCCCGAGGGGTCTTACGACAATGGGATAGCTAAATAAGCTACACAAAAGGTCTCAACAATTGAAATACACAATCTTAAGAAAAAAGAATCAACAAATGAAAATTGTTATCGAAGGAAAATAAAGAGCTAACCTGTACAGCAAAAAGATACCAGCATGAGCCTACTACATGACCAGCCAAAACAAACATGAGAAGATTTATGATAAAATTTGACCATGCAGACTCAAATATGAAGCCAGTTGGAGATTGACCAGCCAGCATAGGAAAGAATCTGTACAGCCTAGGAATATACTGCACAAGGATACATGTACGAAGAAGGTTTTTGGCGTAAATCGCACCCGTTGCATCGTTGGAGTAAGGCAAAAAGAATATGATGATCTGAACATTGCATTTCAATATTGAGTGATTAAAACAAGAAAGAGACACTGCTATATATCAGATAGGTACCTGAGGAAGAGGTAGAACTACAAAGAGATCAAGGAGAAAATATCCGGTCATGTACTTATGAGCGATTTTTCGGGGGTCATCCACGAATGTTCCAGCTCCCACAACTTTAGAATCTGGAGCTATATAAGCCAGCCTAAACTGCCAAATAATTTTTTTTTTCAGCACAAAAGAACCAAGCATCAAAGGGCTTGTTCCATATGAATGTTTTATGTTGAAATTATAGAGTATGGCCGAAATAACAATGGGAGAGCGTGAAAGGGAGGAACCCACACATTAAAAGACTTGAACAAGTGATTATGTGATGGAATTTTCATCCTTATAAACCTAATCAATCTCACTTTTATAATCGATGTGGGACAAATTCCAACACTCCCCCTCAAGTCCAACCATCAGGTTTCGACTTGAAATGAACTGAACCAGCTCCGATTCCATGTTGGAATTATAGAGTTTGGTCGAAATTACGACGGAAGAGCGAGAACAAATGGGATTAAGGGAGTAACCCACACATTTAAAAGTATTGAACGAATTTGTCCCACATCGGTTATAGTAGTGGGATTGATTAGGTTTATAAGGGTGGAAATTCCATCACATATTGGCTTGTTCAAGTCTTTTAAATGTGTGGGTTCCTCCCCTTAATCCCGTTCGTTCACGCTCTCCCATCGTTATTTCGGCCAAACTCTATAATTTCAACATGGTATCGGATCTGGTTCGGTTCATTTTCAAGTCTACTTTTAAAACGAGAAATCTAGAATTAAGGAAAAAGTGTTACCTGAAGGATGATATGAAGGAAGTATATAAAGTCATTTAAGCTTCGAAAAGCCACGAGTGTCTTTGACAATGTCCAATCCAGAACTAAGCATTTGTGCTTCTTCATGTATGAAAATATAAAGGAAGTATGAGCAGCCATTCAAAAACAAGAATCTATGAAATGGAACCTCTACTGAAAATACTCAAAACTATATGTGAAAAACGGAAACCAGAAACGCATACCTCCTGAGTTAACAGCAGAAAGAAGAATAACGGATCAGTGAATATTGCAAATAAGCATGACAATACTAAGAGCTTGTTCCACCTCTGTATAACTTTTGCATGAGGATTAATGACTCCAGGGATGTAAGGTTCAATGAAAGATCTGATTCTCTTCACAAAACCTTCTGAATCTCCATTTAGCAGATTATGGAACTACAATGAAAAATGTAACATGACTCAATGAACTACGGGATTTTACTATTTAACAACGCAATGCTAAAAACAAAACAATTTATATGTACCTTGGGGTCTAAATCTGCAGTTCTTGAATGCTTTGTAGGTTGCTTATCATGAAAAATTGTTGGACAAACTGTACAATATGGATCATCACACTTTCCTAGATGCCCAGATCTCATAAGATGCTCATTTGTTACTTCATAACTCTCGGATGCCTCGTCACTATTATGTATTCCAGTTTCCAGTTTCGGTTCCAAAGCTTTTTGCTCTAATGCAAACTGTGGTGGCTCAAAGATGACTTCGCGATTACGCATATAACAAAGAGGACCACTCATCCCTGATAAGGAATTTTGTCCATGAATTCTCAAAGGACCAGTTAAACTCTCTCTGTAGTTATAACCCACATCTTCACGAATCTTTGAAAGAACAGATAATGTTGATGCACTTCTCAACCTGGGGGAAGACTTCATTATTGTTGAGCTTTCAATATCAGTTGATCTCATTGTTTTTCCCAGTAACACTGATTTTTGTTTCTCTGGAGATTGCATTTCAAAATCTGCGAATTACAAAGATGAATAAAAAACCCGAGGAAAAATCTGCAAAAAAGTCTTCTGATTTAGCTAAAGGATTTTCGTCGAACACTTAAGTTTCATTTAAAAAATATGCAGTGAGATACAGAAAAAGAAGATGCCCACTGTATATTTTGAAGATCAAATGATGTTACAGAAAGCAATAATCGAAGTAAAGGGATGAATCTCAATGAAAAGTAGAAGAAAAAATAAGAAACATCGTACTAGAACTCCGAAACTAGCAAGCAGTAGAAGGAAAACCCAACGAAGAATCAACCCAACAATGCTGACCTGAGTACAAAAAAGGTGTCTCCCTTTGATGATATAAACTATTGGAAGAATCTCAACCACAAGCTGTTTGACCAGAAAATCAACGAGCAACCTTGAAAAAATGCACAAAGACTCAGCACACCCTGTGATTTATGGAGTGGGTTTTTG